>CM072088.1:32791294-32992438 GCA_036850905.1 Luffa acutangula | reverse complement strand
TTCGAGAGAGTTTGGAACTCAAAGTTCGTCCCTATGAGAGTTCTTTCGGGACACATGGTCCAAACATTACTCCGTTTAAGTTTTATAGAGCTCGGAACCCAAAGTTCGTCCCAATGAGAGTTTTTCATGTAGTTTGGACGAAGTTGGTCCAAACTTTGCTCCGTTTGAGTTTCGAGAGATTTTGGAACACAAAGTTCGTCCCAATGAGAGTTCTTTAGGTTGTTTTGACCACACATGGTCCAAAATATACTCCGTTTAAATTTTTGAGAGCTCGAAACCCAAAGTTCGTCCCAATGAGAGTTTATCATCTAGTTTGGAAGAAGTTGGTCAAAACTTTGCTCCGTTTGAGTTTCGAGAGAGTTTGGAACTCAAAGTTCATCCAATGAGAGTTCTTTAGGTGGTTTGGACGACACATTGACCAAACTTTACTCCGTTTAAATTTTTAAGAGCTCGGAACCCAAAGTTCGTCCTAATGAGAGTTTATCATCTAGTTTGGACGAAGTTGGTCCAAACTTTGCTCCGTTTGAGTTTCGAGAGAGTTTGGAACTCAAAGTTCGTCCCAATGAGAATTCTTTAGGTGGTTTTGACGACACATGGTCAAAACTTTACTCCGTTTAAGTTTTATAGAGCTCGGAACCCAAAGTCCGTCCCAATGAGAGTTTTTCATGTAGTTTGGATGAACTTGGTCCAAACTTTGCTCCGTAAGTTTCGAGAGAGTTTGGAAGTCAAAATTCGTCCCAATGAGGGTTATTTAGGTGGTTTGGACGACACATGGTCCAAACTTTACTCCGTTTAAGTTTTATAGAGCTCGAAACCCAAAGTCCGTCCCAATGAGTGTTTTTCCTGTAGTTTGGACGAAGTTGGTCCAAACTTTGCTCCGTTTGAGTTTCGAGAGAGTTTGGAACACAAAGTTCGTCCCAATGAGAGTTCTTTAGGTTGTTTTGACCACACATGGTCCAAAATATACTCCGTTTAAATTTTTGAGAGCTCGAAACCCAAAGTTCGTCCCAATGAGAGTTTATCATCTAGTTTGGAAGAAGTTGGTCAAAACTTTGCTCCGTTTGAGTTTCGAGAGAGTTTGGAACTCAAAGTTCATCCCAATGAGAGTTCTTTAGGTGGTTTGGACGACACATTGACCAAACTTTACTCCGTTTAAATTTTTAAGAGCTCGGAACCCAAAGTTCGTCCTAATGAGAGTTTATCATCTAGTTTGGACGAAGTTGGTCCAAACTTTGCTCCGTTTGAGTTTCGAGAGAGTTTGGAACTCAAACTTCGTCCCAATGAGAATTCTTTAGGTGGTTTTGACGACACATGGTCCAAACTTTACTCCGTTTAAGTTTTATAGAGCTCGGAACCCAAAGTCCGTCCCAATGAGAGTTTTTCATGTAGTTTGGATGAACTTGGTCCAAACTTTGCTCCGTAAGTTTCGAGAGAGTTTGGAAGTCAAAGTTCGTCCCAATGAGGGTTATTTAGGTGGTTTGGACGACACATGGTCCAAACTTTACTCCGTTTAAGTTTTATAGAGCTCGAAACCCAAAGTCCGTCCCAATGAGTGTTTTTCCTGTAGTTTGGACGAAGTTGGTCCAAACTTTGCTCCGTTTGAGTTTCGAGAGAGTTTGGAACTCAAAGTTCGTCCCTATGAGAGTTCTTTCGGTGGTTTGGACGACACATGGTCCAAACTTTACTCCGTTTAAGTTTTATAGAGCTCGGAACCCAAAGTTCGTCCCAATGAGAGTTTTTAATGTAGTTTGGACGAAGTTGGTCCAAACTTTGCTCTGTTTGAGTTTCGAGAGAGTTTGGAACACAAAGTTCGTCCCAATGAGAGTTCTTTAGGTGGTTTTGACCACACATGGTCCAAAATATACTCCGTTTAAATTTTTGAGAGCTCGAAACCCAAAGTTCGTCCCAATGAGAGTTTATCATCTAGTTTGGAAGAAGTTGGTCAAAACTTTGCTCCGTTTGAGTTTCGAGAGAGTTTGGAACTCAAAGTTCATCCCAATGAGAGTTCTTTAGGTGGTTTGGACGACACATTGACCAAACTTTACTCCGTTTAAATTTTTAAGAGCTCGGAACCCAAAGTTCGTCCTAATGAGAGTTTATCATCTAGTTTGGAAGAAGTTGGTCCAAACTTTGCTCCGTTTGAGTTTCGAGAGAGTTTGGAACTCAAAGTTCGTCCCAATGAGAATTCTTTAGGTGGTTTTGACGACACATGGTCCAAACTTTACTCCGTTTAAGTTTTATAGAGCTCGGAACCCAAAGTCCGTCCCAATGAGAGTTTTTCATGTAGTTTGGATGAACTTGGTCCAAACTTTGCTCCGTAAGTTTCGAGAGAGTTTGGAAGTCAAAGTTCGTCCCAATGAAAGTTCTTTAGGTGGTTTGGACGACACATGGTCCAAACTTTACTCCGTTAAATTTTTTGAGAGTTCGGACCCAAAGTTCGTCCCAATGAGAGTTTATCATCTAGTTTGACGAAGTTTGTCCAAACTTTGCTCCGTTTGAGTTTCGAGAGAGTTTGGAACTCAAAGTTCGTCCTAATGAGAGTTCTTTAGGTGGTTTGGACGACACATGGTCCAAACTTTACTCCATTTAAGTCTTTGAGAGCTCGGAACCCAAAGTTTGTCCCAATGAGAGTTTTTCATGTAGTTTTGACGAAGTTGGTCAAAACTTTGCTCCGTTTGAGTTTCAAGAGAGTTTGGAACTCAAAGTTCGTCCCAATGAGAGTTCTTTAGGTGGTTTGGACGACACATGGTCCAAATTTTACTCCGTTAAAGTTTTTGAGAGTTCGGAACCCAAAGTTCGTCCCAATGAGAGTTTATCATCTAGTTTGACGAAGTTTGTCCAAACTTTGCTCCGTTTGAGTTTCGATAGAGTTTGGAACTCAAAGTTCGTCCCAATGAGAGTAGTTTAGGTGGTTTGGACGACACATGGTCCAAACTTTACTCCGTTTAAGTTTTTAAGAGCTCGGAACCCAAAGTCCGTCCCAATGAGAGTTTATCAACTAGTTTGGATGAAGTTGGTCAAAACTTTGATCCGTTTGAGTTTCGAGAGAGTTTGGAACTCAAAGTTCGTTCCAGTCAGAGTTGTTTAGGTAGTTTGGATGACACATGGTCCAAACTTTACTCCGTTTAAGTTTTATAGAGCTTGGAACCCAAAGTCCGTCCGAATGAGAGTTTCTAATCTAGTTTGGACGAAGTTGGTCCAAACGTTGCTTCGTTTGAGTTTCGAGAGACTTTGGAACAAAAAGTTTGTCCCAATGAGAGTTCTTTAGGTGGTTTGGACGACACATGCTCCAAACTTTACTCCGCTTAAGTTTTATAGACCTCGAAACCCAAAGTCCGTCCCAATGAGTGTTTTTCCTGTAGTTTGGACCAAGTTGGTCCAAACTTTGCTCCATTTGAGTTTCGAGAGAGTTTGGAACTCAAAGTTCGTCCCAATGAGAGTTCTTTAGGTGGTTTGGACGACACATGGTCCAAACTTTACTCCGTTTAAGTTTTATAGAGCTCGGAACCCAGAGTCCATCCCAATGAGAGTTTATCATCTAGTTTGGACGAAGTTGGTCCAAACTTTGCTCCTTTTGAGTTTCGAAAGAGTTTGGAACACAAAGTTCGTCCCAATGAGAGTTCTTTATTTGGTGTTGACGACACATGGTCCAAACTTTACTCCGTTTAAGTTTTATAGAGCTCAAAACCCAAAGTCCATCCCAATGAGAGTTTATCATCTAGTATGGACGAAGTTGGTCCAAACTTTGCTCCTTTTGAGTTTCGAGAGAGTTTCGAACACAAAGTTCGTCCCAATGAGAGTTCTTTATTTGGTTTGGACGGCACATGGTCCAAACTTTACTCCGTTTAAGTTTTATAGAGCTCGGAACCCAAAGTCCGCCCGAATGAGAGTTTGTCATCTAGTTTGGACGAAATTGGTCCAAACTTTGCTCCTTTTGAGTTTCGAGAGAGTTTGGAACACAAAGTTCGTCCCAATGAGAGTTCTTTATTTGGTGTTGACGACACATGGTCCAAACTTTACTCCGTTTAAGTTTTATAGAGCTCAAAACCCAAAGTCCGCCCGAATGAGAGTTTGTCATCTAGTTTGGACGAAGTTGGTCCAAACTTTGCTTCGTTTGAGTTTCGAGAGACTTTGCAACAAAAAGTTAGTCCCAATTAGAGTTCTTTAGGTGGTTTGGACGACACATGGTCAAAAATTTACTCCGTTTAAGTTTTTGAGAGCTCGAAACCCAAAGTTCGTCCCAATGAGAGTTTATCATCTAGTTTGGACGAAGTTGGTCAAAACTTTGCTCCATTTGAGTTTCGAGAGAGTTTGGAACTCAAAGTTCGTCCCAATGAGAGTTCTTTAGGTGGTTTGGACGACACATGGTCCAAAATTTACTCTGTTTAAGTTTTATAGAGCTCGGAACCCAAAGTCCGTCCCAATGAGTGTTTTTCCTGTAGTTTGGACGAAGTTGGTCCAAACTTTGCTCTGTTTGAGTTTCGAGAGAGTTTTGAACTCAAAGTTCATCCGAATGAAAGTTCTTTAGGTGGTTCGGACGACACATGGTCAAAACTTTACTCCGTTTAAGTTTTATAGAGCTCGGAACCCAAAGTCCGTCCCAATGAGAGTTTTTCATGTAGTTTGGATAAAGTTGGTCCAAACTTTGCTCCGTTTGAGTTTCGAGAGAGTTTGGAACTCAAAGTTCGTCCCAATGAGAGTTCTTTAGGTGGTTTTGACGACACATGTTCCAAACATTACTCCGTTTAAGTTTTATAGAGCTTGGAACCCAAAGTCCATCCCAATGACAGTTTATCATCTAGTTTGGACGAAGTTTGTCCAAACTTTGCTCCTTTTGAGTTTCGAGAGAGTTTGGAACACAAAGTTCGTCCCAATGAGGGTTCTTTATTTCGTTTGGACGACACATGGTCCAAACTTTACTCCGTTTAAGTTTTATAGAGCTCGGAACCCAAAGTCCGTCCGAATGAGAGTTTCTCATCTAGTTTGAACGAAGTTGGTCCAAACTTTGCTTCGTTTGAATTTCGAGAGACTTTGGAACAAAAAGTTTGTCCCAATGAGAGTTCTTTAGGTGGTTTGGACGACACATGGTCCAAACTTTACTCTGTTTAAGTCTTTGAGAGCTCGGAACCCAAAGTCTTTCCCAATGAGAGTTTGTCATGTAGTTTTGACGAAGTTGGTCAAAACTTTGCTCCGTTTGAGTTTCGAGAGAGTTTGGAACTCAAAGTTCGTCCCGATGAGAGTTCTTTAGGTGGTTTGGACGACACGTGGTCAAAACTTTACTCCGTTTAAGTTTTTGAGAGCTTGGAACCCAAAGTTCGTCCCAATGAGAGTTTATCATCTAGTTTGACGAAGTTTGTCCAAACTTTGCTCCGTTTGGGTTTTGAGAGAGTTTCGAACTCAAAGTTCATCCCAATGAGAGTTCTTTAGGTGGTTTGGACGACACATGGTCCAAACTTTACTCCGTTTAAGTTTTGTAGAGCTCGAAACCCAAAGTCCTTCCCAATGAGTGTTTTTCCTGCAGTTTGGACGAAGTTGGTCCAAACTTTGCTCCATTTGAGTTTCGAGAGAGTTTGGAACTCAAAGTTCGTCCCTATGAAAGTTCTTTATTTGGTTTGGACGACACATTGTCCAAACTTTACTCCGTTTATGTTTTATAGAGCTCGGAACCCAAAGTCCGTCCGAATGAGAGTTTCTCATCTAGTTTGGACGAAGTTGGTCAAAACTTTGCTTCGTTTAAGTTTCGAGAGACTTTGGAACAAAAAGTTTATCCCAATGAGAGTTCTTTAGGTGGTTTGGACGACACATGGTCCAAACTTAGTCTTTGAGAGCTCGGAACCCAAAGTCTGCCCCAATGAGAGTTTGTCATGTAGTTTTGACGAAGTTGGTCCAAACTTTGCTCCGTTTGAGTTTCGAGAGAGTTTGGAACTCAAAGTTCGTCCCAATGAAAGTTCTTTAGGTGGTTTGGACGACACATGGTCAAAACTTTACTCCGGTTAAGTTTTTTAGAGCTCGAAACCCAAAGTTCGTCCCAATGAGAGTTTATCATCTAGTTTGGACGAAGTTGGTCAAAACTTTGCTCCGTTTGATTTTCGAGAGAGTTTGGAACTCAAACTTCGTCCCAATGAGAGTTCTTTATTTTGTTATGACGACACATGGTCCAAACTTTACTCCATTTAAGTTTTTGAGAGCTCGGAACCCAAAGTCTGTCCTAATGAGAGTTTGTCATGTAGTTTTGACGAAGTTGGTCAAAACTTTGCTTCGTTTGAGTTTCGAGAGAGCTCGTAACTCAAAGTTCATCCCAATGAGAGTTCTTTAGGTGGTTTGGACGACACATGGTCCAAACTTTATTCCGTTTAAGTTTTATAGAGCTCGGAACCCAAAGTTCGTCCCAATGAGTGTTTTTCCTGTAGTTTGGACGTAGTTGGTCCAAACTTTGCTTCGTTTCAGTTTCGAGAGAGCTTGGAACTCAAAGTTCGTCCCAATGAGAGTTCTTTAATTGGTTTGGACGACACATGGTCTAAACTTTACTCCGTTTAAGTTTTATAGAGCTCGGAACCCAAAGTTTGTCCCAATGAGAGTTTGTCATGTACTTTTGACGAAGTTGGTCAAAACTTTGCTCCGTTTGAGTTTCGAGAGAGTTTGGAACTCAAAGTTCTTCCCAATGAGAGTTCTTTAGGTGGTTTGGACGACACATGGTCCAAACTTTACTTCGTTTAAGTTTTTGAGAGCTCGGAACCCAAAGTTCGTCCCAATGAGAGTTTATCATCTAGTTTGGACGAATGTGGTCAAAACTTTGCTCCGTTTGAGTTTCGAGAGAGTTTGGAACTCAAAGTTCGTCCCAATGAGAGTTCTTTATTTGGTTTGGACGACACATGGTCCAAACTTTACTCCGTTTAAGTTTTTGAGAGTTCGGAACCCAAAGTCTGTCCCAATTAGAGTTTGTCATGTAGTTTTGACGAAGTTGGTCCAAACTTTGCTCCGTTTGAGTTTCGAGAGAGTTTGGAACTCAAAGTTCGTCCCAATGAAAGTTCTTTAGGTGGTTTGGACGACACATGGTCAAAACTTTACTCCGGTTAAGTTTTTGAGAGCTCGAAACCCAAAGTTCGTCCCAATGAGAGTTTATCATCTAGTTTGGACGAAGTTGGTCAAAACTTTGCTCCGTTTGAGTTTCGAGAGAGTTTGGAACTCAAACTTCGTCCCAATGAGAGTTCTTTATTTTGTTTGGACGACACATGGTCCAAACTTTACTCCATTTAAGTTTTTGAGAGTTCGGAACCCAAAGTCTGTCCCAATGAGAGTTTGTCGTGTAGTTTTGACGAAGTTGGTCAAAACTTTGCTTCGTTTGAGTTTCGAGAGAGCTCGGAACTCAAAGTTCATCCCAATGAGAGTTCTTTAGGTGGTTTGGACGACACATGGTCCAAACTTTACTCCGTTTAAGTTTAATAGAGCTTGGAACCCAAAGTTCGTCCCAATGAGTGTTTTTCCTGTAGTTTGGACGTAGTTGGTCCAAACTTTGCTTCGTTTGAGTTTCGAGAGAGTTTGGAACTCAAAGTTCGTCCCAATGAGAGTTCTTTATTTGGTTTGGACGACACATGGTCTAAACTTTACTCCGTTTAAGTTTTATAGAGCTCGGAACCCAAAGTTTGTCCCAATGAGAGTTTGTCATGTAGTTTTGACGAAGTTGGTCAAAACTTTGCTCCGTTTGAGTTTCGAGAGAGTTTGGAACTCAAAGTTCGTCCCAATGAGAGTTCTTTAGGTGGTTTGGACGACACATGGTCCAAACTTTACTTCGTTTAAGTTTTTGAGAGCTCGGAACCCAAAGTTCGTCCCAATGAGAGTTTATCATCTAGTTTGACGAAGTTGGTCCAAACTTTACTCCGTTTGAGTTTCGAGAGAGTTTGGAACTCAAAGTTCGTCCCAATGAGAGTTCTTTATTTGGTTTGGACGACACATAGTCCAAACTTTACTCCATTTAAGTTTTTAAGAGTTCGGAACCCAAAGTCTGTAACAATGAGAGTTTGTCATGTAGTTTTGATGAAGTTGGTCCAAACTTTGCTCCGTTTGAGTTTCGAGAGAGTTTGGAACTCAAAGTTCGTCCCAATGAGAGTTCTTTAGGTGGTTTTGACGACACATGGTCCAAAATTTACTCCGTTTAAGTTTTTGAGATCTCGAAACCCAAAGTTCGTCCCAATGAGAGTTTATCATCTAGTTTGGACGAAGTTGGTCAAAACTTTGCTCCATTTGAATTTCGAGAGAGTTTGGAACTCAAAGTTTGTCCCAATCAGAGTTCTCTAGGTGGTTTGGACAACACATGGTCCAAACTTTACTTCGTTTAAGTTTTTAACAGCTCGGAACCCAAGGTTCATCCCAATGAGAGTTTATCATCTAGTTTCGACGAAGTTGGTCCAAACTTTGCTCCGTTTAAGTTTGAGAGAGTTTGGAACTCAAAGTTCGTCCCAATGAGAGTTCTTTAGGTGGTTTGGACGACACATGGTCCAAACTTTACTTCGTTTAAGTTTTTGAGAGCTCGGAACACAAAGTTCGTCCCAATGAGAGTTTATCATCTAGTTTGACGAAGTTGGTCAAAACTTTGCTCCATTTGAGTTTCGAGAGAGTTTGGAACTCAAAGTTCGTCCCAATGAAAGTTCTTTAGGTGGTTTGGACGACACATGGTCAAAACTTTACTCTGTTTAAGTTTTATAGATCTCGGAACCCAAAGTCCCTCCCAATGAGAGTTTTTCATGTAGTTTGGATGAAGTTGGTCCAAACTTTGCTCCGTTTGAGTTTCGAGAGAGTTTGGAACTCAAAGTTCGTCCCTATGAGAGTTCTTTCGGTGGTTTTGACGACACATGGTCCAAAATTTACTCTGTTTATGTTTTTGAGAGCTCGAAACCCAAAGTTCGTCCCAATGAGAGTTTATCATCTAGTTTGGACGAAGTTGGTCAAAACTTTGCTCCGTTTGAGTTTCGAGAGAGTTTGGAACTCAAAGTTCGTCCCAATGAGAGTTCTTTAGGTGGTTTTGACGACACATGGTCCAAACTTTACTCTGTTTAAGTTTTTGAGAGCTCGAAACCCAAAGTTCGTCCCAATGAGAGTTTATCATCTAGTTTTGACGAAGTTCGTCAAAAGTTTGCTCCGTTTGAATTTCGAGAGAGTTTGGAACTCAAAGTTTGTCCCAACCAGAGTTCTCTAGGTGGTTTGGACAACACATGGTCCAAACTTTACTCCGTTTAAGTTTTTAACAGCTCGGAACCCAAGGTTCGTCCCAATGAGAGTTTATCATCTAGTTTCGACGAAGTTGGTCCAAACTTTGCTCCGTTTAAGTTTGAGAGAGTTTGGAACTCAAAGTTCGTCCCAACGAGAGTTCTTTAGGTGGTTTGGACGACACATGGTCCAAACTTTACTTCGTTTAAGTTTTTGAGAGCTCGGAACACAAAGTTCGTCCCAATGAGAGTTTATCATCTAGTTTGACGAAGTTGGTCAAAACTTTGCTCCGTTTGAGTTTCGAGAGAGTTTGGAACTCAAAGTTCGTCCCAATGAAAGTTCTTTAGGTGGTTTGGACGACACATGGTCAAAACTTTACTCTGTTTAAGTTTTATAGAGCTCGGTGAAGGGAATAAAAGTCCCCACGCAGCGGATGCGCATCGATTGGACCTTACGCCGTATATTAATTAACATTAAAAACCGTTACGAAAACTCAAACAAAACTTTAAACTAACTTTAAAGCCGCTGTAAAATCGGTTTAAACACGCTAAAATAAATCTAAATTTATTTTTAAAACTTTTCTAAAGAAAAGAGGAAGAACCGTTACAAACCTCCGTTGTAGATTTGACCGTTCTTCGCCAACGAAGCTCCACGAGCGAAAACGCAGCAGCCGCTTCAAAGTATTCTTCGCTGGAAATTCTTCTTTGATTGACACAATAACCACAGAGGTTACACCGGTATGTCTCTAAGTCTAGGAGGCCAAAGACTTGTGGGAGTCTTTCTCTAAGAGGGAGGCTAGAGAGAATTCTAGGTCTTGTCTTTCAAGAGTGTCAAGTGTCATGACCAATTAGGTCTAGTGTTCTATTTATAGAAGAGAGGCCATGAATAAAATATTCAATTAAATCAATATTTTCCAAAATTGATTCAATCTTTATTCCTTAATTAATCAATCATGATCAATCAATTCCCCAATTGATTAATCTTTTCCATAAATGACTAATTTCTTCCATAAGTAATTAGATCATTCCCATAAATGATTAATCACTTCCTTAAGTGATTTAATTATTTACATAATTGATTGATTCATGGTTAATGAATTCTTTAATTAATTAACCACCAACTAAATATCACATATTTAATTTTCGGCCTTGAATTAATTAATTTTTCCCAAACACTTTTAGGACTTAAATTAATTAATTCTTTCAATCTTCCATAAATATATATTTGAACTTCTTCAAATATTAATTTCTCTCATAATAATATATCAATATATATTATATTTATTTCCCTTAGTAAATTGAACATTTTCAATTTACATTTAATTACTTAGTTGCCTCAAATTACTTTACGAGCTACCAGTGGGACCTTATGGACCTGCAGGTCAGAAGCTCCAACGATGTGAGATTAATTGGTTAAACTCATTAACCACAATAATCAATATTCGTTAACTGTGTGTACATTCCACTATAGACTCACAGTTGCACTCTTCTCACTGCAGACATATTTTCTGTGTCCACGGAACTTAGACCAATATCGACTAGTTAGTCCTTCACGAGTGTCCGTAACACCAGCTGGGTCAAATTACCGTTTTACCCCTGGGTCACCTCTATTTCCTTAAGTACCAATTCTCCTCTAATGAACAATCTGTTTATGGTCCAACCATTAAACAGAAAACCCTCTCGTGCCATTGAGAGGGTAGGGCCCTTTGTTCAAGACTCGGAGTAACCACTTAAGGGAACACTCATCTGCTTCCCTAAAGTCGGGAAGGAGTGAATTCCATCTTGTACGATTATGTTCCCAGCTCCCCATTCGATCTTGTCCCCAAAGTGGTAGGCTAGCTTATTGAGTCGGCGTATTGGCCACTCTCACCCATACAAATCAAAGGACAGTCTCTCATGAGCAGGAGTCCATAATCAACTCAGGATTAAGAATAAGTTGTCTCGGTCGTCCTAGTGAAATAGAAAACCAACTAGTTAACGGTGTTATAACTAATGGTTACTATTTCGCGGTCCGGTCTTATGCAAACTCATTGCATAGGATACCCCCACTCGCATGTCTCCTACACGAACGCGTTGGATCGCAGCGTTTGTATCAAATACAAAGTGGGCCGTATCCATAGTGTCACCAGGATAAGGCACCCAGTCTTATCCCTATACTATAGACCCTTTAGGCTGTTTCTTGAACAATGATCCCATATGTCGCTACATATAGTTCAAGACTCATATTACAGCCTTGGATGTCTAGTTTATTGGATTAGGGTTATTATTAGGCAAAGACATATATAAAATAACTAATAACAATTAATGGAAAATATATCAATATTATTTCATTAATATCCGGTCAACGGTTACATTCACTATCTACGAGTTTTAGGGCATAAAACCCAACAAACTCCCATTTGAACTAAAACACTTAGTTAGTGGGATGTAAATGCAATAATCTAAAGCTGGAAATACAATGAACTAGGGCATCCTTATACCCATTATACATTTCTCCCACTTGCCCTAGATTAGATGGCATACATATCTCGTAGACCTAGACCTTCTAGATGACCCTCAAACACTTTAGCCGTGAGAGCCTTTGTAAATGGATCAGCGATGTTGTGCTCCGAGGCGATCTTAGTGACGATCACATCTCCTCTTTGCACAATCTCCCGTATCAGGTGATACTTCCTCTCGATGTGTTTACCCCGTTTGTGGCTACGAGGTTCTTTTGAGTTGGCTACAGCCCCATTGTTGTCACAGTATAGTGTTATGGGCACGTTCATATTCGGAACTACTTCCAAATCAGTCAAGAACTTTCTGAGCCATACTGCCTCCTTAGCTGCTTCGCAAGCTGCTACATACTCAGCCTCCATGGTTGAGTCTGCTATGCATCCTTGTTTGATGCTTCTCCACACTACTGCTCCTCCATTGAGGGTGAATACTGACCCTGATGTGGATTTCCTAGAATCCTTATCAGCTTGAAAGTCAGAATCAGTGTATCCAGTAAGAATCAAATCCTTAGCTCCGTACACAAGCATGTAGTCCCTCGTTCTCCGAAGATACTTGAGGATATTCTTAACCGCTCCCCAGTGGTCCAACCCTGGATTAGACTGATACCTACTGACTACTCCCACTGCATAACATATGTCAGGCCTAGTGCAGAGCATAGCATACATTAAGCTGCCCACAGCTGAGGCGTAGGGAATGTGTCTCATGTTCTCAACTTCTTGAGGTGTCTTAGGAGATTGTTCCTTAGACAGGTGTACCCCATGTCTGAAGGGTAGGAGTCCCTTCTTGGAGTTTTGCATCGAATATCGAGACAACATCTTGTCAATATACGTTGCTTGAGACAGAGTTAGCGTTTTGTTCTTACGATCCCTAATGATTTGGATTCCCAGAACATATTGAGCCTCTCCCAGATCTTTCATTTGGAATTGGGCTGCTAGCCATTTCTTAATGTCAGTTAGGTATCCTACATCATTCCCAATGAGTAGGATATCGTCTACATAAAGTATTAGAAAAGCTACTTTCCTTTTGTTGACTTTCTTGTATACACAAGGCTCATCAACGTTTTGGTCAAAGCCAAAAGATTTGATTGCAGTATCAAATCTAATGTTCCATGATCTGGATGCTTGTTTCAATCCATAAATGGATCGATTTAGCTTACAAACCTTTTGTTCCTGACCTTGGGCTATGAACCCTTCGGGTTGAGACATAAAGATATTCTCCTCAAGATTACCATTCAGAAAGGCAGTCTTGACGTCCATTTGCCATATTTCATAGTCATAATATGTCGCAATGGATAAAAGAATTCTTATGGACTTTAACATGGCTACAGGAGAAAAGGTTTCCTCATAGTCAACCCCCTCCTTTTGGGTATAACCCTTTGCCACTAGTCTAGCTTTGAAGGTCTGTACCTTTCCAGCTGCATCTCTTTTTCTCTTATAGATCCATTTGCACCCTATGGGTTTTACCCCATATGGTAGATCTGCAAGTTCCCATACAGAATTGGAGTACATTGACTCCATTTCCAGGTTCATGGCTTTGACCCATTCATCCTTATCTTCGTCATTCATTGCCTGTCGATAGGACAATGGATCCTCAATGCCATCATTAGGTATGACAACCTGAGTTTCTGTTAAACCCAAGTAGCGATCAGGTTGTAACACAACCCTCCCACTGCGTCGAGGCATTCCCAACGTTTGAGATGGACGGGATGGATCTGAAGAACTAGTTCCTTCATCAACCCTTGTTGAAGGTCCAACTTCATCAACAACTCTTGATGATTCTTCAGTAGCTTCTCCTAATATTATTTTGCTTCGTGGTTTATGATCTCTCATGTGGTCTTCCTCTAAGAAAGTGGCGTTTGTCGATACAATCACCTTATTTTCTTGTGGGTCGTAGAAATAACCACCTCTCGTTTCTTTAGGGTAACCAACAAATTGGCACAGTTTTGAACGAGGTTCCAGTTTCTTAGGATTCGTCACAAGCACGTGTGCTGGACAACCCCAGATGCGAAAGTGATGCAAACTAGGTTTACGCCCCTTCCATAACTCGAAAGGTGTTTCAGAAACACTTTTCGAGGGAACATTGTTCAAGATGTATACTGCAGTCTCCACTGCATACCCCCAAAACGAGCTAGGCAATTGAGCATAGCTCATCATTGATCGAACCATGTCTAACAAGGTTCTATTTCTCCTTTCTGACACACCATTCTGCTGAGGTGTACCAGGGGCTGAGAGTTGAGATTGGATTCCATGTTCTATCATATAGTCCTGGAATCTTTGATCCATATACTCCCCTCCTCGATCAGATCGAAGTACTTTGATAGATTTACCTAATAGGTTTTCAACTTCAGCCTTAAACTCCTTAAACTTTTCAAGGGCTTCAGACTTATGTCCCATTAGGTATAAGTAACCATATCTTGAATAATCATCTATAAATGAGATGAAATATTCGTACCCTCCTCGAGCTTTTACATTCATTGGACCACATAGATCCGAATGTATTAACTCTAAGGGTTCTTTGGCTCTGTAACCTTTTCCAGTAAAGGGTCTTTTGGTCATTTTTCCCTCGAGACGAGATTCACAAGGTGGTAGTGAATCATCTTCTAACTTGCTTAGAAGTCCATTCTTTACCAAACGACCGATCCTATCGATGTTTATATGACCAAGTCTAAGATGCCAAAGATGAGTATTGTTACTTGATGGAGAAATCTTTTGCCTTTTACTTTGAGTTTCAGCAGTTTTAAATAATTCGTATTTAAAAGTGCTTTGTTTTCGGTTGGTCTTAAAACATACAAGTTATTTTCCAATTTTGCTGAACAAATGAGTATACCATTTTTATAAATGAACGCTTCATTCATATCAAAAGTAACTGTATACGATTGTTCAATCAAACATGAAATAGAAATTAAGTTCCTCTTAATCTTGGGAACGATTAACAAACTTTCTAAAAGTAAGAATCTATTTCTAAAAAATAACTTTGCAGCTCCCACTGCTTTAGCTGAAATGACTTCTCCAGTTCCGACCCTGAGTGTCATTTCTCCATCGTTCAACAGCCGAAAGGAACTATTTTCCTGAAAAGAAGAGCAAACATGATTAGTTGCTCCTGAATCAAGTATCCAGGTAAACTCATCATGTTCTACCAGGCATGTTTCTAAAACAAGTAAATCAAATTTACCTTCCTTTTCCTTCTTTTTCTCAGCAAGGTACTTTGGGCAGTTTCTCTTCCAATGTCCATCTACATTGCAGTGAAAACACTTGCCCTTATCTGCCACAGCTTTGGCTTTTCCCTTGCTTTTAGCAGCAGTACTGGGAGCTTTCCCCTTGTTTCCTTTCTTCTTCTGAGTTTTCTTTGAAGAAGTGGCTACAGATTTAGTTCCAGAGGATGAACCCTTCTCGAACTTTCTTTTAGAGTGAGCAACGTTTGCCTCTCCTTCTATCTGTCCCTTGTTCTTAAGAAGAGACTGATAGAGCTGTAGCTCATTCAGGAGGCTAGTCAGGTTGAATGTTATTTTATTCATCATTGCATTGCTTCGAAACTGTAGAAAACTCTTCAGAAGAGATTCTAAGATGAATGCAACCTGACTACGCTCATCTATGACCGCCCCGTTTGCCTCTGCCACGTTGAATTGGACCATCATATCCAGGACATGCTCCCGAACAGACGTGCCCTCTTTCATGCGACAGCTATAAACGTATTTGAGAGCGTCATGGTGGAGTTGGTAGGACGGTTGTCCAAACATCTCCTGGAGAGAGTTCATAATCTCCCTCGCTGTTACCATGCTCTCATGCCTTTTAGCCAAAACTTCAGATAAGCTGGCTAAGATATAGACGCGAGTCTTATCATTGGCCTTTGTCCAGCGGTCATAAGCATCCTTAACTGCCTGGGATGCATTACGAGCAGGGGCTGGAGGACAATCCTCCGTTAAGACGAACCGCAGATCATCGACAACAAGAATCGTATTCAGGTTCGATTTCCACGTAGCATAATTTTCGCCGATTAATTTCTCATTTTTAAGCAGATAGACAATTGAGGAAGACATTGCTGAAATTTAAACAAACAATGACCGTATTAGTTATCTTTGCCTTAACCCATCATACAAGCAAACAATTGCACACAATCCAATCAATTTAGCAAAACAGACAATCACAGAACCCTAAAACTATTGATTTAGTTTTGCAACGACGTTTCAGAGGTTTAGAATATCAGCCACCGAAGGGTGATCAGGTACTCCTCCTTTGAAATGAGACACCTCTCAGCTAATTCTAATTCCAGAATAACTCATATTCCTATAGACATTAGCCACCGTTGTTCGGTCAAGGATTTGTTAACAATTTTAACTCATCCTCGTAAGTGTAACCCTCCCACTTTCAGATCTCAGAGGCACGCACCAACAGGCTACCGAAGGGAAAGACAACTGTTGGTGATTAGCCTAAGAGCTCCTATCCTTTTCAGGAGTTCACGATGTTTCAAATCCTATGACCAGGCCCTCCGAAGGGATGGATGCGCCAGGGCAACCTGCAGGCGGATCATAGGACTCTCACGGTGTGAACTATGGGCGGAGACCGAGGGATACGTTGACACGTGTCCCGCTCCCACTTACTCTAGACATTTTTCCCATTCACCTTGATATTGATCCATGCAAACACTTTCCGAAGGGAGGCCGCTCCTAGGGCGACTCGAAGCCGAGCATGAATCTCACGTTGTGAATATAGGGACGTAGGAGCAAAACTTGATTTAAATCTCGTTTTGTAATTTTCCTCCCACTGAAAATGTCCTAAGGTTAATATAGGGTTGTTTAACTTAGATAGTATTTGGCTAAGTCAATCTATCTAAGTCTGATCCTATTATAACAATTATGGAAAGGATTCAACTGCAATCTTTTGGGTGAATTAAACTTCTTTTAATAAACCCAACATTGCAAGTCAACATTACTATGGTTAATTCAACTCAATCCGGTTAGTTCCCAGGTAGGAGGTGTTCCGTAAACCGTCAACTTAAATACCCCCAGCCTTAGACAGAACTTTACCGAGAGAGTTCCCTTATAACCTCAGTAATGTAAGGTCTTTACTCTAAAGATCTAGGTGCATTAAACACTTTTAATAAACCTAGTGACATTGCATGCTAACATTTAACTATGATTAATTCAACTCCGGTATTCCAGGTCAGTTCCCAGGTAGGAGGTGTTCCGTAAACCGTCAACTTAAATACCCCCAACCTTAGACAGAACATTACCGGTGGAGTTCCCTTATAATCATAGCAATGTTTTTCCTACTTAGTAAATTAAAACTATTTTTAATTCTAAGTAAGAAAAGATTCTAATCCTATTAGAAATCGATCTAGGTCTAATTAATTTTAAACAATTTAAAATTAATTCAATTTATCCTATGATCTTATGTTTGCATGCAAATCTTGATTATAGATTGACGGTTTCTAATCATTAATATTAAAGAACTATTTCAAATTTTAATGATTAATCCTATAATCAAGAATCTAGGGTTTAATTCATTCAACAATCTCATTCAAATTGAATAATTAAGCCTCATCAATTGCATGAATAATATAACAATTATATTAATAACTATGGATGTTTCATGCTTCATGCAATTTTGATTTTCTTTTATTATAACAATTATACGCCAATCAAGAAAATCAACCAAGCATGCTTCATTCATCACATTAAACATAACTATTTATATTTAATTTAAGTAATGACATGCTTCATGCTTTCCAATTTTTCATATAAATTAATATACACTTATATTAAAAATATGAAAACAAATCCATGCATTTAAACATACATTATAACAATTTATAATATATAAAAATGCATGAGCATGTTTATAACCTAAAGTGGGATTAAATAATCTATATGACATCCATAAAGCATATAAATAGCAATTGAACCAGTTAATTTTGGCCCCTAGGATAAAATAAAGCATTAAATTACATTAATTTAGCTAAATTCTATCCTAAAAAATCTATGTACAGCTCCGGAATTGGCCTAGACAGCACGAACCGCCCCGAACCACCTCGAACCGGCCTCCAAAATCACGAACCATGCGAAAAATTGGCTGAACCGGACCAAATAGGTCCCAGCCCAACCGAACCGGTCCGAACCGGACCGTCCTTGATTGAACCGCGCCTGTTGAAACCCTATTGCGCGCCTCCATCGTGACAGCGTCGAGACGCTGTGTAGATAAGCGTCCCGACGCTATGCGTTTTCCATATCTGGCGCCTGCGTAATCGAGACAGCGTCGAGACGCTGTTGAGGTAGCGTCCCGACGCTGTGTGCTTTCCTTACCGAGCGCCTTCGGTATCGAGACAGCGTCGAGACGCTGTTGAAGGAGCGTCCCAACGCTGTTGCGTCTGGAGGCAGAATCTGGGCAAAACAACAACGATTTCTTCGGTTTTGGCTTCGATTTCAGCGACGATTCCTTCGATTTTCATCTCATAAAAACCTATTCTAGACCCGGACTTACATAGGACTCGATTTTACATAAAATACCCGAAACACCGGGCCTTACATGATCAAAATCACATAAAAATAAAATCTATGGCCATAAAATTAACCCAAACAGTTCAATGCAAACCGAACATACAATATGCATAAATCCCACCTATTAGAGCCTATCGCAACTTTTTAAAATTAATTAATAGGGACAGCGATGGCTCTGATGCCGATTGAAGGGAATAAAAGTCCCCACGCAGCGGAAGCGCATCGATTGGACCTTACGCCGTATATTAATTAACATTAAAAACCGTTACGAAAACTCAAACAAAACTTTAAACTAACTTTAAAGCCGCAGTAAAATCGGTTTAAACATGCTAAAATAAATCTAAATTTATTTTTAAAACTTTTCTAAAGAAAAGAGGAAGAACCGTTACAAACCTCCGTTGTAGATTTGACCGTTCTTCGCCAACGAAGCTCCACGAGCGAAAACGCAGCAGCCGCTTCAAAGTATTCTTCGCTGGAAATTCTTCTTTGATTGACACAATAACCACAGAGGTTACACCGGTATGTCTCTAAGTCTAGGAGGCCAAAGACTTGTGGGAGTCTTTCTCTAAGAGGGAGGCTAGAGAGAATTCTAGGTCTTGTCTTTCAAGAGTGTCAAGTGTCATGACCAATTAGGTCTAGTGTTCTATTTATAGAAGAGAGGCCATGAATAAAATATTCAATTAAATCAATCTTTTCCAAAATTGATTCAATCTTTATTCCTTAATTAATCAATCATGATCAATCAATTCCCCAATTGATTAATCTTTTCCATAAATGACTAATTTCTTCCATAAGTAATTAGATCATTCCCATAAATGATTAATCACTTCCTTAAGTGATTTAATTATTTACATAATTGATTAATTCATGGTTAATGAATTCTTTAATTAATTAACCACCAATTAAATATCACATATTTAATTTTCGGCCTTGAATTAATTAATTTTGCCCAAACACTTTTAGGACTTAAATTAATTAATTCTTTCAATCTTCCATAAATATATATTTGAACTTCTTCAAATATTAATTTCTCTCATAATAATATATCAATATATATTATATTTATTTCCCTTAGTAAATTGAACATTTTCAATTTACATTTAATTACTTAGTTGCCTCAAATTACTTTACGAGCTACCAGTGGGACCTTATGGACCTGCAGGTCAGAAGCTCCAACGATGTGAGATTAATTGGTTAAACTCATTAACCACAATAATCAATATTCGTTAACTGTGTGTACATTCCACTATAGACTCACAGTTGCACTCTTCTCACTGCAGACATATTTTCTGTGTCCACGGAACTTAGACCAATATCGACTAGTTAGTCCTTCACGAGTGTCCGTAACACCAGCTGGGTCAAATTACCGTTTTACCCCTGGGTCACCTCTATTTCCTTAAGTACCAATTCTCCTCTAATGAACAATCTGTTTATGGTCCAACCATTAAACAGAAAACCCTCTCGTGCCATTGAGAGGGTAGGGCCCTTTGTTCAAGACTCGGAGTAACCACTTAAGGGAACACTCATCTGCTTCCCTAAAGTCGGGAAGGAGTGAATTCCATCTTGTACGATTATGTTCCCAGCTCCCCATTCGATCTTGTCCCCAAAGTGGTAGGCTAGCTTATTGAGTCGGCGTATTGGCCACTCTCACCCATACAAATCAAAGGACAGTCTCTCATGAGCAGGAGTCCATAATCAACTCAGGATTAAGAATAAGTTGTCTCGGTCGTCCTAGTGAAATAGAAAACCAACTAGTTAACGGTGTTATAACTAATGGTTACTATTTCGCGGTCCGGTCTTATGCAAACTCATTGCATAGGATACCCCCACTCGCATGTCTCCTACACGAACGCGTTGGATCGCAGCGTTTGTATCAAATACAAAGTGGGCCGTATCCATAGTGTCACCAGGATAAGGCACCCAGTCTTATCCCTATACTATAGACCCTTTAGGCTGTTTCTTGAACAATGATCCCATATGTCGCTACATATAGTTCAAGACTCATATTACAGCCTTGGATGTCTAGTTTATTGGATTAGGGTTATTATTAGGCAAAGACATATATAAAATAACTAATAACAATTAATGGAAAATATATCAATATTATTTCATTAATATCCGGTCAACGGTTACATTCACTATCTACGAGTTTTAGGGCATAAAACCCAACACTCGGAACCCAAAGTCCGTCCCAATGAGAGTTTTTCATGTAGTTTGGATGAAGTTGGTCCAAACTTTGCTCCATTTGAGTTTCGAGAGAGTTTGGAACTCAAAGTTCGTCCCAATGAGAGTTCTTTCGGTGGTTTTGACGACACATGGTCCAAAATTTACTCCGTTTATGTTTTTGAGAGCTCGAAACCCAAAGTTCGTCCCAATGAGAGTTTATCATCTAGTTTGGACGAAGTTGGTCAAAACTTTGCTCCGTTTGAGTTTCGAGAGAGTTTGGAACTCAAAGTTCGTCCCAATGAGAGTTCTTTAGGTGGTTTTGACGACACATGGTCCAAACTTTACTCGTTTTAAGTTTTTGAGAGCTCGAAACCCAAAGTTCGTCCCAATGAGAGTTTATCATCTAGTTTGGACGAAGTTGGTCCAAACTTTGCTTCGTTTTAGTTTCGAGAGAGTTTGGAACTCAAAGTTCGTCCCAATGAGAGTTCTTTAGGTGGTTTGGACGACACATGGTCCAAACTTTACTTCGTTTAAGCTTTTGAGAGCTCGGAACCCAAAGTTCGTCCCAATGAGAGTTTATCATCTAGTTTGGACGAAGTTGGTCCAAACTTTGCTCCGTTTGAGTTTCCAGAGAGTTTGGAACTCAAAGTTCGTCCCAATGAGAGTTCTTTATTTGGTTTGGACGACACCTAGTCCAAACTTTACTCCATTTAAGTTTTTAAGAGTTCGGAACCCAAAGTTCGTCCCAATGAGAGTTTATCATCTAGTTTTGAAGAAGTTGGTCCAAACTTTGCTCCGTTTTAGTTTAAGACAGTTTGGAACTCAAAGTTCGTCCCAATGAGAGTTCTTTAGGTGGTTTGGACGAATATGGTCCAAACTTTACTCCGTTTAAGTTTTATAGAGCTCGGAACCCAAAGTCCGTCCCAATGAGTGTTTTTCCTGTAGTTTGGACGAAGTTGGTCCAAACTTCGCTCCGTTTGAGTTTCGAGAGAGTTTGGAACTCAAAGTTCGTCCCAATGAGAGTTTTCATTGGAACTCAAAGTTCGTCCCAATGAAAACATAAAATACGTTACAATCTTTATAAGCACATCCATAATACGAAATACACAAGAAATACTAATCCTTTTAAGCAAATGGGGATGAAACGACTGCTCCAAACCACCAAGAACATGGAAGAACTTCGTCTTCTTGAGTGGAATCGCAAATGGTCTTCTTAGATCTCGATTATGTCGTCAATTCGGCCTTCGACCGATTGATTCGGTCCCCAAGTCGTGAATGGATTTATCTTTGATGGCTTCTCCTTTTATAAGATGAGAATTAGGTTAAATTGGACACATGGCAGACTCTCCTCGCTCCTTTATCCTGAAAATAACTCAACAGAAGTCGGTTTGTCAACTTGGCTAACGAGCTGTGACGTGGCAGTTTTTGCTGCAGCACAGTATTTTCTACACAAAATAATCTTTAAAGCCTCCATTCTTCCAAATGGGTTAAAACATATAATATATATCTAAAACCAACCCTATTATGACACACAAATCCCTATAGAATTAAGGCCTAAATAACTACCTTTCAGACAGTTATCACACCCCCAAACTTGGACAACTGCGCGTCCCGAGCAATACTAACTCACCTTCCCTTGAAAATTCAAAACATTAGTCATAGCACAACTCAATCAAAACAGATCTTCCAACAATACCTTCAACCTTTACCTGAGCATCCTGCAAAACCAAGCACTACTGCAGCAAAAGAATTCTTTCAGCTTTGAACAAACAATCACCACCTTTAACTCGATCCTATGAACTTACAACAACTTAGCTCTATTATCAGACATATTTCAACACATATTTTAGGGGATTTATTCTTTTGTTCTTCAGACTTAAAGCAGCCCTACAGTTATAAGCTTTTAAGCATGAGATGACCCACTTTATGGTGCAGTATACCCTTGCCTCAAACTTATCACCAATTAGGCTAAATACTCATTGTTAAACCCAAAAATCCTTAGTTATTTTATCCCTTGCTTCTCAGAATTGCGACATTTTATGATGAAGCTCACCTAAGCCCTGGGAGACAGAAAACTGCTAGATTATCATTCATCCTTCAAAACTTTTGCTCTATGAATTTTCTCAGCAAAATTTTCAAAATATTTCTTTTCAGCAATCATTTTTTATATATTCTTATAGGTCATCTTTTGACGCAAAGACAAACTGTGGGTGTCACAAATGTCCCTGGTTACTCAACAACCTAGAAAAATTATTATGAAGGAGAGGAATGCTCGAGCAAAACAAGCGGAGTAGCTAAAAGCCCCCCGAACTTAAATTATTCATTGTCCTCAATGAATTAGCAACATGATAATTATACCCCCAAACTTAATTTTTTCTATATGAATTTTAAACTAAGCGTGGGACTAAGATTAAGCTTAAGGTGGATCAAATAAGACAATGCTACCTCAGAACTTTTGTTGCAGTCATGACTAGGCTAGAAGGAATGCTCAAGCAAAAGGTTTCTGGAGATCAGAACATCTTGGTCTAATTAAGCTAACTAGTCCAAGCTTCGAAAAATTAAGAAGAAAAATAAGTCAGATACTCAGATGTGCCAAACAAAACAATATTTGATTTCATTAAAGATCAAGATCACAAATTTACGTAATCATGACAGACATAGATTTTAAAGCAGCAAAAAAAAAAAAAACAAAGAAACAAAACATAATATAAGCAGAAAGAACAAAACACAAGCAAGAGGAGCACATAAAATTATTCATCAAAATATTTGCTCGTAGAAACTAAAACTTCCCTTTAATTTTTCTTCATGTTCAGGCTTTGGGTTTTCTTCTTCCTCTCAAATGATGGGTGGGGATGGAATGCATACGTTCACAAGATCGTCAATGAAAATTAGGAAGGCTTGATATGACTTAGAAAAATTTACTTGCAAAGCCCTCCTGATAAGGCAACCCTAATTCTCAGCCCAAAGATCCAAGCTATTGAGGAGCAAGAACCCTTGAAACTAAGAGATTAACACCTCCTTACACAAATTAGAACTAACCAAGAGAAAATGCTAGAAATTGATTACCTCCTATGATCAATGATCTAGAAGCAAGATTGGAAATCTTGTTCTCGATTGAGTCATTCCACAATCAAACTTGATCAAGGCCGGATTGAATGGCTCAACATGCAATCTATCACAAGAATTACAAGAATCCTAGAAAAGGGATTTCTAGAAAAAAATCTCAAATATGAGAGTTCATATTTCATTCATCTCAAATCTGATTTTTACATGCTAGAATGAGGCTTTTTATAGCCTTTGTGTGAATGAAACCCCCAATCTTTCAAATCCCAAAAGTAAAACCTACAAAGCATTCATGACCATAATTGGCCTACAAAGTAACTCCCCACTAATGAATCTAACTTTGAGACCACATTTTGGAAGCCCAAAAGTTACAAAATTACAAATAAAATTTGATTACTTAGATATTAAATGTGTCTTCAAAATACGGGCAATTGGAACACCATGATTCTTATCATCTTCCCCTTCTTCGAAAGAATTCGTCCTCGAATCTGAAAGCTCTCCTTGCAAAGCAGCTTTGTAATTATCGTCTCGCTCTTGTGCAAACACTTGGATTGGAATGTCTTCTCTTGGATCAAATGTGAACATTTTGCATAGAACGTTCCTCTCCCATTGTTGTTGATAAGAAATCTCAAACTTGATAATCCAACGTGTATTGATTGAACCATCAAAAACACTTGGAATATAATCCTCACTCTCATGTTTCTTTTCACTTAAACACTTTTTTTGACTGTCACTCATGTCTTTTTTAGTTTCCTCATTTTTCTTCATTGTTTCACTTTTCACACTCTCCTCTCTTTTCGTACTTGCCACCTTTTCCTCTCTTTTCTCTATTTTCTTACTTTTCACATTTTCAACTCCTTCATTAACTTCCCTTCCTTGAAGATTTCCTAAACCTACTTCCATTCGCCCCACCCGTTCTTCCAAGGTACTTACTACTTGGGTTAGACGAGTGAGAGCCCCAATTTGTGCCTCTATCCACCTAGCTTCACCAATCTCCCCTCCATTTCCCCCATCTTGACTCATGATGATGTATAAACAATAGATAAATATGTTTAGGACCTCACACACTCAACTCACTGATTATCACTCTGAACACTCGTGTTTATCACACAAAGGTAGGCTATTTGGGAAAGTGACTAAATGATGATATTGGGCAGGCTAATAGGTTCAAGCGATTCTTGTAATAGTGAGCTTTACAACACAGCCAAGACAAGATAAATTATGCAACAACAACAAACTAGAACAAAGAAAACAAAGAAATCACCAAACAAGGAATGACACAAAGACAAGATGCTTTCTACAGAATTCAGAGATAAATGACACAAAACTAAAGAGAAAGCCTTAAGTATGATGAAATTAGTCTTTATGAAGCAAAGGAAACAAAGTTTAAGGATACATTGTGATATGAATTCTACCAATAAAGAATTCCAATAGAGTTGAAGGTATTGATTTCAGTTACTTTATGTGTAGAAGAACTTCAAGATGGAACGCATTAAATGCACTCCGGGTTCATGAAAGTTGCACTTAATGCAAATCAAGCATCAATTAATGGAACTATACTTTAAGCTACTTCAAAAGGAAGCTTCATTATTTCATGGAATGTTACACACAAAATGAAGATTGGCCAAGACTTCAATTCTCGGATTTATGGAGTCCATTATGTAATTTTTCAGTTTTTTGAGGCTTTTCAATGTTACTTAGGTTACTTTTGTTAGTGGCTCTTTAATACATTAAAGTTAGGAAGGTTACACACTTTAAGGTGACCTAGTGGCTGAATTTAGGTGGTATTTTGGAGGCTATAAAAAGCCATCTTTGATGTAACCACAAATAAGATTTGTTTTGAGTCATGTTTCAATGAAATTGAGTCTTTTGAGCCTAAAGGCCATGAACAACTTTCTTTGCATATCTTGTGTTAGATTTGCATGCTAGGATCATTCAAGTAGCTTTGATCAAACTACTTGTGGAGTGATTTGAATCTCGAGCTTAGAAACGAGTTTTCTCTACTCTTCATCTTGATCATCAAGGTAAATCCGTTTTTATCTTCTTCCTTGGGATGAAATCATCTTGGTTTTGGGGTTTTTGATATTGAGTTCTATGGGTCTTGTTTGCTAGCAAGGTTTTTAGAGCCAATCATCGAGGGTTTCTTATCATTTGGTATCATAGCTTTAGGCTCTAGATCAGATAAATGTTTCCGTTGTTGCATTCTGAATTTTTTTTTCTCACTGTTCATGTTTTTGCATTCTGTCCATAATTATAAAATTGAAAAAAAGTGTCACTTCCATTTATCGTTTCGTAATTTTGTCTTCTGCAATCTTATAGATCTTCCTCTGATCTACAACCTTGTCTTCTATGAGATCTTTGAGATTCGGGTTGCTTCATATAGAAAATTCGTCAGTTTGATAGTATATCTGGAAAAACCGAGAAAACCGAGATTCTGCAAATTGTTATTGTTCTTGTTGGTTTTTTTTGTGTCAAAGTGTGTTGGATCTGAATTTTCTGGTAATGACACTCTCATTTGTGTTAAATTTGACCGTTTTCTATTTATTGGTTTAAGTTGCATGTTTAATTTTTTGAAATTAAACAGCCAATTGCAATAAATTTAGCGGTTACAGTTTTGCACATTTAAATTTACAGCCACTTGCTGTCAATGCCCATGATCTTTTTGACTTGTGTAACTCCTATTGTTGTAAAGTCTGATTAAAACTCCATAATTCTTAATGTTAGCCTTTAGATATTTATTTGTGAAGAGTTACAATTCAGAGTTTGTTCTTTCCATCTAGCAATTAATATTCAAATCTGTCCATCATTCTTTCTCGACTTGTTTCTTATTTGATTTTCGTTTTGCTCCATATTTAAGCTATTTGAATAGATTTTTATGTGTGTTGTCTAACACTTGATTGCAAACTTGCTCATTGGCTCATGTGATAGAGAACGTGCATTTGCTGAGAGTGTGTTTTGATTCGAGTGTATACACGAGTGATTATACCTTTACGAGTGTAAACACATGAGCGAGTGCTTGTGAGGTCCATTATTTTTTTTGTTACGTTACTTAGTTTTGCAGAAATGTCTCAAGAGGATTTTGCAAGACTTCATCGAAGCATGGAGAAAATGACCATGCAATTTGAGAAATTGGATGCAAGGATCAAATTCGTGGAGAAACAACCAGCCTATCTTATGCAAAAGGAGAGATCTAATCCAATGCACCATAAGGAGTATTGGGATGTCAAAGGAAAAGAATATGGTGGAGGTTTCCAAGCTGTCCAACTGAGAAATTCAAGAGACATTCATAAAGTTGATCCCAACTTGCGCATGAAGCCTAAACTTCCTAAATTCTATGGATGTACAAACTCAAAGGAGTACATTCAATGGGAAAGGCAAGTCGATCATGTCTTTGATTGTTGCACTTTAAGTGAGGAGAAAAAGGTAAAACTTATTGTTTCTCATCTTAGAGATTATGCCATTACTTGGTGGGATAAATTGTTTTTGGGTAGGAGGAACCTTGAACCTCCAATAGATTCATGGAATGATTTGAAGCAATTAATGCGGGAGCATTTTGTTCCTATGTTTTCCCATAACTTGAAAACTTTGAGACAAGGGAGCAAAAGCGTGGAGGCTTACTACATGGAGATGCAAACATTTCTTGAGGAACTTGATTTTTATGAGGATGAGATGACTAACATGGCTCGTTTCTTTAGAGGACTTAATAAAGAGATTGTCGCCCTACTTGATCTTCAACTTTATGGGGATTTAGACGAGATGGTGAACTTAGCCATAAAGATTGAAAAACATCTCCAAAGGAAGTCTACAAGGTACACTAAACCTAAACCAATTTCCAATATTCATTCATCTTTGGAAAAGGTTTGTTTACCTATTAAAATACAACCTAATATTGAGGTAGAAAGTGGTGAAATTAAAATTGAAATGCAACCAACACATGTTAATGATTTCTTGTCTAGTAGGCAATTACATTGCAAAGACTTGTTTGATTGTAACCCTTCTACTATTGTTATACCTACTCATGATGAAGTACATGTTGATGTGTGTGAGTTAGGGAAAAAGGCACAAAAGGCCAAGACAAAAGCATGTGAATTGATTGAAAAAGAATCTTGTGAGAAAATGAGTGAAAGAGAAAAGCATGAGGTTAGTTTATGGCCTAAAGAGAAAAATGAGAAAAAAGCCAAGAATATGAGTTTGTGTGAAACAGTTTGTGAGGTTAAATTTGTTTTGTTTTCAACAAAAAATATTTTTGATCTTTTATACAAAGGAACTTGTTTTCTCACCGGTGAGCTCAAACCATGTTTTTCTAGTGTTTCTCTTGAGTTCTTACAGGAAGCCAAAACAATAATTGAGAAGCTTGATTCAAAGTTCCCTTCTAAAGTCAACAATGGCAACCGACACATGGACATCAATTCCAATGCATTTCTTGAGAGGCAAAACTCCAAATTTGCTTCTAAGTTCATCCATGGCAGCACGCATAAGGTGTTCAAACCGGGTGATTGGGTTTGGAAACATTATTGGAAGGATCCTTGTTCTTTTCATAAGAAACCCAAGTGGAGATCCAAAGGTGGTTTACCAATCACATCCCATGACTATAAGATTGCTCTACAAGGCGAGAGAGATGTCAGTTACATTTTCAATGCCGCTGATTTTCGTCCATTTGATGTAGGAGACCCTTTTTTATTTGAGGACAAATCCTCTTGAAGAAGGGGAGAATGATATGAATTCTACCAATAAAGAATTCCAATAGAGTTTAAGGTATTGATTTCAGTTACTTTATGTGTAGAAGAACTTCAAGATGGAACGCATTAAATGCACTCCGGGTTCATGAAAGTTGCACTTAATGCAAATCAAGCATCAATTAATGGAACTATACTTTAAGCTACTTCAAAAGGAAGCTTCATTAATTCATGGAATGTTACACACAAAATGAAGATTGGCCAAGACTTCAATTCTCGGATTTATGGAGTCCATTATGTAATTTTTCAGTTTTTTGAGGCTTTTCAATGTTACTTAGGTTACTTTTGTTAGTGGCTCTTTAATACATTAAAGTTAGGAAGGTTACACACTTTAAGGTGGCCTAGTGGCTGAATTTAGGTGGTATTTTGGAGGCTATAAAAAGCCATCTTTGATGTAACCACAAATAAGATTTGTTTTGAGTCATGTTTCAATGAAATTGAGTCTTTTGAGCCTAAAGGCCATGAACAACTTTCTTTGCATATCTTGTGTTAGATTTGCATGCTAGGATCATTCAAGTAGCTTTGATAAAACTACTTGTGGAGTGATTCGAATCTCGAGTTTAGAAACGAGTTTTCTCTACTCTTGATCTTGATCATCAAGGTAAATCCGTTTCTATCTTCTTCCTTGGGATGAAATCATCTTGGTTTTGGGGTTTTTGATATTGAGTTCTATGGGTCTTGTTTGCTAGCAAGGTTTTTAGAGCCAATCATCAAGGGTTTCTTATCACAAATGATAAAAGGAATCAAAGATGCTCTGATACCAAATGATAAAAGGAACTACCTCAATTATGTTTGAGAAATCCCCCTTATTTTAGGTGAACCCCCACAACAATAATAGGAATAACTCCATTTAACAAAATGATAGACAACCCCAAGAAAGCTAAACAGATTTGGCTTGGAAGGATGATCAAAGATCAAGAAGAAAGGAGAACTTGTTCCTAACTTCAAGATTTCGAACTCTTCACAATCTAATTGATCAAACTAGATTTAAAGTCCTAGGCATGCATTCTAAACACAAGAACACAAAGAAAGCTTAAGAGCTTGAGAGAGACTAAACTCAATATGGAATTTCATTCAATTTCAACTTCAACTTCAAATGACAAATTACATCCCTATTTATACAAATTGAAAAGACACCATGAAAGGATACAACCCTTCGTCTATGTAGTCTAGATTCAACTTCAACCTTTCAAATCCATACATGAACCATCATAAATATAGATACATGAATTAAATAGGTACATAGTGCATTAAATATGATGGATGAATCTAGATTTTTAGATTCATTGTGCCTCTTGGATGAAAGGATGCCTTTGTGAATCTTGAAAGGATGCAACTTTTCACCATAATAATTGGATTGAGATGGTTGATCACTTATTTCCTTATCACATTCCTTCAAATCTGAAAAGAACAAAGTATGGAATCAAATCTGGAATTTTCGGCCAAAACTGCACACTGAGATGGAATTCCAAAAACGAATGTCTTACGTTATGATTTGGAGTAAATGCCCTTCTTCACATTGAAAGATAACATGCAGATCCAACTTTTCACTGAAGGCCAAACGTTCAAATTCGGACTTTATGAATGACTTTGAACAGAGATTAGATGCATTAAATTCTGCAGTTAGGAATTTGGACAGCCACCGACCAAATTAATTGTAAACTAAATGGAATCTCAACAAATTCGTGAAAATTGATGCTGATTGAATACAAATGGGCATGAACAAGAACTCGACATGAAAAACTTCTGGATTTTTTTTTGCTTTTTTTTTTTGCTTTTTTTTTTCCTTTTCAAGATCTCAACGTGATCTTTAGGATGGAAATGAGATTAGAATCAAAAGATTAAGAGCAATGGATGAAATGAAGGAAAGAAATAGAATGGACAGAACGTGAAACAAAAAGAAAAAACAAAACAATGAACAATTGGAATGGAAGATAAAATCAATTCTAGAGTAGGCAACAAAGATGCAACCTAGGTTCTGATACCAAAATGATAAGGCAACCCTGATTCTCAGCCTAAAGATCCAAGCTATTGAGGAGCAAGAACCCTTGAAACTAAGAGATTAACACCTCCTTACACAAATTAGAACTAACCAAGAGAAAAGGCTAGAAATTGATTACCTCTTATGATCAATGATCTAGAAGCAAGATTGGAAATCTTGTTCTAGATTGAGTCATTCCACAATCAAACTTGATCAAGGTCGGATTGAATGGTTCAACATGCAATCTATCACAAGAATTGCAAGAATCCTAGAAAAGGGATTTCTAGAAAAAAATCTCAAATATGAAAGTTCATATTTCATTCATCTCAAATCTGATTTTCACATGCTAGAATGAGGCTTTTTATAGCCTTTGTGTGAATGAAACCCCCAATCTTTCAAATCCCCTAATTATCTCTTAATTAATTGAAGTTATAGTTTTAACTTCATGGATTCATGGAAAATTTTTATTATCTGTCAAATGATAAAATCTTCCACTTACTGTACTCCCTCTGTGTGTAACAACCATAACGTCATCTTCCCACTGCTTAACACATGATATCTTTGGTAATTAACTGCATGCCCACACAACAAAATCTCAACGGTAAAATTATAATCTTATCTCACAAAAAAAATCTTAACCGAATAAAATCTTTGATCTTTTCAACGAAACTATGAAATCAATTTTTTTTTTTAAATAACATCCAAAAGATATATTATTTTAAATCTGGAAAAATCTTTCGAAAATAAAATTCTCAAAATTAAATCTAAACTAACCAACAAAAAATAAATAAAATAAAATAAAAATCTAATCGAATCATAATCATATCAAATCAAAATAATATCAAAACAGACAATAAATCAAAATTAACATAAAAAAAATGAAATCAAATAATGGGAGCGTTTGATTATAATGCCAAAATTTTTGCTCCCTCAAAACTTGTGCTCCCTAAATCTGCCAGCAATTTCAAAGAAGAATATTTCAGATTTAAATCAGGAAGATATATTATTAAAAATCTAATCTAAACTGAAATTAAAAATTCAAACTGAAATGAAATCTAAACATAAACGAAATTTACTTTAGACTCACAGCCATCATCAACACGTTGTCTAACCATAGATGCATCATTTGATAAATAAAACTTTACATCATGGAAAAATTCTTTCATTTGTTCTTTTGATAAACCAGGAGGCAAATTTCCACAATCAAGGTAATTGGAAAAGTCATCATACCAAGGTGTTTTTACTGCCTTAATATGAGCTACAGTAAATAACCTCTCATCAATGAAGGATTTCCTAATCTCAGGTTGCTGGAGCAATATCAATGAATTAAAAGGTTCAATAGGCTTGGATTTCTCATCTATTGGCTCTAAGGATTCAAAATTCCTCCTAAAACTAGAAATCTCACCTACGTCGTCATACTCATGCTCCAATCCACCTATTTCCAAATCCTCAATTTGGATCTCTCCAAATTTTTGGGTATGGTACTCCATCAAATCCTTCTCAAAGTGGTCCTCAACAAACTCATCCAACACCTGAATGCACGAGTAATCCTCAAAATAATTTGGATATTTCATTGCATCAAACATATTAAACTTCACATTTTGGTCATGCACCTTTATTGTAAGCTCCCCCTGTTGGACATCCATCAAAGATCTACCAGTTGCCAAAAATGGACGGCCATGAATAATTGGGACATTCTTATCTACCTCATAATCTAGAATAATGAAATCGACAGGAAAAATAAATATATCTACCAAGACTAGAACATCCTCAATTTTACCTTCAGGATATGTGATAGACCTATCTGCTAATGGGAGTGTGATTGTGGTAGCTCTAGCTTCACCAATACCTAGCTTTCGATAAACTGACAGAGGCATAAGGTTTATGCTTGCACCTAAATCACAATGTGCTCTCCCCAACTCCTTTCCATCTACAGAGACATATATAGTGGATGATCCTGGACCCTTAGCCTTGGAACGTAGCCCATTCTTAAGAATAGCACTACATTCCTCAGTAAGAATCACAGTCTCAAACTCTCCTAATCTCTTCTTTTTAGTCAAGATGTCCTTAAGAAATTTTGCATAATTTGGCATTTGTTCTAAAGCCTCTATTAGGGGTATGTTTATATGAAGTTGCTTTAGAATCTCCAAAAACTTCTTAAATTGAACATCCTGGTTCTTAGGTTTCTGCCTTTGTGAAAAATGTAAAGGTGGGTTATAGGGTGGGGGCGGTACATAAGGTGGTTCCACATCTAGAACAGAACCAGATGCCCCAGCATCATTATTGCTGCCTCTAGCACCCTGACCCGACTTCAACACTTTTTCAACAACATTATTTTTATCACAATTCATTTCTACTTCCTGGGGTTTACTAGGCTCTTTCCTCTCTTCTAGTGGCTTACCACTCCGTAGAGTCGTTGCCTGTACCTGCTTCTTACCTTCCCTTATAGGGTGTTCAATATCTGAAGGAATGGTCCCTTGAGGTCGTGCCTTCAGCTCATTAGCTAGCTGACCCACTTGCAACTCTAGGACTCTCAATGAAGCCTGCTGACTTAGGATTAAGACATCATTACAAGCCATATAATCCCTCATCATCGACTCCAGAAAATTACCCGAACTTTGTTGCGGCAAAGGATGCTTATTTTGCTGGGGCAATGCACGTGATTTAGCATAACCTGGCTAGTTCACCTTTTGCTGTGCTTGGGGGACATGCGAATTACTTCCTTGCCCTCTCCACGCAAAGTTGGGGTGGTTATGCCAACCTTGATTATAAAAATTAGAATAAAGGTTATTCCTTTGATTACCTGTAAAAAACACAGAAGCTGGATTGTTAGGACAAACCTCATAATTATGCTCTTCACCACAATAAACACATGATTCTTCTATAACTTGATTTACAACTGCAGCAGATTCCACCACTGACGGCTGCTGAACATTGCTTACCACAATTATGTTTTTAAGAGCGTTAGCTAATGCTGCAATATCGGCCCTAATGGTAGACACACCATCAACTTCTATCACACTCTTAATTTTCTTACTAGAGCCTCTAACATTTTATCATTGACAACTGTAGGTTGATATTCTCTCTAAAATCTCATAAGCTTCATGAAAAGTTTTTGCCAAAAGAGCCCCTCTCGCAGAAGCATCAACCATACACTGGGTTGCTATGTTTAACCCATTGTAAAATGTTTCCATTTGAATACAATATGGTAAACAGTGGTGGGGACACTTTTGCAAAAGCTCCTTAATCCTTTCCCAAGCCTCACTAAAAGTTTCTTCCTCATTCTGCCTAAATCCCATTATCTCACTCCTCAACTTGGCACTCCTAGTTGGTGGAAAATACCTACTAAGAAATTTCTCTACTAGCTCATTCCATGTACTTATCGATGCTGGAGCAACAGAATTCAACCACACCTTTGCTCCATCTCTAAGGGAATAAGGAAATATGATTAATCTAAGGGCATCTCTCGACACTCCCTCCCTCGATAAAAAATGAATCACTAACTCCTACAAAAGACTTAAGATGAAGATGAGGGTCCTCAGATGGTAAACCATGGAATTGGCCAACCATCTCTAACATGTGAAACATGACCGGTTTCATTTCAAAGTTTGCTGCCTCAATAACTGGACATACTATCACTGGATTTAACTCGTCAACTATTGGGAAAACATATGCTCGAATGACTCTATCCCTATAATTTGCTAGAAGGATAGGATTCTTAGCCTAATTATTTTGCTGTCTGTTTTGCTCCAGCGGCGGATTTTGCTGCATCCCACAGTTCCTCTTTGGGATTCACTTGTTTTTTTTTTTTTTGAAAATCTAATCCCTCATACACCAAAGTCAAACCTACAAAACAAAAAGAAACAATAAAAAAGTTCACGCACCAAATCACCAAAAATACACACAAAAAAATCAATCAAATAAAACAATTTCAAGTCCCCGGCAACGGCACCAAAAACTTGTTGCAATTCTGAAGTGGTTAAAAATATGAGATAAATTAACTCCAGATTACTGTGCAAGTATACACAATCTAGCAGCAAGTGATAAGTATTTATCGTATCCACAGGGTCTTGAAACTCCTACCTCTATTGATTTAATTTTCCTTTTTAGTGATTTCACAAGGTTGGTTAAATTGATTTGGGTTTTTAAAATGCTGAAACAAAATATATGTGAAAGCAATAAATGATTACAACTAGAGAAAACAGAATGGAAACAGACACAGGTTAAGACTTCTGTAATTGTTTATAAAGATGCTCCAGCAATTCTTTTGATCCGTCAATCTCATGCAGTATTATCAGCGGGATCCTCCCAGAACTCCGGATTTTTTGGAATATGATTCAAAACTAATGAAGCTCTACCAATCAAGCAGTAGGCAACTGGCTATCCCTAACTCAGTCACTGGCGTTCACCAACACACAATGATCTAGCGAGAATTATTGCTACACAACTCCTAAATCATCCCTGAAACTAGGAGAAGCTATACATACCGGCTAGCTAGGCGAGCACATAATGGAATTAAAGATCAACAATAATTCAAGATGATCATGATCAAATAGAATTTTCAGATTTATAAATATAACAATCACATAATTCTTAACCTATGCCTACAAAGCAATTAGTTCATGATTGAAAACATAAAATACGTTACAATCTCGATAAACACATCCATAATACGAAATACACCAGAAATACTAATCCTTTTTAGCAAATGGGGATGAAACGACTGCTCCAAACCACCAAGAACATGGAAGAACTTCGTCTTCTTGAGGGGAATCGCAAATGGTCTTCTTAGATCTCCATTATGTCATCAATTCGGCCTTCGGCCGATTGATTCGGTCTCCAAGTCGTGAATGGATTTATCTTTGACAGCTCCTCCTTTTATAAGATGAGAATTAGGTTAAATTGGACACATGGCAGGCTCTCCTCGCTCCTTTATCCCGAAAATAACTCAAGAGAAGTCGGTTTGTCAACTTGGCTAACGAGCTGTGACGTGGCAGTTTTTGCTCCCAGCTTTGCTGCAGCACATATTTTGCTCCCTCACGTCGCTCAGCAGTATTTTCTGCACAAAATAACTTTCAAAGCCTTCATTCTTCCAAATGGGTTAAAACATATAATATATATCTAAAACCAACCCTATTAAGCACAAAAGACACACAACCCTATTAGCCTCATGGGTGACCCTAGCAGGGAGAACAAACACGCTGGCCCAAAAGACCTGAAAGCTCTGAAGGACCGACTGAATAAGCTGAAGGCGACCAGCATACGACAAAACCCGAGCAGACCAAGAGCTAATGCGAGTAGTGATCCGCTCTAGTAGAGGCTTACAGTCCCCATACGTTAACCGAACTAAAATAAGAGGAAGACCAAGATAACGTACAGGCAGAGAAGCTAAGGAGACCCCCATGAACGAGTCAAGATCCTCTGCAACTACCCGAGTCACCCCGCACAGAACAAGGAACTCTTCGCAAAGTTAGCCACAAGCCCGGAAAGAACCTGAAATCTGAAGAGACAATCCTGAACAAACGAAATGGAGGACCGATCTCCCGCACTGAAAATCATCAAGTCATCTGCAAAGCACAAGTGGGTCAACCCCACCTTCTCACATCGAAAGTGTTAAAGCCATCTGGAGGAGCATTCAACATACGCGACAACACCTCCATCACCATCACAAACATATAAGGAGAAAGAAGATCCCCTTGACGCAACCCCCTCCTCCCTGGAAAGAAACCCTCAAGGGAACCATTCACTGACACAGAGAACATGGGAGACGAAACACAAGCTCGCACCCAACTAACAAACTGGACAGGTGTACCCACTGCTAAAAGAAGCCCAAACAGAAAGTCCCACTGTACAAAATCATAAGCCTTCTGTAGGTCCACCCTCAAAATACACCTAGGTCGCCCCCTATCCATATGGTAACCCCCCACAAGCTCCTGACATAGCAGAATATTATCAACGATGCTCCTACCCTGAACAAAAGCTGACTGGTTAGGGCTAATAAAGCGTGGAAGCCACACCCTCAACTTGTTAGCTAAAATCTTAGTAATGCATTTGTACAACACATTACAACAAGAGATAGGTCGATAATCACCCAACCGTTCTGGACTCGATCGCTTGGGAACTAAAGTGATAAAAATAGCATTAATACTGTTAGCGAGCATAGCCTAGCTATTTTTCTCTTATTAATTAAGCTAGTCTTTTACAATTATTTGCCCAAATTTACGCAATTTTATGTTTTATTTGTAGGAAGTATGTGTTTGAAGCTTAATTCATCAATTGGAGTCAAATGAAGCTTCCAATCTAAATAAAAAAAATAAAATAAAAAAATAAGAGCGTCGCGACGCTATCGACAAATTTTCCAAAAATGCGGTATCGCGACAGCGTCGCGACGCTGTCCATAGCGTCTCGACGCTATCGCCAGATTTTCTATAAATTCCTCTTTTCAGCTACGGATTTGGGGAGCCCAATTGGTGAGATTTTAGCCCTAATTTCGACTAGAGACCTTTTGTGGGAGCTAAAGGCAAGGCCAAGGAGCGGGAATCAAGCGAGAAGACGTGGAGATCGTGACGGGGACGTGTGGTGTCGGTGGATTCGAGTTTTCCTTTCTCTTTCCCTTAACTCTTGTAGTTTTTATGGCTTTTCTTTCAATTAGTGTTTGTAGTTCAAAGACTATGAGTAGCTAGTTGTTTGTCTTAAGGATTGATGTAGTTGCTTTAGTTTTTTGGATTGATTTGTGGTATGAATATGCATTTATTTTACCTATGCAATTATGGTTAAATGCTTTCAATTACTTGATCACTAGTTGAATGATTTGAGTGTTGAATCTTGCTCGGGAGAGGGGATTTGGCCTAAGACTTACTTTATTTAATTGCATGACTAAAGTAGAAATTCTAAGTTTGTGATGGGATTTGGAATAACTTTAGAAGTTGCTTGAAGAACTAAACTCAAAGCCTTGCATGTTAATGAACTTAGATAGGGATATCAAGTTGGTTGCATGCATGAGAATCAATTATGCTTGGGAGAGATAGTTGTGATAAAAAGGTTCCTAGACTTGGTAGAATAATCACATGTTAAATTCATCCCATTAATTAATCCTCAATCTTAATCAATGAAATCAATTCCCTAAGAATCTTTCCATTTGAGTCTCCACTTTTATTTTATTCTTTTTGTCTTTAGATTTATCTTTATCATTGAGTTTTGCTCCCTAAATAAAATTGAACAAAAGTATTCGCGATACTTAATTTGCTAGAAAACCAATCCAGAGGACGACACTCGTTTTACACGAAAACACTATATTATTACTTGACCCATACACTTGCGGTAAGCAAATTGCACATCAAATACCTGGAGGAAGGTAGCAAGTATCAAAGAAATGCAAGACAACAGAGCAAAAGTCATCACCAACCACACTCCAAGCTGCCTTAAAAAACCCCACAGAAAAACCATATGGTCTTGGAGCTTTACTGCTATTCATCGAAAAAAGCACGAACCTGACCTCTTCCCTAGTCACAGGGCGACACAAATCAACCCCACACTCCTCAGGCCAAACAAACCCCACAATCTCAGCAATCTGGTGATATGAACCAAGATGTCTTGTGTTATGCCAAAAACATATTCAAAATTACGTTGCATTAAATGAAGTCAAGTGTCAATAAAGTTGAAGTCAACTAGCATTGAATGAACTAAAGTTGTATCGAATGAACTCAACTACATGTCAAGTTCATTTAGTGCAAGTCAAGCATCAATGATGGAACCATACTTCAAGATACTTCAAGTGAGGTTTCATTTATTCATGGGAGGTTATAAACATTAAGTTGGCTGATTGAGAACTTCAAATCTCGTATTAATGGTGCCTTTTTATTGTATTTTCAGTTTTATGTCATTTTAGTTACTTTTTAGGTTACATTGACATAATGGCCGATTATGGTCCTAAAGTTGGAATGTTACAACTCTTGAAATGCCTCATGGAAGGTCTAAGGTTCAATTTTAAGGCTATATAATGCCATGTAATTTCGTTGTAAAAAGAAGACTTGGAAATGTAGTAAAATAAGCCTTTGAGCTTTTCCTTTAGCCTAGAGTTAAATTTCTTTGCAATTCTATGTAGTTTAGGTTGCATGCTGAGAATCATTCAAGCTTGACTTGATCAATCATGCTTGTGGGGTGATTCAAATCTCAAACAAGGTTTCTTGCCTTGAGATATTTGATCGACAAGGTAATCCGATTTTTACTTTTCTTAGGTTGATTTTCAAATCGATTTTGGGGTTTTCAGATTTCAGATCTAAAGGTCTTGTTTTTTAGAAAGGTTGGTAGATACATTTCCTTGGAGTTTCACAACATCTGGGCTGTGAGATCTACGTATCCAAGCAACTGAGTCCCCAGAATACCTCTGTAATAATCAACAACAACCCTCGCAATGTCAGTCTGGCCAGTAAGAATATTACCCCCTTCATCCACCAAAGCATTAAGACCATTACGAATCACCCTGCCCTTAACACACCTATGGAAAAAAACAGAGTTGTGATCACCCAGCGAGAGCCACTGAACTCGAGACTTCTGGTGAAGGGAAGACTCCTCCCTCCTAACCCACTCCCAAAACGACTGAGAAGCCCTAGCAGCCTGATCCACAAGACCAGCAGAGAGAGGGTTCAACCTAGCAGCCACCTGAGCATCCTCCATGCGCCTCCTAACCTCCACCACCTCCCTACTAATAATAGCAATAGAACACCCAAACTTCCTCCGAAGAACAGATTTAAGCGCCTTTAAATTACGCCCAAACCCAACCAACGGGGAAACATCACGATATCGAACCCAATTCTCAGCCACAACATCCAAAAACCCATCCTCCTTGGCCCAATGACTGAAAAAACGAAAAGAAAGAGGCCTACAAGCCACACTCAACCCAGGATCAAAAACTAGGGGGCAATGATCAAAAATCCCCCAGCCAACCGCCTGAACCTCACACAGTGGAAGGGAAGATACCCACTCCTCATTAAGTAACACACGATCTAGTCTGCGCATAATATCCACTGGACCTCTTGGGCGGTTAGTCCAAGTAAACCAACTCCCTCTAACCCTCAACTCAACCAGATCCGCTCGAATCAACATATCATTAAAAGCCTCCATCTCTGAGAGATCGGGACTCCCCCCAAACCCTTCAGAAGAACAACGAATAGCATTGAAGTCCCCTATCACAAGGCCAGGCGAACTCTAAGCCGAGCAAACAGCAATAATGTCCTCCCATAAACCACGTCTTTCCCCCTCAGAATTGGAGGCATACACACACACCACCTCAATAGAAACCTGAGAAGAATGATCACAAACTGTACCATGAATCATTTGTGGCCTAACAGAAATAGGAATTAAAGAGAAACGCTTCGCCCTCCACATCACCCAGATCCTCCCTATACCACCAGACTCATAACTACACACACACTGACAATCTGACCCAAAGCCATCAAACACTGACACAAACCGATGGCACCTCACCTTAGCCTCCAGGAGGCAACAAAAACCCACATTAGACGACTACATAAAGGATCGCACAGCAAGCCCCTTCGAAGGATCGCCCAACCCACGCACATTCCACGAACACCAATTAGTCATCAGAGGGAATGTCCAAGGCACCCCTCCCCCACTTCGGGTCCACACTAAACTGAGGTGCATGCTCAATAGTAATAAAATTCGACATGGGTGTCACCATAGCTAATGGAGGACGGTCCGTAGCAGCCGGCACCACGGCAAGCACAGACTCACCACCCCCCTCCAACCCAACAAATGAATTCTCAAAACTCGAATGACCCGAAGGGGACGTGGATCCAACCCCTTTAATAGGACCCAACCTCCTCAAGCCAACTGGCGAACCACGGCGACCAGGGGTGATTGACCCACCCCGTGTTGGGTTTTATGACCTAAAACTCGTAGATAGTGAATGTAACCGTTGACCGGATATTAATGAAATAATATTGATATATTTTTCCATTAATTGTTACTAGTTATTTTATATTTGTCTCTACCTAATAATAACCCTAATCCAATAAACTAGACATCCTAGGCTGTAATATGAGTCTTGAACTATATGTAGCAACATATGGGATCATTGTTCAAGAAACAGCTTAAAAGGTCTATAGTATAGGGATAAGACTGGGTGCCTTATCCTGCTGACACTATGGATACAACCCACTTTGTATTTGATACAAACGCTGCGATCCAACGCGTTCGTGTAGGAGACATGCGAGTGGGGGTATCCTATGCAATGAGTTTGCATAAGACCGGACCGCGAAATAGTAACCAGTGGTTATAACACCGTTAACTAGTTGGTTTTCTATTTCACTAGAACGACCTAGACAACTTAGTCTTAATCCTGAGTTGATTATGGACTCCTGCTCATGAGAGATTGTCCTTTGATTTGTATTGGTGAGAGTGGCCAATACGCCGACTCAATAAGCCTACCACTTTGGGGACAAGACTGAATGGGGAGTTGGGAACATAATCGTACAAGATAGAATTCACTCTTTCCCGACTTTAGGGAAGCAGATGAGTGTTCCCTTAAGTGGTTACTCCGAGTCTTGAACAAAGGGCCCTACCCTCTCAATGGCACGAGAGGGTTTTCTGTTTGATGGTTGGACCACAAACAGGTTGTTCATTAGAGGAGAATTTGTACTTAAGGAAATAGAGGTAACCCAGGGGTAAAACGGTAATTTTACCCAGCTGGTGTTACGGAAACTCGTGAAGGACTAACTAGTCGATATTGGTCTAGATCCGTGGACACAGAAAATATGTCTGCAGTGAAAAGAATGCAACTGTGCGTCTATAGTGGAATGTACACACAGTTAACGAATATTGATTAATGTGGTTAATGAGTTTGACCAATTAATCTCACATCGTTGGAGCTTCTGATCTACAGGTCCATTAGGTCCCACTGGTAGCTCGTAAAGTAATTTGAGGCAACTAAGTAATAAAAGTAAATTGAAAATGTTTAATTTATTAAGGGAAACAAATATAATATATATTGATATATTATTATGAGAGAAATTAATATTTGAAAAGTTCAAATATAAATTTATGGAAGTTTGAAAGAGTTCAAAATAATGAATTAATTAATTTAAGGCCTAAAATGTGTTTGTGCAAATTAATTAATTCTAGGCCGGGAATTAAATATGTGATATTTAATTGGTGGTTAATTAATTAAAGAATTCATTAACCGGGAATTAATCAATTATGGAAATAATTAATCACTTAAGGAAATGATTAATCATTTATGGAAATGATCTAATCACTTATGGAAGTAATTAGTCATTTGTGGAAAAGATTAATCAATAATGGAATTGATTGATCATGATTGATTAATTAAGGAATAAGATTGAATCAATTAAGGAAAAGATTGATTTAATTGAATATTTTATTCAAGGCCTCTCTTCTATAAATAGAACACTAGACCTAATTGGTCATGACACTTGACACTCTTGAAGACAAAACCTAGAATTCTCTCTAGCCTCCCTCTTAGACAAAGACTCCCACAAGTCTTTTTCTTCCTAGACTTAGAGACATACCGGTGTAACCTCTGTGGTGATTGTGTCAATCAAAGAAGAAATTTCAAGCGAAGAAAACCAAAGGCGGCTGCTGCGTTTTGTTCGGTCGAGCATCGTTGGCGAAGAACGGTCAAGTCTACAACGGAGGTTTGTAACGATTCTTCCCCTTTTCTTTAGAAAAGTATTAAAAATAAATTTAGATTTATTTTAGCATGTTTAAACCAATTTTACAGCGGCTTTAAAGGTTGTTTAAAGTTTTGTTTGAGTTATCGTAACAGTATTTTAATGTTAATTAATATACGGCGTAAGGTCCAATCGATGCGCTTCCGCTGCGTGGGGACTTTTATTCCCTTCAATCGGCATCAGAGCCATCGCTGTCCCTATTAATTAATATTAAAAGTTGCGATAGGCTCTAAAAGGTGGGATTTATGCATAATGTATGTTCGGTTTGCGTTGAACTGTTTGGGTTAATTTTATGGTCATAGATTTTATTTTTTATGTGATTTTGATCATGTAAGGCCCGGTGTTTCGGGTAATTTTTATGTAAATCGAGTCCTTGTAAGTCCGTGTCTCGATTTAGGGCTGTTATCGATGGAGATCGAGATGATTTTGGGCGAAAATCATGAAGAACGGCGCTGGAAATCGGAAAAACAGAGTGCAGAACAGAGGAATCGACGATTTTAGGGTTGTTGGAAAATTTCCCGGTCGGAATCCCGGCCGGGATCCCGACCGAGATCGTGACCGAGATTGTGATCGAGATCCCAACAGAAATCGTGACCGAGATCGTGACTGGGATCATGACCGGGATCGTGACCAAGATCGAGACCGGGATTTCGACCGAGATCCTGACCGAGAAATCGGTCTGGTTAGGTTTATTTTGCTGGATCAGCCCGATTTTCTGTGTTATTGGCCCGGTTCAGTCAAATTCTGGCATGGTTCGTGATTTTGGAGGCCGGTTCGAGGTAGTTCGGGGCGGTTCGTGATGTCAAGACATAATTCTGGAGCTGTACAATGATTTTTAGGATAGAATTTAGCTAAATTATTGTAATTTAATGCTTTATTTTATCCTAGGGGCCAAAATTAACCGGTTCAATTGCTATTTATATGCTTTATGGATGTCATATAGACTATTTAATCCCACCTTAGGTTATAAACATGCTCATGCATTTTTTATATATTAAAAATTGTTATAACGTATGTTTAAATGCATGGATTTGTTTTCATATTTTTTAATATAAGTGTATATTAATTATATGAAAAATTGGAAAGCATGAAGCATGTCATTACTTAAATTAAATATAAATAGTTATGTTTAATGTGATGAATGAAGCATGCTTGATTGATTTTCTTGATTGGCTTATAATTGTTATATTAAAAGAAAATCAATATTGCATGAATTAGCATGAAACATCCATAGTTAATAATATAATTGTTATATTATTCATGCAATTAGTGTGGTTTAATTATTTAATTTGAATGAGATTGTTGAATGCATTAAACCCCAGATTCTTGATTATAGGATTAATCATTAAAATTTGAAATAGTTCTTTAATATTAATGATTAGAAACCGTCAATCTATAATCAAGATTTGCATGCAAACATAAGATCATAGGATGAACTGGATTAATTTTAAATTGTTTAAAATTAATTAGAACTAGATCGTTTTCTAATAGGATTAGAATCTTTTCTTACTTAGTATTTAAAATAGTTTTAATTAACTAAGTAGGAAAAACATTACTATGATTATAAGGGAACTCCACCGGTAATGTTCTGTCTAAGGCTGGGGGTATTTAAGTTGACGGTTGACGGAACACCTCCTACCTGGGAACTGACCTGGACACCGGAGTTGAATTAATCATAGTTAAATGTTAGCATGCAATGTCATTAGGTTAATTAAAAGTGTTTAATGCACCTAGATCTTTAGAGTAAAGACCTTACATTACTGAGGTTATAAGGGAACTCTCTCGGTAAAGTTTTGTCTAAGGCTGGGGGTATTTAAGTTGACGGTGTACGGAACACCTCCTACCTGGGAACTGACCTGAACATTGAGTTGAATTAACCATAGTAATGTTGACTTGCAATGTTGGGTTTATTAAAAGAAGTTTAATTCACCCAAAAGATTGTAGTTGAATCCTTTCCATAATTGTTATAATAGGATCAGACTTAGATAGATTGACTTAGCCGAATACTATCTAAGTTAAATAACCCTATATTAACCTCAGGACATTTTCAGCGGGAGGAAAATTACAAAACAAGATTTAAATCAAGTTTTGCTCATATGTCCCTATATTCACAACGTGAGATTCATGCTCGGCTTCGAGTCGCCTTAGGAGCGGCCTCCCTTCGGAAAGTGTTTGCATGGATCAATATCAAGGTGAATGGGAAAAATGTCTAGAGTAAGTGGGAGCGGGACACATGTCAACGTATCCCTCGGTCTCCGCCCATAGTTCACACCGTGAGAGTCCTATGATCCGCCTGCAGGTTGTCCTGGCGCAACCATCCCTTCGGAGGGCCTAGTCATAGGATTCGGAACATCGTGAACTCCTGAAAAGGATAGGAGCTCTTAGGCTAATCACCAACAGTTGTCTTTCCCTTCGGTAGCCTGTTGGTGGGTGCCTTTGAGATCTGAAAGTGGGAGGGAGGATGAGTTAAAAGTGTTAACAAATCCTTGACCAAACAACGGTGGCTAATGTCTATAGGAATATGAGTTATTCTGGAATTAGAATTAGCTGAGAGGTGTCTCATTTCAAATGAGGAGTGCCTGATCACCCTTCGGTGGCTGACATTCTAAACCTCTGAAACGTCGTTGCAAAACTAAATCGATAGTTTTAGGGTTCTGTGATTGTTTGTTTTGCTAAATTGATTGGATTGTGTGCAATTGTTTGCTTGTATGATGGGTTAAGACAAAGATAACTAATACGGTCATTGTTTGTTTAAATTTCAGCAATGTCTTCCTCAATTGTCTCTCTGCTTAAAAATGAGAAATTAACCGGCGAAAATTATGCTACGTGGAAGTCGAACCTGAATACGATTCTTGTTGTCGATGATCTGCGGTTCGTCTTAACGGAAGATTATCCTCCAGCCCCTGCTCGTAATGCATCCCAAGCAGTTAAGGATGCTTATGACCGCTGGACAAAGGCCAATGATAAGACTCGCGTCTATATCTTAGCCAGCTTATCTGAAGTTTTGGCTAAAAGGCATGAGAGCATGGTAACAGCAAGGGAGATTATGAACTCTCTCCAGGAGATGTTTGGACAACCGTCCTACCAACTCCACCATGACACTCTCAAATACGTTTATAGCTGTCGCATGAAAGAGGGCACGTCTGTTCGGGAGCATGTCCTGGATATGATGGTCCAATTCAACGTGGCAGAGGCAAACGGGGCGGTCATATATGAGCGTAGTCAGGTTGCATTCATCTTAGAATCTGTTCCGAAGAGTTTTCTACAGTTTAGAAGCAATGCAATGATGAATAAAATAACATTCAACCTGCCTAGCCTCCTGAATGAGCTACAACTCTATTAGTCTCTTCTTAAGAACAAGGGACAGATAGAAGGAGAGGCAAATGTTGTCCACTCTAAAAGAAAGTTCGAGAAGGGTTCATCCTCTGGAACTAAATCTGTAGTCACTTCTTCAAAGAAAACTCAGAAGAAGAAAGGAAACAAGGGGAAAGCTCCCAGTACTGCTGCTAAAAGCAAGGGAAAAGCCAAAGCTATGGCAGATAAGGGCAAGTGTTTTCACTGCAATGTAGATGGACATTGGAAGAGAAACTGCCCAAAGTACCTTGCTGAGAAAAAGAAGGAAAAGGAAGGTAAATTTGATTTACTTGTTTTAGAAACATGCCTGGTAGAACATGATGAGTTTACCTAGATACTTGATTCAGGAGCAACTAATCATGTTTGCTCTTCTTTTCAGGAAAATAGTTCCTTTCGGCAGTTGAACGATGGGGAAATGACACTCAGGGTCGAAACTGGAGAAGTCATTTCAGCTAAAGCAGTGGGAGCTGTGAAGTTATTTTTTAGAAATAGATTCTTACTTTTAGAAAGTTTGTTAATTGTTCCCAAGATTAAGAGGAACTTAATTTCTATTTCATGTTTGATTGAACAATCGTATACAGTTACTTTTGATATAAATGAAGCGTTCATTTATAAAAATGGTGTACTTATTTGTTCAGCCAAATTGGAAAATAACTTGTATGTTTTAAGACCAACCGAAAACAAAGCACTTTTAAATCACGAATTATTTAAAACTGCTGAAACTCAAAGTAAAAGGCAAAAGATTTCTCCATCAAGTAACAATACTCATCTTTGGCATCTCAGACTTGGTCATATAAACATCGATAGGATCGGTCGTTTGGTAAAGAATGGACTTCTAAGCAAGTTAGAAGATGATTCACTACCACCTTGTGAATCTTGTCTCGAGGGAAAAATGACCAAGAGACCCTTTACTGGAAAAGGTCACAGAGCCAAAGAACCCTTAGAGTTAATACATTCGGATCTATGTGGTCCAATGAATGTAAAAGCTCGAGGAGGGTACGAATATTTCATCTCATTTATAGATGATTATTCAAGATATGGTTACTTGTACCTTATGGGACATAAGTCTGAAGCCCTTGAAAAGTTTAAGGAGTTTAAGGCTGAAGTTGAAAACCTATTAGGTAAATCTATTAAAGTACTTCGATCTGATCGAGGAGGGGAGTATATGGATCAAAGATTCCAGGATTATATGATAGAACATGGAATCCAATCTCAACTCTCAGCCCCTGGTACACCTCAACAAAATGGTGTGTCAGAAAGGAGAAATAGAACCTTGTTGGACATGGTTCGATCAATGATGAGCTATGCTCAATTGCCTAGCTCGTTTTGGGGGTATGCAGTAGAGACTGCAGTATACATCTTGAACAATGTTCCCTCGAAAAGTGTTTCTGAAACACCTTTCGAATTATGGAAGGGGCGTAAACCTAGTTTGCATCACTTTCGCATATAGGGTTGTCCAGCACACGTGCTTGTGACAAATCCTAATAAACTGGAACCTCGTTCAAAACTGTGCCAATTTGTTGGTTACCCTAAAGAAACGAGAGGTGGTTATTTCTACGACCCACAAGAAAATAAGGTGATTGTATCGACAAACGCCACTTTCTTAGAAGAAGACCACATGAGAGATCATAAACCACGAAACAAAATAATATTAGGAGAAGCTACTGAAGAATCATCAAGAGTTGTTGATGAAGTTGGACCTTCAACAAGGGTTGTGAAGGAACTAGTTCTTCAGATCCATCCCGTCCATCTCAAACGTTGGGAATGCCTCGACGCAGTGGGAGGGTTGTATTACAACCTGACCGCTACTTGGGTTTAACTGAAACTCAGGTTGTCATACCTAATGATGGCATTGAGGATCCATTGTCCTATCGACAGGCAATGAATGACGAAGATAAGGATGAATGGGTCAAAGCCATGAACCTGGAAATGGAGTCAATGTACTCCAATTCTGTATGGGAACTTGCAGATCTGCCATATGGGGTAAAACCCATAGGGTGCAAATGGATCTATAAGAGAAAAAGAGATGCAGTTGGAAAGGTACAGACCTTCAAAGCTAGACTAGTGGCAAAGGGTTATACCCAAAAGGAAGGGGTTGACTATGAGGAAACCTTTTCTCCTGTAGCCATGTTAAAGTCCATAAGAATTCTCTTATCCATAGCCACATATTATGACTATGAAGTATGGCAAATGGACGTCAAGACTGCCTTTTTGAATGGTAATCTTGAAGAGAATATCTTCATGTCTCAACCCGAAGGGTTCATAGCCCAAGGTCAGGAACAAAAGGTTTGTAAGCTCAATCGATCCATTTATGGATTGAAACAAGCATCCAGATCATGGAACATTAGATTTGATACTGCAATCAAATCTTTTGGCTTTGACCAAAACGTTGATGAGCCTTGTGTATACAAGAAAGTCAATAAAAGGAAAGTAGCTTTCCTAATACTTTATGTAGACGATATCCTACTCATTGGGAATGATGTAGGATACCTCACTGACATTAAGAAATGGCTAGTAGTCCAATTCCAAATGAATGATCTGGGAGAGGCTCAATATGTTCTGGGAATCCAAATCATTAGGGATTGTAAGAACAAAACGTTAGCTCTGTCTCAAGCAACGTATATTGACAAGATGTTGTCTCGATATTCGATGAAAAACTCCAAGAAGGGACTACTACCCTTCAGACATGGGGTACACCTGTCTAAGGAACAGTCTCCTAAGACACCTCAAGAAATTGAGAACATGAGACACATTCCCTACGCCTCAGCTGTGGGCAGCTTAATGTATGCTATGCTCTGCACTAGGCCTGACATATGTTATGCAGTGGGAGTAGTCAGTAGGTATCAGTCTAATCCAGGGTTGGACCACTAGGGACCGGTTAAGAATATCCTCAAGTATCTTCGGAGAACGAGGGACTACATGCTTGTGTATGGAGCTAAGGATTTGATTCTTACTGGATACACTGACTCTTACTTTCAAGCTGATAAGGATTCAAGGAAATCCACATCAGGGTCAGTATTCACCCTCAATGGAGGAGCAGTAGTGTGGACAAGCATCAAACAAGGATGCATAGTAGACTCAACCATGGAGGCTGAGTATGTAGCAGCTTGCGAAGCAGCTAAGGAGGCAGTATGGCTCAGAAAGTTCTTGACTGATTTGGAAGTGGTTCCGAATATGAACGTGCCCATAACACTATACTGTGACAAAAGTGGGGCAGTAGCCAACTCAAAAGAACCTCGAAGCCACAAACAAGGTAAACACATCGAGAGGAAGTATCACCTGATACGGGAGATTGTGCAACGAGGAGATGTGATCGTCACTAAGATCGCCTTGGAGCACAACATCGCTGATCCATTTACAAAGGCTCTCACGGCTAAAGTGTTTGAGGGTCATCTAGAGGGTCTAGGTCTACGAGATATGTATGCCATCTAATCTAGGGCAAATGGGAGAACTGTATAATGGGTATAAGGATACCCTAGTTCTTTGTATTATATACATGACATTTCCAGCTTTAGATTATTGCATTTACATCCCACTAACTAAGTGTTTTAGTTCAAGTGGGAGTTTGTCGGGTTTTATGCCCTAAAACTCGTAGATAGTGAATGTAACCGTTGACCGGATATTAATGAAATAATATTGATATATTTTCCATTAATTGTTATTAGTTATTTTATATTTGTCTCTACCTAATAATAACCCTAATCCAATAAACTAGACATCCTAGGCTGTAATATGAGTCTTGAACTATATGTAGCGACATATGGGATCATTGTTCAAGAAACAGCCTAAAAGGTCTATAGTATAGGGATAAGACTGGGTGCCTTATCCTGGTAACACTATGGATACGACCCACTTTGTATTTGATACAAACGCTGCGATCCAACGCGTTCGTGTAGGAGACATGCGAGTGGGGGTATCCTATGCAATGAGTTTGCATAAGACCGGACCGCGAAATAGTAACCAGTGGTTATAACACCGTTAACTAGTTGGTTTTCTATTTCACTAGGACGACCTAGACAACTTAGTCTTAATCCTGAGTTGATTATGGACTCCTGCTCATGAGAGACTGTCCTTTGATTTGTATGGGTGAGAGTGGCCAATACGCCGACTCAATAAGCATACCACTTTGGGGACAAGATCGAATGGGGAGCTGGGAACATAATCGTACAAGATGGAATTCACTCTTTCCCGACTTTAGGGAAGCAGATGAGTGTTCCCTTAAGTGGTTACTCCGAGTCTTGAACAAAGGGCCCTACCCTCTCAATGGCACGAGAGGGTTTTCTGTTTGATGGTTGGACCACAAACAGGTTGTTCATTAGAGGAGAATTGGTACTTAAGGAAATAGAGGTAACCCAGGGGTAAAACGATAATTTGACCCAGCTGGTGTTACGGACACTCGTGAAGGACTAACTAGTCGATATTGGTCTAGATCCGTGGACACAGAAAATATGTATGCAGTGAGAAGAATGCAACTGTGAGTCTATAGTGGAATGTACACACAGTTAACGAATATTGATTAATGTGGTTAATGAGTTTGACCAATTAATCTCACATCGTTGAAGCTTCTGATCTGCAGGTCCATTAGGTCCCACTGGTAGCTCGTAAAGTAATTTGAGGCAACAAAGTAATAAAAGTAAATTGAAAATGTTCAATTTATTAAGGGAAACAAATATAATATATATTGATATATTATTATGAGAGAAATTAATATTTGAAAAGTTCAAATATAAATTTATGGAAGTTTGAAAGAGTTCAAAATAATGAATTAATTAATTTAAGGCCTAAAATGTGTTTGGGCAAATTAATTAATTCTAGGCCGGGAATTAAATATGTGATATTTAATTGGTGGTTAATTAATTAAAGAATTCATTAACCGGGAATTAATCAATTATGGAAGTAATTAATCACTTAAGGAAGTGATTAATCATTTATGGAAATGATCTAATCACTTATGGAAGTAATTAGTCATTTGTGGAAAAGATTAATCAATTATGGAATTGATTGATCGTGATTGATTAGTTAAGGAATAAGATTGAATCAATTATGAAAAAGATTGATTTAATTGAATATTTTATTCATGGCCTCTCTTCTATAAATAGAACACTAGACCTAATTGGTCATGACACTTGACACTCTTGAAAGATAAGACCTAGAATTCTCTTTAGCCTCCCTCTTAGACAAAGACTCCCACAAGTCTTTTGCTTCCTAGACTTAGAGACATACCGGTGTAGCCTCTGTGGTGATTGTGTCAATCAAAGAAGAAATTTCCAGCAAAGAAAACCAAAGGCGGCTGTTGCGTTTTGTTCGTTGGAGCATCGTTGGCGAAGAACGGTCAAGTCTACAACGGAGGTTTGTAACGGTACTTCCCCTTTTCTTTAGAAAAGTATTACAAATAAATTTAGATTTATTTTAGCATGTTTAAACCAATTTTACAGCGGCCTTAAAGGTTGTTTAAAGTTTTGTTTGAGTTATCGTAACGGTATTTTAATGTTAATTAATATACGGCGTAAGGTCCCATCGATGCGCTTCCGCTGCGTGGGGACTTTTATTCCCTTCACCCCGACCACTCATAGGAAGGGCACTAGTAGAAGGGAGATTCGCAGGCTTAACCCCAACCTCCTTTCGAACCTCTACTGGCTGGATCAGACAACTAGCGGTAGAGTGACCAAAGACTCCACAAGGTGCACACCTCTTATGAAGGAATTGAATCCTCTAGCAGAAGCGAATTAAATCGAGCGTGATTTAATTTCAATTAAAGAAAACCGATACGTTGGGCAAAATTAGAAACTTATTTTCTAAACTAGATTAAGCATGCAATTACAAAATTTTAGATTTTAGGAACTTACTTGTTGTAGAACCAATTCCACAGCACTATGCTCCTCAATTCCAAAGTGGAAGGGAAGATACCCACTCCTCATAAACCAATTCCACAGTGGAAGGGAAGATACCCACTCCTCATTAAGTAACACACGATCTAGTCTGCGCATAATATCCACTGGACCTCTTGGGTGATTAGTCAAAGTAAACCAACTCCCTCTAACCCTCAACTCAACCAGATCCGCTCGAATCATCATATCGTTAAAAGCCTCCATCTCTGAGAGATTAGGACTCCTCCCAAACCCTTCAGAAGAACAACGAATAGCATTGAAGTCCCCCATCACAAGGCCAGGTGTTAGGGGTATACGATTATCCGCAAGCGCACGGGTCGTCACAAGTAATATAAAACGGAAAGTATTCCGAGTATCGAATCCTCAGGGAGGCGAAGCGAAACTTAAGCAAATAATTAAAATTTTCTTGAGCACTGAAAATACTTAGGCGAAATAATATTTAGGGTCCACTTCATGCAATAAAAAGGATTTAAATTTAAGACAATTAATAAAAACAATTTGATCAATCAAAAATAAAATGTGGAGAAAGAGTTTTCTTTAAGCGGGAAGAGGGGTCTTGAAAATCAATGATTAGCTAAGTAATTGCTATAATTATCCTATCTCATTGCCCAACTAATTATAAACCTAGAATCTCCGTTAATCACATAGGATCTCCTGTCGGTTTCCCCTAATTGTAACTAATTCATTTTAACAACCTAGGTGTCCTTAGCGCTATTAAAAATCATTAATTATTACGCTCTGATTCATTTTAGGAATCTAAGTTTAATCAACTAATCCCGGTGTCACAACGGGCAATTAAACTAGTTGCATGGATTATGATCTATCCTAATTTCTCTCCGTCGAGTTTCCATTAAGAATCGAATCATTACACAATTGGCCAGATTGAGTAAAGCATTAAGCACATCCATACAAATAATTAAGACATGGGCAAGAGACAAGAAATTATAACAATATTTCCACTATCATTTCATTTCAAGACCCCAAATTGGGGTTTAGCTACACATAATATCCACAATAATTACAAGGGAAAGCATATTAAAAAGCATAAAGGAAAGGAATTGACCGTCGAAAAACCCCTTGCTGACGCTTGGAGCCCCCGCTGACTACTCCTCGAGCCTCTAGAATTGCTTCCCAAATTTCCCCAAAATTTCCCACTAGAAGAACCCTCTCAAAAAGGCTCAAAAGCCTTGAGAGGGGCTCCAAAAAAGGAGTCTTAAGAAAGGAAAGAAAGGATTGAGTGATGGTTGATTGATTGATTGATTGATGAGAAATGAGACACCAAGGGCGCCTATTTATAGGCCTGGAATAGGGGTACCGTCGCGACGCTGCCTTGCTAAGCATCGCGACGCTGCTGCGCACGCGGCTTGGGCAACAAGAAAGGGCAGCGTCGCGACGCTGCCTTGCTAAGCGTCTCGACGCTGTCCAGATTTTCCAGAAAAATCAGCTTCCTTTTGGGCTGATTTTTGGGCCTTCTTCTTCATTTCTCTTGGTCTTTTCTTCATGGATGTCTTCTTTGGGCTTCCAATTGCTTCAAACTTGGATTTGGGCTAGAATTACTTCAATTTTGGCTCTTTTTCTCCCAAAATCACCAACTTAGCTCCTAAGGACCCAATAACACAATTCATTAAATATATTCATTAAAAACACGATTAAAGCACCAAAAAGCTTAATAAATTGAGATTAAAATAGCGACCTTTCTGATTGCTATCACCAGGCGAACTCTAAGCCGAGCAAACAGCAATAATGTCCTCCCATAAACCACGTCTTTCCCCCTCAGAATTTGAGGCATACACACACACCACCTCAATAGAAACCTGATAAGAATGATCACAAACTGTACCATGAATCATTTGTGGCCTAACAGAAATAGGAATTAAAGAGAAACGTTTCGCCCTCCACATCACTCAGATCCTCCCTAGACCACCTGACCCATAACTACACACACACTGCCAATCTGACCCAAAGCCATCAAACACTGACACAAACCGATGGCACCTCACCTTAGCCTCCAGGAGGCAACAAAAACCCACATTAGACGACTACAGAAAGGATCGCACAGTAAGCCCCTTTGGAGGATCGCCCAACCCACGCACATTCCACAAACACCAATTAGTCATCAGAGGGAATGTCCAAGGCACCCCTCCCCCACTTCGGGTCCACACTAAACTTAGGTGCATGCTCAATAGTAACAAAATTCGACATGGGTGTCACCATAGCTAATGGAGGAGGGTCCGTAGCAGCCGGAACCACGGCAAGCACAGACTCACCATCCCCCTCCAACCCAACAAATGAATTCTCAAAGCTCAAATGACCCGAAGGGGACGTGGATCGAACCCCTTTAATAGGACCCAACCTCCTCAAGCCAACTGGCGAACCACGGCGACCAGGGCTGATTGACCCACCCCGACCACTCATAGGAAGGGCACTAGTATAAGGGAGATTCGCAGGCTTAACCCCAACCTCCTTTCGAACCTCTACTGGCTGGATCAGACAACTAGCGGTAGAGTGACCAAACACTCCACAAGGTGCACACCTCTTATGAAGGAGTTGAATCCTCTAGCAGAAGCGAATTAAATCAATCGTGATTTAATTTCAATTAAAGAAAACCGATACGTTGGGCAAAATTAGAAACTTATTTTCTAAACTAAATTAAGCATGCAATTACAAAATTTTAGATTTTAGGAACTTACTTGTTGTAGAACCAATTCCACAGCACTATGCTCCTCAATTCCACAGTGGAAGGGAAGATACCCACTCCTCATAAACCAATTCCACAGTGGAAGGGAAGATACCCACTCCTCATTAAGTAACACACGATCTAGTCTGCGCATAATATCCACTGGACCTCTTGGGCGATTAGTCCAAGTAAACCAACTCCCTCTAACCCTAAACTCAACCAGATCCGCTCGAATCATCATATCGTTAAAAGCCTCCATCTCTGAGAGATCAGGACTCCTCCCAAACCCTTCAGAAGAACAACGAATAGCATTAAAGTCCCCCATCACAAGGCCAAGCGAACTCTAAGCCGAGCAAACAACAATAATGTCCTCCCATAAACCACGTCTTTCCCCCTCATAATTTGAGGCATACACACACACCACCTCAATAGAAACCTGAGAAGAATGATCACAAACTGTACCATGAATCATTTGTGGCCTAACAGAAATAGGAATTAAAGAGAAACGCTTCGCCCTCTACATCACCCAGATCCTCCCTAAACCACCTGACCCATCAAACACTGCCAATCTGACACACACACTGCCAATCTGACCCAAAGCCATCAAACACTAACACAAACCGATGGCACCTCACCTTAGCCTCCAGGAGGCAACAAAAACCCACATTATACGACTACAGAAAGGATCGCACAGCAAGCCCCTTAGGAGGATCGCCCAACCCACGCACATTCCACGAACACCAATTAGTCATCAGAGGGAATGTCCAAGGCACCCCTCCCCCACTTTGGGTCCACACTAAACTGAGGTGCATGCTCAATAGTAACAAAATTCGACATGGGTGTCACCATAGCTAATGGAGGAAGGTCTGTAGCAGCCGGAACCACGGCAAGCAAAGACTCACCACCCCCTCCAACCCAACAAATGAATTCTCAAAGCTCGAATGACCCGAAGGGGACGTGGATCCAACCCCTTTAATAGGACCCAACCTCCTCAAGCCAACTGGCGAACCACGGCGAGCAGGGTTGATTGACCCACCCCGACCACTCATAGGAAGGGCATTAGTAGAAGGGAGATTTGCAGGCTTAACCCCAACCTCCTTTCGAACCTCTACTGGCTCGATCAGACAACTAGTAGTAGAGTGACCAAACACTCCACAAGGTGCACACCTCTTATGAAGGAATTGAATCCTCTAGCGGAAGCGAATTAAATCGAGCGTGATTTAATTTCAATTAAAGAAAATCGATACGTTGGGCAAAATTAGAAACTTATTTTCTAAACTAGATTAAGCAATCAATTACAAAATTTTAGATTTTAGGAACTTACTTGTTGTAGAACCAATTCCACAACACTATGCTCCTCAACGAACAATTCGTACTAAGCCTCTCCTACGAACACCACCATCAAAGAGCACCCGCTATTCTCTGGATCCACGAGGTAGAGATTCTGGGATCTCAATCTTCTTGGAAAGAGAATCACAGCAAGAAAGATTGCTGTGTTTTTGGTTGAGAGAGTGAGAGAGTTGAGAGAGATTTTTCTCTCCGTCTTTTTCTGCGTGAGAATGAGAGAATGAGCGATCAGTTGGGCAACACCCTCTCCCCTGTACGATAAGTGGGGAGGGAGTTATTACCCTACTAGATCTCGATCGTCGGATCTAATCCAAACGATTTTCGCCGTCTATTAATTAAATAATAATAATCATTTAATTAATTAATTAATTATAATTAATTTAATTAAAACAATATTAATTAAATCAATTATAACATAAGGTTTTTAATTCAATTTGAATCTTATTAAATTGAATTAAATTGGCCATTCAATTAATCTCATTAATTGAATCCACATTAATTAAATATCCAATATTTAATTACAATTGAATCATATTCAATTTTAATCTCTCTCACGCATCAAAATTTACATCAATATTAACTATAGTATTAATTTAATTAAATCACATTTAATTAAATTAAATTAAATCATTCATTAATTAAATATCATATATTTAATTAATTTACTATTTGAATCATTATTCAAATAATTCTCTCATATACTATAGTTTTAATATGAATCTCATTCACATTAGACTAGCTGATAACAGAAGGCAAGGAAGGCAAGATGAGATTCAAGCTTTTACAACAGAAGATAGCTTGAGAGTTCTCAGAGTGTGCCTTTGAAATACAACTTGGAAGTCTTTTATAGACTCCAGAATTCAAACGGTAACTAAATGCGGAAAATTAAAAGATAAGATCGAATCATCAGGACAGGACCCCTGACAGATTCGTCTTTTGAAAAGTAAAAACGACATAATTCAAAAAGTAAAACTAAATTATTATTCCGACAGGACAGGACCCCTGAACGGATAGACATGACTTAAAGATAAATAATTATAGACAACGACAAAATGGAAAAAAAATAATTATTCTTCTGCCTTTTTATAGCTGTTGAAGGTGCTTCGGCTTTATCTCTTTTCAGAAGATAAGATTCTTTATCTTGTCGGCTGAATAATTGACTTTTCTCCTAATCCTCGATCACCCTAGGCGAATTACAGGCTTACCAACGGACTCACTGCTCTAAACTCTGCGAGACTTACTGCCGGGAACACCAAACTAGGTCCTCACGATTCCTAGAAAAATTGTCAAGTATCTTCGTCTTCAAAATATAGGATCTTTGATCTTGATTAAACTGCTGCTTCATCTTCTAAGGTTGTGGTTTAGCAGGAATGTATTTACAGTGTAAACTAGACTACTTATAGAGTTTAAAACCTTTAAAGCTAAAGGAGAGAATTTACAACACTTTTTTTTTATGATGGAATTACTTCTTTATGAAGCATCCCTAATGAACACCATTTGTTTCTTTGTGAAACAAGATATTTTAATTGACTCGGAGCTCACATAGGCTGTGAGTCGAGGAAAGGGTCGTCCAGATCGTAATCCGACTCGCTTTCTTCTTCTTCATGTGCTGAAGAAGCTGGTGAGGCGCTTCTGTCTGAAGTTGCTGCTTGAAGAATTGTCTGGAAGTCTGCATCAGATGTTGTCTGTGCGAGAGCTGCCAGAAGCTTTGATTTGTCATTGAGAAACTCTGTGTTTCTCTTAATATCAATGTCTTGAAGATATCCATTGGCTGCAAACCATTCTTTGACTTTGTTAATGGTTGCGTTCTGGAAATTGAACTTATCCCAGCATTTGATCTTTAGGATTTTGGTGATGGTTTTGTATTGTGGTTGATTGTTGGTTGAGAAGTTCCAACAAAATATCCATGGTATTTGAAAATATAGACAGAATCTCATTGAATTGTGGAATGCTGTCTTTTGAATATTTCTTGCAAAATGAAAATATGATTCTTGCAAGGGTGTTGGTAAAATATCATCCGTTAGACCGAATGTATTCCACCATTGAATGAACCATAAAGGAAATTTTATTTTGTATGCATTTTGGCAGAAGGATATGAACCAAGAACGTTTGAAATGAGAATACCACATAACATTATATCAGGCTCTCACGTAGTCCCGATATGAATATGTTTGTGGAACAAATGGTTTTGAAAAGGATTTTTCTGTATATAAACCTTGATTCCAATGTGTTGGATTTAGGGCCTTGAAAATTTTTAATTTTGAGTAAGCGATTTTCGAAGGATCACTTTTATCGGGAATATGAGTGATCTCGGCTGACTTGGTGTCAACGAGGATGAACTCATAGAAAGTTCTTGTTTTGTTAAGATCCTCGGGCATGAAATTGAAGCATGCAGGATACATATTTGAAATGGTCTCCTATAAGGTAAGACCTTGAAATTCAGGCTCTATAATTGGTTCATAGATGACCTGCGATTTTTGAAAGTAAGACTTAATCTTAGGGCGAGGTACAAACCTCTTTTCATGTACTACTGCCTGAGAATAAGTTGAGGATGACGGGATCGATGATCCTGCTATTGAAGAAGGTGAGACAGGAGGTCTCAGCTGAATAACTCTGCCAGTAGGACGGACAAGGTTGGCCGAAGGCCTTGGAGGTGGAGTAGATGACTCCATTGGAGACAAAGGGCGTATACTGCCTTGTCTTGATCTGGATCGGGTTACCGGAGTAAACCCTAGATCCAAAGCATATTGATAAGCACTCATGGGAGGAGGTGCTGAGGGGGAAGAAGATGGGCGACTGCCCCTTGAAGAGGAGGCTCTGCCTCTACTTCCGCTCATGAACTCTTTTCTTTTCTTTTGCTAGAGAGATAGAGAGAGGAGAGAGTTTTTGAGTTAAGAATTCTCTTGAGAGATAATCTGCAAGAGGGTTTTGAGTACCTTTTGTAGGCAAAATTTCAAAATCAAAACACGATAAGATTGCTTGCCATCTGGCAAAAATTTGTTTTGAAACTAGATTTTTAACATCCTTCTCTAAGACAAATTTTGAAGCTCTTGAATCAGTTTTGATGGTAAACTTTTTGTTTATCAAATCACCTTGGAATTTTTTAACACAGAGGACTATTGCAAGTAACTCTTTTTTTACGGTTGAGTAATTCTTTTGAGTATTATTCCAAATTCCTGAATGGAATCGGATAATTGATTCGTCCTTATCAAGACACTGTTTAAGGATTCCTCCATATCCAATGTCTGAAGCATCCGTCTCTACAATCAGATTTGCTTTTGGGTTGATGAGACTTAAACAGGGAATTGATTTGACTAAAGCTTTAATTTTTTGAACAGCTTTAGTATGCTCGTCTTTCCATGGTTTTGGATTTTTCTTGAGCCTTTGAAAAAGTGGCTTGCAAATGGGTCTGAGATTTTGAATGAAATCAGACACGTAATTGAGACATCCCAAAAACCTTTGAAGTTGGGTTTTGTCTGTGATTTGATCTGGAAAATTTGTAGCAAAGTTTATGGACCTCTGAATGGGTTTTATTAGGCCCATATTGATGTTGAAGCCCAAAAATTTGATTTGGGTTTGAAAAAGTTTAACTTTTAACAGAGATACTGCCAAACCATTTTGTTTAATAATATTGATAAACATATTTAAATGCTTGAAATGTTGATCGATGCTTGAAATGTTGATCGATGCTTGAAGAGAAAACCAAAACATCGTCAATATAAACAATTGTAAAATCTTGAAAATCATTGAAAATATCATTCATGATTTTTTGAAATTCTGAAGGGGCATTTTTAAGCCCAAATGGCATAACATTCCATTCGTATTGTCCGAATGGTACATTGAAAGCAGTTTTGTATTTGTCTTCTTCTGAAATTTGAATTTGCCAGAAACCTAACTTCATATCAAATTTTGAAAATACTTTTTCATTAGAAATACGTTTTAGTAAATCTTGTTTGTTGGGAATTGGATATCTTATCCATTCCAAAACTTTGTTTAAAGGTTTGTAATTAATTACAAACCTCGGCACACCACGCTCCTGTTCGGCTGCGTTGTTGACGTAGAATGCTGCACAAGACCATGGGCTTTTCGATGGCCGTATGAGCTTCTTATTGAGTAAATCCTGTATTTCTGATTTACAAAATGTTAGTAGCTCCGTATTCATTTGAATAGGTCTTGCCTTTGTTGGGATGCTTGATTCATCAAAATTTTTTGAATAAGGAAGATTAACAATATGTTTCTTTCTGTCCCAAAAGGCGTTTGGGAGATTTGAGCAGATTTCTTTTTCAATTTTGTTTTCTATTTCTTTTATTTTGATTTTTATAAAAGGATTTTTTAGATTTTCTTCGATCTTTTTGTAATTGATTTCCTCTTTTATGAAAGAAATTTGTTTTTGTTTTCTTTGGATTTCTTCTAATTTTAACTCACTTACTTCCATTATGTCATATGGAAGAATTGGGGTAATAAATTCGAAAATAATTTCAGTGCCACCAAAATTTGAGACTAAACCTTTTTCGGTTATTTTAATAGGGTAGAGTTGGGTTAGGAATGGGGTTCCTAGAATCAACTCTTGCTTTAAATCTTTGACCAAGAGAAATGAGCAAATAACGCAAACATCGTTATTGCATATATGAACTTTTGACAACTTATACTGGATGTTTAAGCTCTGGCCATTTGCGCTGCTTAGCCTTTGGGTAGTTTTTTCAAAATATTTGGTAGGGATTAGTCCTTGTTGAACACAATTTTGATCAGCTCCAGAGTCAATTAAGGCTTTGAGGGTTACTTGAAAGTCTTCTACTTTCAGGGTAATTAAACAATACCATTTTTGAAATTGAGTTTTGGTGATGTGATTCAAAAGGAAATCATCACCTTCATTGTCTGTATCGGTAGTTTTGAGTTTAAGATTATTGAGTTCGATTTTTATCAAATCTATTTCATTTTTTTTTCTCTTATCTCTTTTTTGAGATTGTTGATTTCAAATTGTAAATCTTGAATTGAGGAAGGTTGAGAATCGATTTTTGGTTTAAAGAAATCATCTCGTTGAAGGATTTCTGAAAGGCTAGGTTGCCTAACTTCAATTTTTTCTCTGACAAAATTTGAGGTACTTGGAGAAGACAAATATTGCTTAAGAGTCTTAAGGATCGTCTTCTTCATCTCTTTATCTTCTATATGATCTATAGAGTTAAAGAGAACTTCTTGCTCATTAGTAAGAACATTTATGCAATGTCCTTCACAATCTTTTTTGCATACTTTTACGCCTTTTGGTTGATCACTTTTGCTTTGACTAGAGTCATCTGAGTTGGTGTCGTCAAATTGAAATTCATTTAATTCTTGATCAGAGCTATCGTATTCAGAAGAATATTCCTCTTCTAAATCAAGCTCATTTATTCTTCTCATTGGACATCGATTCGCATAGTGCCCTTCTTTCTGACATTTGAAACAAAAGGTTTTTTCTTTGTTTTTGTAGGTATTTTGATTAGGCTTTGCTTGGTGTCTTGATGGTCTTTTCTTGTATCGAGGATTTGGAGTGTTTTGCTTTTTTGGAATATACTTCCTCTGTTGCCTTTGATAGAACTGGGCTCTATCATTATATTGATTCTTGTAATACCTTCGGCTGTTACGTCGTCGGATGATTTTGTTTGCGGGGCGACTTGGCTCTTCAATTCGCTCGCACCCGTATTGAGAGCAGAAAGCTTTCATTTCCCTTAATTTGTTCTTTTCATTCTTTTGAACCTTTCGTTGAACCTTGATTTCATTGCAGATTTGTAGACCACAGTTGATAACATATGATGTTAAATCACCGTAGGTCAAACTGTTCCAATTGTTGTTACCCATGAAGCGTTCTCGAAGAGTCATATAAACTCTTTCCGAAACATAGTTAGGAAGTCTGTCTATGAACTTCTCTTTCCAATGGCTCCAATCAGGATCTTGTTGGGTTTTATGCCCTAAAACTCGTAGATAGTGAATGTAAACAAATTGTAGACTTGTTTCAATAAAGTGTAATTGAGTTTCTACAATAAAGTGTTGTTGTTAAATATTGCACAATTTGACCCAAATCCAATAAACTAAGATCCAAGGTTGTTTACATGTGACTTGAACTAGTATGTGGGGACATACGGGGATTGGTGTTCAAGTAACAACCTAAAAGGTCTATAGTACAAGGATAAGGCTGGGTACCTTATCTTGGTAACACTATGTGATACGGCCCGCTTTGTATTCGATACAGACGTATTAATCCAAGGCGTCCATGTAGGAGACATGCAAGCGGGGGTATCCTATGCAATGAGTTTGCATAAGACCGGACCACGAAATAGTAAACCACTAGATGTAACACCGTTAACTAGTTAGGTTACTGTTTCAATAGGATGAACTAGGTAACTCAGTCTTAATCCTGAGTGTGTCATGAACTCCTTCTCACGAGGGGTTGTCCTTTGATTAGTATGGGTGAGAGTGGCCTGCTCGCCAACTCAATAAGCCTACCTTCTTGGGGACAAGACCGAGTGTGGGGCTGGGGACATGACAACACAAGATGGAATTCACACCTTCCCACTTCTAGGAGAAGTAGATGAGTGTTCCCTTAAGTGGTGACTCCAGGACTTGAACAAAGGGATCCCGCCCTCTCACTGGCCCGAGAGGGACTTTCTGTTTAATGGTTGGACCATAAACAGGTTGTTCATTAGAGGAGCGCTGGTACTTAAGGAGACAGATGTAACACAGGGGTAAAACGGTAATTTGACCCAGCCGTGGTTACGAACACTCGTGAAGGATTGACTTACCGGCATAGGTCTACATCCATGGACACAGAAATGTTCTACAGTGAGAAGAGTTCAACTGTGGGTCTTTAGTGGAATGACCCACAGTTAATAAATATTGGTTAACTTGATTAATGAGTTTACTCAGTTAACCTCATATCATTGGAGCTTCTGATCTGTAGGTCCATTAGGTCCCCCTGCTAGCTCGTAAAGAGTAATTAGGAACAAATATATCTTGAGAGAATTTGAATAGTTCAAATTCATATTGGGAATTAAGTTAATTGTATGAGATACAAATTAATATAATGTATAGTGATGCATTAAAATATAAAGTCTAATTTGATATTAAACTTTATTATATTGAGAGATTGAATATATTTGAAAGAGTTCAAATATATGTCTAATTAAATATATGGTATTTAATTAGAAGATGAATTAATTAATTATGAATTAATTAATTATTCAATTTGGTTTAAATTAAATGAGATTTAATTAAACTATAGTCTATGAGAGAAATAAATATTTGAAGAAGTTCAAATATTAATATGAATTTGATTCATATTAAATTTATAGGATATAAGAGAATTTGAAGGAGTTCAAATTTAAAATGAATTTGATTCATATTATAAAATTAATTAATTGAAGGCCTGGAATTAAATATATGATATTTAATTGGGTAATTAATTAATTACCTAATAGAAGGTCTAAAATTAAATATATGATATTTAATTGGTGATCAATCAATTAAATAATTAATTGGAAATTAATCAATTATGGAAATGATTAATCACTTATGGAAGTGATCAATCATTTATGGAAAATATTAATCAATTATGGAATTGATTGGTCATTGAATTGATTAATGGAAAAGATTAGATCAGTTATGGAAATAATTGATTTTAAATGAATATTTTATTCATGACCTTTCTCCTATAAATAGAACACTAACCTTAGGGTTTAGGGACCACAACATATGGCCACCATAAGGCCTTCTCATATTCTCTCAACTCAAGAACTCTAGGGAGAATTTTCTCTCTAAAGTTTTTCCCATTCAAGATTAGGTAGTCCCACAACTACGTTCCTAATCTCAGAGTTATAGCGGGGAAGATCAAATGGTTGTGTTCTTCGTTGTTGCAGAGCAATCAAGAAAGGTGTTCTCGAAGAATTCAGAGTCGTCAACGAAGGTATGTTTCTCATCGCTTAACCTTTTGCCAATGTATTGGTATTTTTTGTAGAACAAAATTAATTTACGAACGGTCCAATTGCTTCCGCTGTAACGGAATTGGGAATTCCAATCCTTCAATTGGTATCAGAGCCGATCGTAATTTCAATTTTGTTTAACAAAATTTGCATTGGTTGATTGGTGGGATTAATTTATGCATTTGATGTATGAAATTGTGCTAGTGGATGTTTAAGGTTTTGGCATATAGATTTGCAATTTTTAATTGATTTGATCAATGTAAGGGCCCTTTGTTTTGGGTATTTTAATTGCAATCGAGTCTGTAAGTCTGTGTCAATGGTTTTTGGTGAAATTCCATGAAGATTTGAAGAATTTGGGGCCAAAAATCGAAGAAAACAGTGCTGAAAATCAAGTTTTATGGAAAAAAGACTGCACTGGCCGAAAAAAACAGTAGCTGGAATTGACAAATAAATTAAATAAATAAAATGTACGTATATTCTAACTTGAATCTAGGATGTGTCTGAGTGGTTGTGGTATATGGCTATTATCTGCAAGGTCACGAGTTCGAGATAGAACTTTGGCGTTTTTCCTGGAATTTTTTTCTTACCAGTGCGGTACGAAAAAGAAATAAAATAAAAAAGGAGAGTCTGCTAAGGCTCGAACGCGGGCGGTTAGGGAAAGTCAATTCAACATGAACTGTAATCCGTCAACGATGCAATGAACTCATAATTAGTTTTAATATGCGGACAGATTATACATATATGTATATTCCGGTTCATGAGTTGTTTCAGCGGTTCAGTTCGGTTCATATCGGTTCAGCTGGGTTTTGACGTGGTTCACGCGGTCTGAAGCCATTTCGGGCCGGTTCAGCATATTTTAGGCCGGTTCAAGCTTGTTTGAAGCTGCTTTTGCACGGTTGAGCATGGTTTAGCTCAAATTTTCACCGGTTCGAAGGGTTTGGATGCGGTTTGAGGCTGTTTTGAGCTGGTTCACGGCATGATAGGACTTTATTAGATTAATTGATGTAATTTTTCTATTGTTTTGAGTCCTAGGATGCCAAAACCCGTCTACTTAGCTATTTATATTGCTTTATGAATGTCATATAGAATAAATCCCACCATAGGTTAAGCATATTCATGTATTTTTAATTATAATTGTTATAATATAAGTATTATGCATGAATTTAATTTTCATGGGTATTTAATATAATTTGTTATGATTAAATGGATGAAAATTGAGAAACATTGAGCATGAAATTACTTTAGTAAAAATATAAAAAGTTATATTTATGAAAGTAATTTATATGTTTATTTATTTTCATGAGCTATTAATATAAAGTGTTATGTTAATAATGTATGAAAATGTGAATGCTTATTTTAATTTTCTTGGGTAATTAATTTAAGAGTTAGATTAATTGAAGAAAATTAATTTGCATTGAGCATGAAATTACTTTAGTTTAAAAATATAAAAAGTTATATTTATGAAAGTAATTTATATGCTTATTTATTTTCATGAGCTATTAATATAAAGTGTTATATTAATGTATGAAAATGTGAATCCTTATTTTAATTTTCTTGGGTAATTAATTTAAGAGTTAGATTAATTAAAAGGAAATTAAATTGCATTGAGCATGACATTACTTTAGATTAATGTAATTGTTATATTTTTGGTATGTCAGGTATACTAATGTATGGTTTTATAAATTAATTAGAATTTGATTGTTAGTTTATTCACCATAGTAGCATGTTATATGGTTAATTCATTAAAATTTATAATAGTTATAAAATTAATGAATAGAAACCGTTAACCTATAACAAAGAATTGCATACAAACATAGGATCTTAGGATAAATGAATTAATTTTAAAATGTTTAAAATTAATTAGATCTAAGATCACATTTCTAATAGGATTAGAATTATTCTTACTTAGAATTAAAATTAGTTTTAATTGACTAAGTAGGAAAAACATTACTATGATTATAAGGGAACTCCACCGGTTAAGTTCTGTCTAAGGCTGGGGGTATTTAAGCTGACGGTTTACGGAACACCTCCTACCTTGGAACTGATCCGGAATACCGGAGTTGAATTAATCATAGCTAAATGTTAGCATGCAATGTCACTAGGTTTGTTAAAAGTGTTTAATGCACCTAGATCTTTAGAGTAAAGACCTTACATTACTGTGGTTATAAGGGAACTCTCTCGGTAAAGTTCTGTCTAAGGTTGGGGGTATTTAAGTTGACGGTTTACGGAACACCTCCTACCTGGGAACTGACCCGAACCTTGAGTTGAATTAACCATAGTAATGTTGACTTGCAATGTTGGGTTTATTAAAAGAAGTTTAATTCACCTAAAACATTGTGGTTGAATCCTTTCCATAATTGTTATACTAGGATCAGACTTAGATAGATTGACTTAGCCAAATTTTATCTAAGTTAAACAACCCTAAATTAACCTTAGGACATTTTCAGTGGGAGGAAAATTACGAAACGAGATTTAAATCAAGTTTTGCTCCTACGTCCCTATATTCACAACGTGAGGTTCATGCTCGGCTTCGAGTCGCCCTAGGAGCGGCCTCCCTTCGGAAAGTGTTTGCATGAATCAATAACAAGGTGAATGGGAAAAATGTCTAAAGTAAGTGGGAGTGGGACACGTGTCAACGTATCCCTCGGTCTCCGCCTCTAGTTCACACCGTGAGAGTCCTATGATCCGCCTGCAGGTTGTCCTGGCGCAACCATCCCTTCGGAGGGCCTGATCATAGGATTCGGAACATCGTGAACTCCTGAATAGGATAGGAACTCTTAGGCTAATTACCAACAGTTGTCTTTCCCTTCGGTAGCCTGTTGGTGCGTGCCTCTGAGATCTGAAAGTGGGAGGGTTACACTTACAGGGATGAGTTAAATGTGTTAACTAATCCTTGACTGAACAACGGTAACTAAACGCTAACGGAATATGAGTTATTCTGGTGTTAGAGTTTGGTTGAGATTGTCTCAATTCAGAGGAGGAGTAGCTGACCACCCTTCGGTGGCTGTTGTTCTAAGCATTTGAAGTATCGTTGCAAAAACTAAATCAATAGTTTTATAGGGTTTCTTTGATTGCTTATTTGTTTTTGCAGAATTTGATTGGATTATTTGTAATGGGTTGGTGCAATTAATAATACAAGTAATTTGTTACTTCAGCAATTATATAATAATTTTATGTGTGTTGTCTTACGTCATTTTATAAATAACGGTAATACAACAAGCTTAAACAACAAATTGTGGTAAATAAGTCTAGGATTATTCTTAACTGAGGAATGTCCTCATGCCCCATATGTTTAATTCATTAAGAATTGTTCTTGGTGAATATGACATAGAACTCTGCTTAGCAAAAAGAGAACTTGTTCAAGACCGTAATTTTCATTTACCTGTCTTGAAAACGTGATTAGTGAAGAATAGTGATTCTCCCTGAATACTTGATTCAAGGGCCACAAATCACGTGTGTTCTTCTTTTAAAGGAATAAGTTCCTGGCAAGAGCTTGCTGCTTGTGTAATAACTCTCAAAGTTAGAATTAGAGAGGTTATTTTAGCTATATCAATGGGGAACATTAAGTTATTTTTCTCAGTGGGAGAAAATACATATCATTAGATAATGTGTATGTAATTCCTAAGATCAAAAGAAATTTGATTTCTGTGTCTTATTTGCTGGAACAATGTTACTCTTTACCTTTCTCTGCTAGCGCAATTTTGTTTCAAGAAAAGGAGTTGACATTTGTTTAGCTTTACTGAAAAGTAACCTAAATGTTTTAAGACTAATCAATAGTAAAGCAGTCATGAACACTGGGTTGTTTAAGACTGCTATTACTCAATGTGAAAAGAGGCAAAGGATTTCTCCTAAAGGAAAATACCTTTCTTTGGTTCTAAGGTAGACCATATTAATCTCAATTTGATTGGGAGATTGGTCAAGAGTGAACTCCTAAGCGAGTTAGAAGATGACTCTCTACTACCTTGCAAGTCATGCCTTGTGGGCAAAATGACTGATAGATCTTTTACTGGAAAAGATCTAAGAGCCAAAGAGCCCTTGGAGCTTGTACATTTGGATCCTTGTGGTTCAATATGTTAAAGCAGTGGGAGGGCATGAATAATTCATCTCTTTTGGATGATTATTCAAAGGTATGAGTATCTTTACCTAATGCAACTTAAGTCTATAGCTCTTGAGATATTCAAAGGGGCTTAGGACTGAAGTTGGAAACTTGTTAGGTGAGATGATAAAAACACTTCGATCTGATCAAAGTGTCGAGTATAGGGATTTGAGATCCCAGAACTATTTGATAGTACATGGGATCACACCCTAAATCTCATATAGGAGAAATAAAACCCTATTGGATATGGTTCATTCCATGTTGAGCTATGCTCAATTGTCTGGCTCGTTTTGGGGTCATGCAGTGTTGACTGCATTGCATACTATAATAGGCAACCCCAAAGGAAACGAGAAGTAGATACTTCTTCAATTCACAATAGAATAAAGAATTTGTATCGACAAATGCTAAATTCTCAGAAGAAGTCCACATAAAAAAAGATAAACCACAAGAGTAAAGTCGGTTTAAGTAAGTTAACTAATGAAGCTACAGTAACATCCACAAGAGTTGTTGATGAGGTTGACTGTTCAACAAGAGTTGTTGATGGATCAGTGCATCTAGTTAGTCACATCCATCTCAATAGTTGAGATTGCCTCAATGTAGTGTGAGGGTTGTTTTATAACCTGAACGTTACATGGGCTTGATTGAAGCCTAGGTCATCATACCTAATGATGGCATATTAGGTTCATTATCTTTTAGAAAGAAAATGAATGATGTTGACTAGGACCAATGGATTAAAGTCATGGAACTGGAAATGAAGTTTTTTGTATTTCACTTCCATCTGGGATTTTGTAGATCTGCTTGATGGGTAACACCTATTAGTTACAAGTGGATTTACAAAAGAAAATGAGACATTAAGGGTCTTAACCAGAAGGGTTCATACAGCAAGATCGAAAGCAAAATGGTTTGCAAGCTTAAGTGATCCATTCATGGATTGACCTAAGCATTTCAACCTTGAAATATAAGATTTGATATAGAGACCAAATCTTTTGACTTTAATCAGAACATTAATGAGTCTTGTGTTTACAAGTAATCATCAATAGTTCAGTAGCTTACTTAGTATTGTATATGATTGATATCCTAATAATTGGGAATGATGTAGGTTATCTTACTGACATTAAAGGAGCTAGCAGCTCAATTCCAAATGGAAATTTTGGAGAAGTTGAGTTTGTTCTTGGGATCCAAATTGTTTAGGAACCGTAAGAACAAAAGGCTAGCCTTGCCTCAGGTGTCTTATATCTACAAGATGTTAGTTAGATATAAGATGCAGAATTCCAATAAGGGTTCACTACCTTTCAGACATGGAATTCTTTTGTCTAAGAAAATGTTTCCTAAGACACCTCAAGAGGTTGAGGGCATGAGACGAATGCCCTATGCAGTAGGGATTGCCAGTAAGTATCAATCTAATCCAGGATTTAATCATTGGAAAACCGTTAAGAATATCCTCAAGTATTCGAGGAGAACGAGGAACTATATGCTCGTGTATGGGACTAAGGATTTGATCCTTACAGGATACACTGACACAAATTTTAAGACTGATAAGGATTTGAGGAAATCTACATCAGTATTTGTGGTCACTCTTTACGATGGAGCTATAGTATGACATAGTTACAGTCTTGACCGTATAGGCCGAAAAATTAGTTGTTTGCTAAACAGCGATAAAGACTGTTTGTCTTAGAAATTTCTTGATTGATTTGGAATGTGTTCCAAATGTGAACTTGCCCATCACACTTTATAGTGATATAGTGGTGTTGTGGCAAATTCAAAAGAACATTGCAACCTAAGACAAGTAGACACATTACATTGAATGAAATATTGCTGATTCATTTAAAAAGACTCTCTTGGCTAAAGTGTTTGAGAGTCATCTAGAAGGTCTAGATCTACGAGATATGTACAAAGGTGTAATCTAGGGCAAGTGGGAGAAATGTAATGGGTATAGTGATGCCCTAGTTTATTGTATTTGTACATTGTATATGTTTTATACATGTATTTATACACCCAATGCTGTATAGATTATTGTACATCCCACTAAACTAGAGTTTTAGTTCAAGTGGGAGTTTGTTGGGTTTTATGCCCTAAAACTCGTAGATAGTGAATGTAAACAAATTGTAGACTTGTTTCAATAAAGTGTAATTGAGTTTCTACAATAAAGTGTTGTTGTTAAATATTGCACAATTTGACCCAAATCCAATAAACTAAGATCCAAGGTTGTTTACATGTGACTTGAACTAGTATGTGGGGACATATGGGGATTGGTGTTCAAGTAACAACCTAAAAGGTCTATAGTACAAGGATAAGGCTGGGTACCTTATCTTGGTAACACTATGTGATACGGCCCGCTTTGTATTCGATACAGACGTATTAATCCAAGGCGCCCATGTAGGAGACATGCAAGCGGGGGTATCCTATGCAATGAGTTTGCATAAGACCGGACCACGAAATAGTAAACCACTAGATGTAACACCGTTAACTAGTTAGGTTACTGTTTCAATAGGATGAACTAGGTAACTCAGTCTTAATCCTGAGTGTGTCATGAACTCCTTCTCACGAGGGGTTGTCCTTTGATTAGTATGGGTGAGAGTGGCCTGCTCGCCGACTCAATAAGCCTACCTTCTTGGGGACAAGGCCGAGTGTGGGGCTGGGGACATGACAACACAAGATGGAATTCACACCTTCCCACTTCTAGGAGAAGTAGATGAGTGTTCCCTTAAGTGGTGACTCCAGGACTTGAACAAAGGGATCCCGCCCTCTCACTGGCCCGAGAGGGACTTTCTGTTTAATGGTTGGACCATAAACAGGTTGTTCATTAGAGGAGCGCTGGTACTTAAGGAGACGGATGTAACACAGGGGTAAAACGGTAATTTGACCCAGCCGTGGTTACGAACACTCGTGAAGGATTGACTTACCGGCATAGGTCTACATCCATGGACACAGAAATGTTCTACAGTGAGAAGAGTTCAATTGTGGGTCTTTAGTGGAATGACCCACAGTTAATAAATATTGGTTAACTTGATTAATGAGTTTACTCAGTTAACCTCATATCATTGGAGCTTCTGATCTGTAGGTCCATTAGGTCCCCCTGCTAGCTCGTAAAGAGTAATTAGGAACAAATATATCTTGAGAGAATTTGAATAGTTCAAATTCATATTGGGAATTAAGTTAATTGTATGAGATACAAATTAATATAATGTATAGTGATGCATTAAAATATAAAGTCTAATTTGATATTAAACTTTATTATATTGAGAGATTGAATATATTTGAAAGAGTTCAAATATATGTCTAATTAAATATATGGTATTTAATTAGAAGATGAATTAATTAATTATTCAATTTGGTTTAAATTAAATGAGATTTAATTAAACTATAGTCTATGAGAGAAATAAATATTTGAAGAAGTTCAAATATTAATATGAATTTGATTCATATTAAATTTATAGGATATAAGAGAATTTGAAGGAGTTCAAATTTTAATATGAATTTGATTCATATTATAGAATTAATTAATTGAAGGCCTGGAATTAAATATATGATATTTAATTGGGTAATTAATTAATTAACTAATAGAAGGTCTAAAATTAAATATATGATATTTAATTGGTGATCAATCAATTAAAGAATTAATTGGAAATTAATCAATTATGGAAATGATTAATCACTTATGGAAGTGATCAATCATTTATGGAAAAGATTAATCAATTACGGAATTGATTGGTCATTGAATTGATTAATGGAAAAGATTAAATCAGTTATGGAAATAATTGATTTTAAATGAATATTTTATTCATGACCTTTCTCCTATAAATAGAACACTAACCCTAGGGTTTAGGGACCACAACATATGGCCACCATAAGGCCTTCTCATATTCTCTCAACTCAAGAACTCTAGGGAGAATTTTCTCTCTAAAGTTTTTCCCATTCAAGATTAGGTAGTCCCACAACTACGTTCCTAATCTCAGAGTTATAGCGGGGAAGATCAAATGGTGGTGTTCTTCGTTGTTGCAGAGCAATCAAGAAAGGCGTTCTCGAAGAATACAGAGTCGTCAACGAAGGTATGTTTCTCATCGCTTAACCTTTTGCCAATGTATTGGTATTTTTTGTAGAACAAAATTAATTTACGAACGGTCCAATTGCTTCCGCTGTAACGGAATTGGGAATTCCAATCCTTCAGATCTGTCATATAAAAGACTCTGGAGATAAACATATCTCTATACCAATTGAAATTTGCAAGGTTTTTGCATCTGAGGTTTTTTAGAATTGTTCTTTGAGTATCGTCATGTTTCACATTATGAGCGGTTGTGAAATTCCAAGAGATAGCATAGATCAATGCTTCTACAGCATCTTGTTGTTCTACCTCTTCTTCTATGACGACTACCTTTGGAGGGGTTTTTGAGGTTTCAGGTTTCACGATAGGTTCTCCGCTGTTGTTGTACGATTATCCGCAAGCGCACGGGTCGTCACAAGTAATATAAAACGGAAAGTATTCCGAGTATCGAATCCTCTGGGAGGCGAAGCGAAACTTAAGCAAATAATTAAATTTCTCTTGAGCACTGAAAATACTTAGATGAAATAATATTTAGGGACCACTTTCATGTGATAAAAAGAACTTGAATTCAAAATGACTAAAGAAAACAATTTTGATCAATCAAAAATAAAATGTGGAGAAAGAGTTTTCTTTAAGCGGGAAGAGGGGTCTTGAAAATCAATGATTAGCTAAATAATTGCTATAATTATCCTATCTCATTGCCCAACTAATTATAAACCTAGAATCTCCGTTAATCACATAGGTTCTCCTGTCGGTTTCCCCTAATTGTAATTAATTCATTTTAACAACCTAAGTGTCCTTAGCGCTATTAAAAATCATTAATTATTACACACTGATTCATTTTAGGAATCTAAGTTTAATCAACTAATCCCGGTGTCACAACGGGCAATTAAACTAGTTGCATGGATTATGATCTATCCTAATTTCTCTCCGTCGAGTTTCCATTAAGAATCGAATCATTACACAATTGGCCAGATTGAGTGAAGCATTAAGCACATCCATACAAATAATTAAGACATGGGCAAGAGACAAGAAATTATAACAATATTTCCACTATCATTTCATTTCAAGACCCCAAATTGGGGTTTAGCTACACATAATATCCACAATAATTACAAGGGAAAGCATATTAAAAAGCATAAAGGAAAGGAATTGACCGTCGAAAAACCCCTTTGCTGACGCTTGGAGCCCCTGCTGACTACTCCTCGAGCCTCTAAAATTGCTTCCCAAAATTCCCCAAAATTTCCCACTAAAAGAACCCTCTAAAAAAGGCTCAAAAGCCTTGAGAGGGGCTCCAAAAAAGGAGTCTTAAGAAAGGAAAGAAAGGATTGATTGATGGATGATTGATTGATTGATTGATTGATTGATTGATGAGAAATGAGGCACCCAAGGGCGCCTATTTATAGGCCTGGAATAGGGGTAGCGTCGCGACGCTACCCTGCTAAGCGTCGCGACGCTGCTGCGCACGCGGCTTGGGCAACAAGAAAGGGCAGCGTCGCGACGCTGCCTTGCTAAGCGTCTCGACGCTGTCCAGATTTTCCGGATTTTTCAGCTTCTTTTTGGGCTGATTTTTTGGCCTTCTTCTTCATTTCTCTTGGTCTTTTCTTCATAGATGTCATCTTTGGACTTCCAATTGCTTCAAACTTGGATTTGGGCTAGAATTACTTCAATTTTGGCTCTTTTTCTCCCAAAATCACCAACTTAGCTCCTAAGGACCCAATAACGCAATTCATTAAATATATTCATAAAAAACACGATTAAAGCACCAAAAAGCTTAATAAATTGAGATTAAAATAGCGACATTTTTTCTCGCTATCATCCGCCTATCCTAATACCTGGATCTGCTTTGGCATCAGAGATTTCTCTCTTTATTTTAATCTTTGTGGAATGCAATTTGATTTCTAGCCTGAGTTCGGTACTAAGGCAATCCCACCATGCCTTTAAGACTCCTATGAATCCATTGATCAAGGTTATATAGGCTGAATGATTTGAATTTCCACTTTCTTGATAAGCTGTTGCTGCTATGAGCATTTCTGATAACGTATCTTGAATCTATCTATCAGATTTTCCGTCAATATTCCAAACAACAATTGAATGTCCGTCAAATTGTTTGGTTTTCATGAATTTGTGATTTTGTTCATAGTTGAGGTCTGGCATCGAAGGTCTATGATACCAGTTTATTTGGTCTCCTGAATTTAGGTAACCCATTTTGTTGATAAATTGAGGTTCATCTATTTGGAGTCCAGATAACTGTTCGACAATGGAGTCTATGTCACTGTCACTATCGTTAAGAACATTAATTTGGCTTGAGCTTTCTCCTTTTGCTATAGCAGAAAGTTTTTTGTCTATTTCTTCTAGGAATTTGGTTTTTGGAGTTTTGAGATTGACCTTCTCTAGAGGGCTAAATCTAGGTTTGATAGGTGCCGGAGGAGGTTCAATTAAGTCTTCCAAGCGATAAACTTGTTCGGCTATAGAAGTTAGCATTCGATTTGAGAAATTGTTCTAGACTTGAATGCTTTTGATTTCTCTGTTTGTAGGCGGTTGAGCCTCGTCAACTTCTCTTATGAGTTGGAAGGGTTTTGCGACAATTTTCTCATGGTAAAAACTGTCGAACTCGACGTCTTCCATTGGAGGATAGTTTCCTTGTACTTCTCCTCTTCTCATAGTTTTCCATTTTTCCTTTTCTCTTATGGCACAAATGTGAGAATATTCTTTTTTCTGATTGAACCATCTAAAAAAGGAAATATGTTCTTGAAGTTTATCTAGAGTTTGAAAGTACTCTTCTTTAATGACTTTTCTCTGTTCTTCAGAGTAAGTCTTAAAGAATTGTTTTCTTTCTTCTCTGTTTTCTTTTGCCATAAATTCTTTTTGTAGGGCTTCTCTGTCAACTTTGAAATCGTTATCAGCAATGATAACATTCAACTGGCTTTTGAAGACGGAATCGGTTTCCATGTCTGTTTGAGTTGGAGAAGAAGGTTTTTCTTCTTCATATTGGAGGTTCGGAACTCCGTGTTCCAATCTTACGGACCTAACTCTGAGTGAGTTAGTTCTGCCAATGTTTTGAATTGATTCTTGCCTGATGCTAGAGGTACTAGGTCTGGAGCACACATGAACTCCTTCCTGTTCATGTTTTCTTTGACCACAGGGAAACGGGGTTCTTCGTCCTCGAATTTGATTTCTACTTTCCCATCTGGATGTTCAACAATGTGGGAAAGCTCCTTCTCTCTCTTCTTTGGGACAAAAGCATTATTTATTGTCCAAGAAGGATTTCTAGTAAGATCATCCCAAGAGAGCATTTTAGGGACAATTACTGAAGATTTATTGAGGTTGGTTTCAATAAGCATGGTTTTCCCTTTAGGAGATTGAACCAGTGCCTTTGGTTCCATTGAAGAGGTAAGGGTTTTGTAGGTGATCTTGTATAAAAGTGTCATCTTCTTGACACCTTCTTCAAGATTCAAACCTTGACCTGTAATTTCTAGGGTTAAGGTTTTGAGGATGTGGGGGTCATCTAAGGCCACCATAAAGTTTGGGAAACAATTGAAATATACAGGCCATCTGCAAGATTAGACTCTAAGATCCCTAGGAGAGAGTTAGAGAAGTCTCTGTGACGTCTATCTCTCAAGATTGCAAGAACAGGGGTGTCAAGGCCCGTCCTAAACATCGGTCGAAGAGCGACTTGAACAGCTCCTATATGGAGGAATTGAAAATCTTTACGATGATTTAGGATATCATCTTTAGGAAATAGTTGAATAGAATCAATATTTCCATAGACTGGGATTTTGCGCTCAACAATCTTTAGGCAATGTTGTTCTTTGAAATTGAACGTATTATGCATATAGATTGTCTTGCTGTCAAGCTTGGGTAGACCCCAGGCTTGAAGGTTGTTTTCGATCTTTGCTATATGCAAAGCTTCGTTTGAGATGTCAGAGTCTGATGAGACCATATGTTGGTCCTCTATTTCATTATGAGTAAGCTCCTTTGAAGAAGCTTGTTTTTTAGAAAGATTTTTAAATAAATTTTTCTTTATGAGAGACATTGATCAATTAAAGAAAAACATTTTTCTAAAATTCAAACAATAAGTTTGAAATCAAAAACTATTTTCTCTCATTCGAAGATCAAAAGGTATATACCTTCACTTACTCTTTTGGCAAGAAGGCAAGGTATGCTGACCAACGGATTCATTGCGCGTTCCTTGGCGACTTACGACCGGGACCACAAACCGCAACAGTCCTTCGCAACAGTCCTTCGGAGCAAATGAATGTAAATAGCTTCTGACGATCTCTTCGTCGAAGATGGAATTGGACTTCAAAGATTACAGAATGAAGTTAAGAAAAATGATCTTTCTCTGATTAGATCCCTTCTCCCCCAAGAAAAAATTTGAAATCAACAATTGAGTAATTGAATGATTTTATTGAATGGCTCTGATACCATAGTTTCAATATGAATCTAATTCATATTTAATATTTGAACTCTTTCAAATATTTAATTCTCTCGTTAATTAATTTTGAATCATATCCAAAATTAATTTATAACATAAAGTTTAATTCACCAATTAAACTTATATTATAATGTATCTTTATACATTATTTTAATTGTATCAAATACAATAAAATTCCCTTAATGAATTTGAACACACTTCAAATTCTATTCAAGACTATTTAACCTCAGAACCCTTTACGAGCTAGCAGGTGGACCTAATGGACCTACAGATCAGAAGCTCCAACGAAACGAGACTAATTGGCTAAACTCATTAACCAAGTTAATCAACATTCGTTAACTGTGGGTCACTCCACTAAAGACCCACAACTGCACTCTTCTCACTCTAGAATATTCCTGTGTCCACGGATATCGATCAATAACAGTAAGTCAATCCTTCACGAGTGTTCGTAACGCCAACTGGGTCAAATTACCGTCTTACCCCTGGGTTACCTCTAGATCCTTAAGTACCACTAATTCCTCTAATGAACAATATGTTTATGATCCAATCAATAAACAGCAGTTCCTTTCGGGCCAGGAGAGGATGGGCGCCCTTGTTCAAGACCTGGAATCAGCCCTTAAGGGAACACACATCTACTTGCCCCAATAGGGGAAGGAGTGAATTCCATCTTGTACTGTTATGTTCCCCGCCTCCATTCGGTCTTGCCCCTGAAATGGTAGGATTATTGAGTCGGCGAACTGGCCACTCTCACCCATACAGATCTAAGGACAATCCCTCCTGAAAAGGAGTTCATAACAAACTCAGGATTGAGATTGAGTTACCTAGGTCATCCTATTGAAATAGAAACCTAAACTAGTCAACGGTGTTACATCTATTGATTACTATTTCGCAGTTCGGTCTTATGCAAACTCATTGCACAGGATACCCCCACTCGCATGTCTCCTACATGGATGCTTTGGATCATTGCATCTGTATCGAATACAAAGTGGACCGTATCACATAGTTTTACCAGGATAAGGTACCCAGCCTTATCCCTATACTATAGACCATTTAGGTTGTTACTTGAACACTGATCCCCGTATGTCCCCACATACTAGTTCAAGTTTCATCTAAACAACCTAGGATCTTAGTTTATTGGATTTGGGTCAAATTGTGCAATTTTAGTAACAATAACTCTTTATTATACAAACCTCAACAACAACGTATTGAGACAAGTAAACAATTTGTCATCATTCACTATCTACGAATTTTAGGGCATAAAACCCAACAACTCCCACTTGAACTAAAACTCTAGCTTAGTGGGATGTATGAGAATCTATTATGGCAATGGGTGTATCGATACATGTAAAATACATAAAATGTATATATACAATGTACAAATACAATAAACTAGGGCATCCACTAAACCCATTACATTTCTCCCACTTGCCCTAGATTACATCTTTGTACTTATCTCGTAGATCTAGACCATTTAGATGACCCTCATACACTTTAGCCGAGAGAGCCTTCGTGAATGATCAACAATACTTTCATTCAATTCAATGTGCATGCTTGTCTTGCATTAGGAAAGGTCATATTTGGAACACTTTCCAAATCAACCTCGAACTTTCCAAGTCTTACAGCCTCGATCGCTGCTTCACAAACAGCGTAGTTTTCGCCCTACAGGTCGGGGCTGCATTGCATCCTAGCTCGATGTGATGCCATACTATATCTCCTCTATTTAAGAGTGAAGACAGACACTGATGTAGATTTCATCAAATCCTTACCAGTTAAAACATCTGTGTCAGTGTATCCTGTAAAGATCAAATCCTTAACGCCATACACGAGCATATAGCTCCTCATTGTCCAAAGATACTTGAGAATATAATTAACGGTTCTCCAGTGATCATATCTTGGATTAGATTGATACTCACTGACATTGCTTATTGCATAGGGCATTCCTCAACTCCTTGAGGTGTCTAAGAACACAGTTCCTTAGACAAAAGAATTCTACCCTAAAAAGGTCGTGAACCCTTCTTAGAATTATGCATCTCATATCTAATCAACATTTATAGATATAAAACGCTTGAACCATGGCTAGCATTTTGTTCTTACTGTTTTAAACAATTTAGAACATAAGAACAAACTAAGCTTCTCCCAACTATTATTTGGAAATGAGCTTCTAGTCACCTTTAATGTCAATAAGTGAACCTACTTCATTCCTAATGAGTAGGATATCCATCACATACAACTTGAAGAAAGCTACTGTACTACTGACGATCTTCTTGTAGATACAAGACTCATCAATGTCATGATTAAAGCCAAAAGATCTGATCACCGTATCAAATCTTATATTCCAAGATCGAAATGCTTTGGTCAATCCATTAATGGATCACTTAAGCTTGCAAACCCTTTTGCTTTTGATCTTGCTCAATGGATCCTTCTGGTTGAGACCTTAAATGTCTCGTTCCCTCTTGTATATCCACTTGTAACCAATAGGTGTTACCCATCAAGTAGATGTATAAGATCCCAGATGGAATTGAAATACAAAGACTTCATTTCCAAGTCCATGGCTTTAAACCATTGGTCCTTGTCAACATCATTCATTTTCTTTCTAAAAGATAATGAATCCTCTATGTCATCATCAAGAATAATGACTTGAGCTTCAAATAAGCCCATGTAACGATCAGGTTATAAAACAACCCTCCCACTACATCAAGGCATTCTCAACTCTTGAGATGGATGTGACTTGAAAAAAACACTGGCTTTATCAACAACTCTTATTGAATAACCAGTCTTATCAACAACTCTTGTTGATTTTTCTGTAGCATCAATAATTAATACACTCAAACTGACTTTACTTTGTGGCTTAGGATTGCTCATTTGGTCTTCTTTCGAGAATATAGCATTTGTCAAATACAAATTCGTAATTCTCTTGTAGATTGAAGAAATATCCACTCCTCCTTTCCTTTGGGGTAATCTACAAAGTATGTAATGAAGTCAACACTTCATGACCCCAAAACGAGCCAGGCAATTGAGCATAACTCAATATGGGTTGAACCATATCCAATAGGGTTCTATTACTCCTAACTGAGATTTAAGATGTGATCCCATGTACTATCAAATAGTTCTGGAATCTCAAGTCCCTATACTCAACACATTGATCAGATCAAAGTGTTTTTATTATCTCACCTAACAAGTTTCCAACTTCAGTCTTAAACCCCTTCGAATATCTCAAGAGCTTTAGACTTAAATTACATTAGGTAGAGATACTCATACCTTTGAATAATTATCTATAAATGAGATTAATTATTCATACCCTCCCACTACTTTAACATACTGGACCACAAGGATCCAAATGTATAAGCTTCAAGGTTTCTTTGGCTCTTTTAGCTCTTTTCTAGTAAAAGATCTATCGGTCATATTGCCCATAAGGCATGACTTTATTGGTATTAAAGAGTTTTCTTCTAACTAACTTTGAAGTATACTCATAGACTAAGCTCCCAATCATATTGAGATCAAAATAGCCTAACCTTAAGAACCAAAGAAAGGTATTTCCTTTAGGAGATATCCTTTGCCTTTTTTTTTTTTTTTTCTCTGAGTATAAGCAATCTTAAACAACTTAGTGCTCATGACTTGCTTTACTCTCGATTAGTCTTAAAACACATAAGTTATTTTCCAGTAAAGCGGAACAAATGTCAACTCCCTTTCTTAATATAAAACTGCGTTAGCAGAGAAAGGTATAGAGTAACATTGTTCCAGCATGTAAGATATAGAAATCAAATTTATGTTAATCTTTAGGAAATTCATATACATTATCTAATAATGTGTATTTTCTCCCACTAGATAAAATAACTTAATGTTCCCTCTGCCAAAGCCGAGATATACTCTCCAGATCAAAATCTGACAGTCATCTCTCCTACTTGCAACAGTTGCCATGAGCTTATTCCTTGAAAGGAAAAGCAAACGTGATAAGTGGCACCTGAATTAAAAAATTCAGGTTGTATCCTCATTTTCCATTATACACGTTTTAATGACCAATAAATCACATTCATTGTCATTGGCATTGGCTAGGCAGTTAATGTCATAATCATCATAAACGATTCAAGATGAACTAGACATTTGGGCCTGAGGACATTCCTTACTCAAGACTAATCTAAAATCATTTACCACAAGTTTGTAGTTTAAGCTAGTTGTATTTCAAACCGTTATCAATTGGCGTAAGACAATGCACATAGAAATTATCACTGAATCAACAAATTACTTGTTTTGCACTAAACACATTACACAAAATAATATTGTATTAATCCAATCAATTTAGCAAAAGTAATCATCGACTCAAATATATGATACATATTTGCAACGATACTTCAGAGGTTTAGAGCAACAGCTACCGTAGGGCAGTCAACTACTCCTCCCCTGAATTGAGACAATCTCAGCCAATCCCTATTACCATAATAACTCATATTCCAATAGTTTTTAGCTACCATTTTTTCGGTCAAGAAACCATCAACACCTTAACGATTTCCCATAAGTGTGACCCTCCATTTTCAGATTCCAGAGGTCGGCCCCAACAATGCTACCGTAGGGAAAGTCAAAGTTGGGAATGGACCTAAGAAACCCTATCCATTTCTAGAGTTTGCGTTGTTCTGAATCCCATGATCAAACCCTCCGTAGGGTGATCGATCCCAGGGCGACTCACAGGCAGATCATAGGAATCTCACGGTGCAACCTAATGGAGGAGACCGTAGGGTACGTTGACACGTGTCCTGCTCCCACTTACTATAAAATACTCCCTCATTCACCTTGATATTGATCCATGCAAACACCATCTGTAGGGGGTCACTCCTAGGGTGACTCGAGGCCAAGCATGGTCCTCACGTTGTGAACTCTTGAGGACGTGAGAGAAAAACTTGATTTATGAAAATCTTGTTTTGATATATTTCCTCCCACTAAGTATGTTTATAATTTAAGGGTCTATTACTTAGGTAAATTCCGGCTAAATGAATCTATCTAAGTTTATGCATGTATATAACTCTTATATAGAGGTCTTTACTCTAATGTCTAGGTGAATTAAACCCTTTTAATTACCTAGTGACATTGCATGCTAACATTAGTCTATGATTAATTCAACTCAGGTTCCGGATCTGTTCCCAAGTAGGAGGTGTTCCGGAACCGTCAACTTAAATACCCCCAGCCTAGACAGAACTTCACCGGCAGAGTTCCCTTATAACCATAGTAATGTTTTTCCTACTTAGTCGATTAAAACTATTTTAATACTAAGTAATAAAATAATTCTAATCCTATTAGAATTAAAATGATGTTAGGTCTAATTAATTTTAAACAATTTAAAATTAATTCATTTTAACCTAAGGTCTTATGTTTGCATGCAACTCTTTATTATAGGTTGACGGTTTCTAATCAATTTTATAACTATTATAAAATTTTAATAATTAGCCCTATAACATGCTTCTATGGTGTTTCATAATAACAATCTAATTCAAATTATTAAACACCATAACGCTCATGACGCCGATAAAATCAATATAACGATTATATTAATCTTAGGTGGTGTCATGCTTCATGCAATTTCAATTTCATTTAATTAATATCGATTATATTAATTAATCATCCACGAAATTAAATTACATGAAATTTGACATTAATATAATATAACATTTATATTAATCTAATTAATGTCATGCTCAATGCTATTCCATTTTCATTAAATTAATATAACAATTTATATTAAAAATATACATGAAAATCAAGTATTGAAATTTATTTCCATTCATAATATAACTATTATATTAATACTCATGAAAACAAATCTAAGCATGCATGCTACATTAATAAAATGTAACAATTTATATTTATCTAATTAATGTCATGCATCTTGCTTCTCAAATTTCATATATTTAATATAACAATTATACTAAATAACTCATGAAATTTAAATTCATGCATAATTATCATATATTATAACATTTATAACATAAATATGCATGAAACATGCTTAACCTAAGGTGGGATCTAGTTAAATGACATTCATAAAGCAATAAATAGCTATAAAGACCGGTATTTTGGCATCCTAGGGCAAAAATAATGAAAAATTACATTAATAATTCAAAATCTAGCCCTAAACCACATTGTAATTGGTCTGAACCGCCTCGAACCGCTTCAAACCGCTCAGAACAAGCCCGAACCGTGTCAGAATTGTCCAAACCGAACCCATAAACCTCGAACCGGACCAACTGCCCAGCGAACCAGACTGAACCATCATGAACCGGGCTACAAACTGGACCGACCAGGGCGAACCAGACCGCAAACGAACAGTCACGCTTCAGGCAAGTTTTAAAAATTAACTGCCATAGATCCAACTCGAACCGTCGACGTCGAGAATGTCAAGCACGCGCGCGCACCAACTAATCCACAACCGACGCTCGAAACAAAACAGACACAAATAATTCTTATTTCAAAACCGTTCATCAAACTGTACGTCGCACGTCTCGCTCAACGTTCCGCGAATTCGGAAACTACCGTCAGCGTCCCGATTTTTCCAGCACCTTGTTCTTCACCGTCGCGACGCCGTTGAGTAGGGTCGCGACGCTACGTCTCTGGGCAGCCTCTGTTCTTCATTTCCAGCAGCCATTCTTCTCTGATTTCAACCCCGATTCAAGCACCGATCGTCAAATTGAACCTAAATTTCTAGACACGGACTTACAAGACTCAATTCACAACATTTTGCCACAAAAACATGGGACCTTACATGATCAAATCATAAAGAATTTTGTAAATATAATGCAAAAAAAAAAAAAAATTACCAAAACATTCTTTAAAGCAAACCACATTCATAATGCAAATCGATCTCACCAAAAACCACAACGCAAATTCTAAAATTGAAATTAAAATCACGAAATGGCTCTGATACCATTTGAAGGAATTGAATCCTCTAGCGGAAGCGAATTAAATCGAGCGTGATTTAATTTCAATTAAAGAAAACCGATACGTTGGGCAAAATTAGAAACTTATTTTCTAAACTAGATTAAGCATGCAATTACAAAATTTTAGATTTTAGGAACTTACTTGTTGTAGAACCAATTCCACAGCACTATGCTCCTCAGCGAACAATTCGTGCTAAGCCTCTCCAATAAACACCACCATCAAAGAGCACCCGCTATTCTCTGGATCCACGAGGTAGAGATTGTGGGATCTCAATCTTCTTGGAAAGGGAATCACAACAAGGAAGATTGCTGTGTTTTTGGTTGAGAGAGTGAGAGAGTTGAGAGAGAATTTTCTCTCTGTCTTTTCTGCGTGAGAATGAGAGAATGAGCGATCAGTTGTGCAACTCCCTCTCCCCTGTACGATAAGTGGGGAGGGAGTTATTACTCTACTAGATCTCGATCGTTGGATCTAATCCTAACGATATCGGCCGTCTATTAATTAAATAATAACAATAATTTAATTAACTAATTAATTATAATTAATTTAATTAAAACAATATTAATTAAATCAATTATAACATAAGGTTTTTAATTCAATTTGAATCTTATTAAATTGAATTAAATTGCCATTCAATTAATCTCATTAATTGAATCCACATTAATTAAATATCCAATATTTAATTAACAATTGAATCATATTCAATTTTAATCTCTCTCATGCATCAAAATTTACATTAATATTAACTATAGTATTAATTTAATTAAGTCGCATTTAATTAAATTAAATTAATTAATTCTCCAATTAATTAATTCATTAATTAAATATCATATATTTAATTAATTTACTATTTGAATCATTAATCAAATAATTCTCTCATATACTATAGTTTTAATATGAATCTCATTCACATTAAATTTAACCTATAGTTTCAATATGAATCTAATTCATATTTAATATTTGAACTCTTTCAAATATTTAATTCTCTCGTTAATTAATTTTGAATCATATCCAAAATTAATTTATAAAATAAAGTTTAATTCACCAATTAAACTTATATTATAATGTATCTTTATACATTATTTTAATTGTATCAAATACAATAAAATTCCCTTAATGAATTTGAACATACTTCAAATTCTATTCAAGACTATTTAACATTAGAACCCTTTACGAGCTAACAGGTGGACCTAATGGACCTACAGATCAGAAGCTCCAATGATATGTGACTAATTGGCTAAACTCATTAACCAAGTTAGTCAACATTTAACTGTGGGTCACTCCACTAAAGACCCATAGCTGCACTCTTCTCACTGTAGAATATTCCTGTGTCCATGGATATCGACCAATAACAGTAAGTCAATCCTTCACGAGTGTTCGTAACGCCAGCTGGGTCAAATTACCGTTTTACCCCTTGGTTACCTCTGGATCCTTAAGTACCACTAATTCCTCTAATGAACAATCTGTTTATGATCCAATCAATAAACAGCAGTTCCTCTCGGGCCAGGAGAGGATGGGCGCCCTTGTTCAAGACCCGGAATCAGCCCTTAAGGGAACACACATCTACTTGCCCCAATAGGGGAAGGAGTGAATTCCATCTTGTACTGTTATGTTTGCAGCCCCCATTCGGTCTTGCCCCTGAAATGGTAGGATTATTGAGTCGGCGAACTGGCCACTCTCACCCATACAGATCTAAGGACAATCTCTCTTGAAAAGGAGTTCATAACAAACTCAGGATTGAGATTGAGTTACCTAGGTCATCCTATTGAAATAGAAACCTAAACTAGTCAACGGTGTTACATCTAGTGGTTACTATTCTGCGGTCCGGTCTTATGCAAACTCATTGCACAGGATACCCCCACTCGCATGTCTCCTACATGGATGCTTTGGATCATTGCATCTGTATCGAATGCAAAGTGGACTGTATCACATAGTGTTACCAGGATAAGGTACCCAGCCTTATCCCTATACTATAGACCATTTAGGTTGTTACTTGAACACTGATCCCCGTATGTCCCCACATACTAGTTCAAGTTTCATCTAAACAACCTAGGATATTAGTTTATTGGATTTGGGTCAAATTGTGCAATTTTAGTAACAATAACTCTTTATTATACAAACCTCAACAACAACGTATTGAGACAAGTAAACAATTTGTCATCATTCACTATCTACGAATTTTAGGGCATAAAACCCAACAGCCACAACAAAATTCTGGCCACGAATACACACCTCCACCATACTCCGTAAATCATCCCTCGGGCCAATCTCCACACAAACACGTGCAAAAGATAACCGCCTACGCTCCTCAGTTGCCTTATCAAGGCACACCGGCCTACCTATGGCACTAGCAACCATACTCAAACCTCTAGTAGTCCACAATTCTAACGATAACTTAGACAATTTGACCCAAATAGGTACTCTATCAAAGGAAAAGGTTTCTAGAACAATACCTGGAGACCATTTCCGAAGAAGGAGGGGCTTACCCCCAATATGCCACGACCCATTCTTAAGAATCCAATCACACGAAGTAGAATGGTTGAATTGGAAAATAATAAGGCCATTTTCAAGAATAGTAATCTGAGGCTCCTCAAGATGTCCCCAAATTTTATTAACCATACGAGAGAAAACCGAGAAAGGAATTCGAGCATCAATATACTGTGACACAAGAGAACTCCGCAAAAAATTAATTCCTTCCTCAAGAATATCATCATCTGGAACCACCACTCGCTTACCATTAACTTCCTTAGGCGGCAGAAACAGCAACTCCGGAGATGGAGAATATTTAGGCCCAAACAAATCACCCAAGATGGGCCATTCTTTGACCCTCCCTTGTCCAACCCTCCACCAATAAGCCCATCTTTCACCTTACCAAGCCCAACCGCAGCAGGCCCATCACCATCAGCCCCATCGCTCACGCACTTCCCCTTCGGGTAAAACTCCACATGGGTCAAACCCACCCACTGGTCCACAAACCTGAATTGAACCCTAGACTGCAAGCAACGTGAAGCCCTAGTCACCACCTGAGTGAATGAAGAAGATGAAGCTGTCACCTTCGTCTTAGACGCGACCACTGTCGAAAAATCCTTCACCTCAGCACCCTTCGAATCAACCACCGTCGAATACTTCATTTCAGCATCCTTCGGATCAACCACCGTCTATTGATTCACTTTCTCCTTATACGCTCAACCAACATCCCATCATCCAAAAGCACCGCCTTCAACAAACCCTTGTTTAGGTGGTTTGGACGACACATGGTCCAAACTTTACTCCGTGTAAGTTTTTGAGAGCTCGGAACCCAACGTTCGTCCCAATGAGAGTTTATCATCTAGTTTGGACGAAGTTGGTCCAAACTTTTCTCCGTTTGAGTTTCGAGAGAGTTTGGAAGTCAAAGTTTGTTCCAATGCAATTTCTTTAGGTGGTTTGGACGACACATGGTCCAAACTTTACTCCGTTTAAGTTTTTGAGAGCTTGAACCCAAAAGTTCGTCCCAATGAGAGCTTATCATCTAGTTTGGACGAAATTGGTCCAAACTTTGCTCCGTTTGAGTATTGAGAGAGTTTGGAACTCAAAGTTCGTCCCAATGAGAGTTCTTTAGCTGGTTTGGACGACACATGGTCCAAACATTACTTCGTTTAAGTTTTTTGGAGCTCGGAACCCAAAGTTCGTCCCATTGGGAGTTTATCATCTAGACGAAGTTGGTCCAAACTTTGCTCCGTTTGAGTTTCGAGAGAGTTTGGAACTCAAAGTTCTTCCCAATGAGAGTTGCTTAGGTGGTTTGGATGACACATGGTCCAAACTTTACTCTGTTTAAGTTTTTGAGAGGTCGAAACCCAAAGTTCGTCCCAATGAGAGTTTATCATCTAGTGTGGACGAAGTTGGTCCAAACTTGGTTTGCAACTCAAAGTTCGTCCCAATGAGAGTTCTTTACGTGGTTTGGACGACACATGGTCCAAACTTTACGCCGTTTAAGTTTTATAGAGCTCGGAACCCAAAGTTCGTCCCAATGGGAGTTTTTCATGTAGTTTTGACGAAGTTGGTCCAAACTTTGCTCCGTTTGAGTTTCGAGAGAGTTTGGAACTCAAAGTTCTTCCCAATGAGATTTCTTTACGTGGTTTGGACGATACATGGTCCAAACTTTGCTCCATTTAAGTTTTATAGAGCTCGGAACCAAAAGTCCGTCCCAATGAGAGTTTTTCATGTAGTTTGGATGAAGTTGGTCCAAACTTTGATCCGTTTGAGTTTCGAGAGAGTTTGGAGCTAAACATTCGTCCTAATGAGAGTTCTTTACGTGGTTTGGACGACACATGGTCCAAACTTTACTCCGTTTTAGTTTTCGAAAGCTTGGAACCCAAAGTTCGTCCAAATGAGAGTTTATCATCTAGTTTGGACAAAGTTGGTCAACACTTTGCTCCGTTTGAGTTTCGAGAGAGTTTGGAACTCAAAGTTCGTCCCAATTAGAGATCTTTATTTGGTTTGGATGCACATTGTCCAAACTTTACTCCGTTTAAGTTTTATAGAGCTTGGAACCCAAAGTCCGTCCCAATGGGAGTTTATCAACTAGTTTGAACGAAGTTGATCCAAACTTTGCTCCGTTCGAGTTTCGAGAGAGTTTGGAACTCAAAGTTCATCCCAATGAGAGTTCTGTAGGTGGTTTGGACGACACATGGTCCAAACTTTACTCCGTTTAAGTTTTATAGAGCTCGGAACCCAAAGTCCATCCGAATGAGAGTTTTATCATCTAGTTTGTACGAAGTTGGTCCGAACTTTGCTTCGTTTCAGTTTCGAGAGAGTTTGGAACTCAAAGTTCGTCCCAATGCGAGTTCTTTAGGTGGTTTGGACGACACATGGTCCAAAGTTTACTATGTTTATGTTTTTGAGAGATCGAAACCCAAAGTTCGTTCCAATGAGAGTTTTTCATCTAGTTTGGACGAACTTGGTCCAAACTTTGCTCCGTTTGAGTTTCGAGAGAGTTTAGAACTGAAAGTTCGTCCCAATGAGAGTTCTTTAGGTGGTTTGGACGACACATGGTCCAAACTTTACTCCGTTTGAGTTTTATAGAGCTCGGAACCCAAAGTCCGTCCCAATGGGAGTTTATCATCTAGTTTTGACGAAGTTGATCCAATCTTTGATCCGTTTGAGTTTCGAGGGAGTTTGGAACTCAAAATTCGTCGCAATGAGAGTTTTTTTGGTGGTTGGGACGACACATGGTCCAAACTTTACTCCGTTTAAGTTTTAGAGCATGGAACCCAAAGTCCGTCCGAATGAGAGTTTATCATCTAGTTTGTACGAAGTTGGTCCAAACTTTGTTTTGTTTGAGTTTTGAAAGAGTTTGGAAATCAAAGTTCGTCCCAATGCGAGTTCTTTAGGTGGATTGGACGACACATGGTCCAAAGTTTACTCCGTTTAATTTTTGAGACCTCGAAACTCAAAGTTCGTCCCAATGAGAGTTTTTCATCTAGTTTGGACGAATTTGGTCCAAACTTTTCTCCCTTCGAGTTTTGAGAGAGTTTTGAACTCAAAGTTCGTCCCAATGAGAGGTTTTTAGGTGGTTTTGACGACACATAGTCCAAACTTTACTCCGTTTAAGTTTTATAGAGCTCGGAACCCAAAGTCCGTCCCAATGAGAGTTTATCATCTAGTTTGGACGAAGTTGGTCCAAACTTTGCTCCGTTTGAGTTTCGAGAGAGTTTGGAACTAAAAGTTCGTCCCAATGAGAGTTCATTACGTTGTTTGGATGACACATTGTCCAAATTTTACTCCGTTTAAGTTTTTGAGAGCTTGGAACCCAAAGTTCGTCCCATCGAGAGTTTATCATCTAGTTTGGACGAAGTTGGTCCAAACTTTGCTCCGTTTGAGTTTCGAGAGAGTTTTGAACTCAAAGTTCGTCCAAATGAGAGTTCTTTAGGTGGTTTGGCCGACACATGGTCCAAAGTTTACTCCGTTTAATTTTTTGAGAGTTGAGAACCGAAAGTTCGTCCCAATGAGAGTTCTTTAGGTGGTTTGGACGACACCTGGTCCAAACTTTACTCTGTTTAAGTTTTATAGAGCTAGAACCCAAAGTCCGTCCCTATGAGAATTTATCATCTAGTTTGGACGAAGTTGGTCCAAACTTTGCTCCGTTTGATTTTCGAGAGAGTTTGGAACTCAAAGTTCATCCCAATGAGAGTTCTTTAGGTGGTTTGGACGACACATGGTCGAAACTTTACTCCGTTTAAGTTTTATAGAGCTCGGAACCCAAAGTCCGTCCCAATGAGAGTTTATCATCTAGTTTGGACGAAGTTGGTCAAAACTTTGCTCCGTTTGAGTTTAGAGAGAGATTGGACCTGAAAGTTCGTCCGAACGAGAGTTCTTTATTTGGTTTGGACGACACATTGTCCAAACTTTACTCCGTTTAAGTTTTATAGAGCTCGGAACCCAAAGTCCGTCCCAATGGGGGTTAATCATCTAGTTTGGATGAAGTTGATCCAATCTTTGATCCGTTTGAGTTTCGAGAGAGTTTGGAACTCAAAGTTCATCCCAATGAGAGTTCTTTAGGTGGTTGGGACGACACATGGTCCAAACTTTACTCTGTTTAAGTTTTTGAGAGCTCGGAACCAAAAGTCTTTCCTAATGAGAGTTTTTCATGCAGTTTTGACGATGTTGGTCCAAACTTTTCTCCGTTTGAGTTTCGAGAGAGATTGGAACTCAAAGTTCGTCCCAACTTGAGTTCTTTATTTGGTTTGGACGACACATGGTCCAAACTTTACTCTGTTTGAGTTTTATAGAGCTCGGAACCCAAAGTCCGGTTCAATGGGAGTTTATCATCTAGTTTGGACGAAGTTGATCCAATCTTTGACCCGTTTGAGTTTCGAGAGAGTTTGGAACTCAAAGTTCGTCCCAATGAGGGTTCATTACGTTGTTTGGACGACACATAGTCCAAATTTTACTCCGTTTAAGTTTTTGAGAGCTTGGAACCCAAAGTTCGTCCCATCGAGAGTTTATCATCTAGTTTGGACGAAGTTGGTCCAAACTTTGCTCCGTTTGAGTTTCGAGAGAGTTTTGAACTCAAAGTTCGTCCAAATGAGAGTTCTTTAGGTGGTTGGGATGACAGATGGTCCAAACTTTACTCCGTTTAAGTTTTATATAGCTTGGAACCCAAAGTCCGTCCGAATGAGAGTTTATCATCTAGTTTGTAAGAAGGTTGTCCAAACTTTGTTTCGTTTGAGTTTTCAAAGAGTTTGGAGCTCAAAGTTCGTCCCAATGCGAGTTCTTTAGGAGGTTTGGACGATACATGGTCCAAAGTTTACTCCGTTTAATTTTTGAGAGCTCGAAACCCAAAGTTCATCCCAATGAGAGTTTTTCATCTAGTTTGGACGAATTTGGTACAAACTTTGCTCCCTTTGAGTTTTGAGAGAGTTGTGAACTCAAAGTTCGTCCCAATGAGAGTTCTTTAGGTGGTTTTGACGAAAAATGGTCCAAACTTTACTCCGTTTAAGTTTTATAGAGCTCGGAACCTAAAGTCCGTCCCAATGAGAGTTTATCATCTAGTTTGGACGAAGTTGGTCCAAACTGTGCTCCGTTTGAGTTTCGAGAGAGTTTGGAACTCAAAGTTCGTCCCAATGAGAGTTCATTACGTTGTTTGGACGACACATGGTCCAAACTTTACTCCGTTTAAGTTTTTGAGAGCTTTGAACCCAAAGTTCGTCTCATAGAGAGTTTATCATCTAGTTTGGATGAAGTTGGTCCAAAGTTTGCTCCGTTTGAGTTTGGAGAGAGTTTGGAACTCAAAATTCGTCCAAATGAGAGTTCTTTAGGTGGTTTGGCCGACACATGATCCAAAGTTTACTCTGTTTAATTTTTTGAGAGCTTAGAACCCAAAGTTCGTCCCAATGAGAGTTCTTTAGGTGGTTTGGCCGACACATGTTCCAAACTTTACTCTGTTTAAGTTTTATAGAGCTCGGAACCCAATGTCCGTCCCAATAAGAATTTATCATTTAGTTTGGACGAAGTTGGTCCAAACTTTGCTTCGTTTGAGTTTCGAGATAGTTTGGAACTCAAAGTTCATCCCACTGAGAGTTCTTTAGGTGGTCTAGACGACACATGGTCCAAACTTTACTTCGTTTAAGTTTTATAGAGCTCGGAACCAAAAGTCCATCCCAATGAGAGTTTATCATCTAGTTTGGACGAACTTGATCCAAACTTTGCTCCTTTTGAGTTTCGAGAGAGTTTGGAACTCAAAGTTCATCCCAATGAGAGTTCTTTAGGTGGTTTTGACGACACATGGTCCAAACTTTACTCCGTTTAAGTTTTATAGAGCTCGGAACACAAAGTCCTTCCCAATGAGAGTTTATCATCTAGTTTGGACGAACTTGTTCGAAACTTTCCTCCATTTGAGTTTCGAGAGAGTTTGGAACTCAAAGAACGTCCCAATGAGAGTTCATTATGTTGTTTGGACGATACATGGTCCAAACTTTACTCCGTTTAAGTTTTTGAGAGCTTGGAACCTAAAGTTCGTCCCATCGAGAGTTTATCATCTAGTTTGGACGAAGTTTGTCCAAACTTTGCTCCGTTTGAGTTTCGAGAGAGTTTGGAACTAAAAGATCCTCCCAATGAGGGTTCGTTAGGTGGTTTGGATGACACATGGTCTAAACTTTACTCCGTTTAAGTTTTATAGAGCTTGGAACCCAAAGTCCGTCCCAATGAGAGTTTTTCATCTAAATTGGACGAAGTTGGTCCAAACTTTGCTTCGTTTGAGTTTCGAGAGAGTTTGGAACTCAATGTTCGTCCCAATGAGAGTTCTTTACATGGTTTGGACGACACATGGTCCAAACTTTACTCCGTTTAAGTTTTTGAGAGCTGGGAACCCAAAGTTCGTCCTAATTAAAGTTTGCCATCTAGTTTTGACGAAGTTGGTCCAAACTTTGCTCCGTTTGAGTTTTGAGAGAGTTTGGAACTCAAAGTTCGTTCCAATGAGAGTTCTTTAAGTGGTTTGGCCGACACATTGTCCAAAGTTTACACCATTTAATTTTTTGAGAGCTGAGAACCCAAAGTTCGTCCCAATGAGAGTTTTTCATCTAGTTTTGACGAAGTTTGTCGAAACTTTGCTCCGTTTGAGTTTCGAGAGAGTTTGGAACTCAAAGTTCGTCCAAATGAGAGTTCTTTAGGTGGTTTGACCGACACATGGTCCAAACTTTACTCCGTTTAAGTTTTATAGAGCTCGAAACACAAAGTCCGACCCAATGAGAGTTTATCATCTAGTTTGGACGAAGTTGGTCAAAACTTTGCTCCGTTTGAGTTTCGAGAGAGTTTTGAACTCAAAGAACGTCCCAATAAGAGTTCATTACGTTGTTTGGACAATCAATGGTCCAAACTTTACTCCGTTTAAGTTTTTGAGAGCTTGGAACCTAAAGTTCGTCCCATCGAGAGTTTATCATCTAGTTTGGACGAAGTTGGTCCAAAGTTTGCTCCGTTTGAGTTTCGAGAGAGTTTGGAACTAAAAGTTCCTCCCAATGAGGGTTCGTTAGGTGGTTTGGATGACACATGGTCTAAACTTTACTCCGTTTAAGTTTTATAGAGCTTGGAACCCAAAGTCCGTCCCAATGAGAGTTTTTCATCTAAATTGGACGAAGTTGGTCCAAACTTTGCGTCGTTTGAGTTTCGAGAGAGTTTGGAACTCAATGTTCGTCCCAATGAGAGTTCTTTACATGGTTTGGACGACACATGGTCCAAACTTTACTCCGTTTAAGTTTTTGAGAGCTGGGAACCCAAATTTCGTCCTAATTAAAGTTTGCCATCTAGTTTGGACGAAGTTGGTCAAAACTTTGCTCCGTTTGAGTTTCGAGAGAGTTTGGAACTCAAAGTTCGTTCGAATGAGAGTTCTTTAAGTGGTTTGGCCGACACATTGTCCAAAGTTTACACTGTTTAATTTTTTGAGAGCTGAGAACCCAAAGTTCGTCCCAATGAGAGTTTTTCATCTAGTTTGGACGAAGTTCGTCCAAACCTTGCTCTGTTTGAGTTTCGAGAGAGTTATGAACTCAAAGTTCGTCCCAATGAGAGTTCTTTATTTTGTTTGGACGACACATGGTCCAAACTTTACTCCGTTCAAGTTTTATAGAGCTCGGAACCCAAAGTCCGTCCCGATGGGAGTATATCATCTAGTTTGGACGAAGTTGGTCCAAACTTTGCTCCGTTTGAGTTTCGAGAGAGTTTGGAACTCAAAGTTCGTCCAAATGAGAGTTCTTTAGGTGGTTTGGCCGACACATGGTCCAAAGTTTACTCCGTTTAATTTTTTGAGAGCTGAGAACCCAAAGTTCGTCCCAATGTGAGTTCTTTAGGTGGTTTGGACGACACATGTTCCAAACTTTACTCTGTTTAAGTTTGATAGAGCTCGGAACCCAATGTCCGTCCCAATAAGAATTTATCATTTAGTTTGGACGAAGTTGGTCCAAACTTTGCTCCGTTTGAGTTTCGAGAGAGTTTGGAACTCAAAGTTCATCCCACTGAGAGTTCTTTAGGTGGTTTGGACGATACATGGTCCAAACTTTACTTCGTTTAAGTTTTATAGAGCTTGGAACCCAAAGTCCGTCTGAATGAGAGTTTATCATCTAGTTTGTACGAAGTTGGTCCAAACTTTGTTTTGTTTGAGTTTTGAGAGAGTTTGAAACTCAAAGTTCGTCCCAATGCGAGTTCTTTAGGTGGTTTTGACGACTCATGTCCAAAGTTTACTCTGTTTAATTTTTGACAGATTGAAACCCAAAGTTCGTCCCAATGAGAGTTTTTCATCTAGTTTGGACGAAGTATGTCCAAACTTTGCTCCCTTTGAGTTTCGAGAGAGTATGGAACTCAAAGTTCGTCCCAATGAGAGTTCATTACGTTGTTTGGACGGCACATGGTCCAAACTTTACTCCGTTTAAGTTTTTGAGAGCTTGGAAGCCAATGTTCGTCCCATCGAGAGTTTATCATCTAGTTTGGATGAAGTTTGTCCAAACTTTGCTCCGTTTGAGTTTCGAGAGAGTTTGGAACTCAAAGTTTGTCCAAATGAGAGTTCTTTAGGTGGTCTGGCCGACACATGGTCCAAAGTTTACTCCGTTTAATTTTTTGAGAGCTGAGAACCCAAAGTTCGTCCCAATGAGAGTTCTTTAGGTTGTTTGGACGACACATGGTCCAAAGTTTACTCAGTTTAATTTTTGAGAGCTCGAAACCCAAAGTTCGTCCCAATGAGAGTTATTCATCTAGTTTTGATGAAGTTGGTCCAAACTTTGCTCCCTTTGAGTTTCGAGAGAGTTTGGAACTCAAAGTTCGTCATAATGAGAGTCCTTTAGGTGGTTTTGATGACACATGGTCCAAACTTTACTCCGTTTAAGTTTTATAGAGCTCGGAACCCAAAGTCCGTCCCAATGAGAGTTTATCATCTAGTTTGGACGAAGTTGGTCAAAACTTTGCTCCGTTCGAGTTTTGAGAGAGTTTGGAACTCAAAGTTCGTTCCAATGAGAGTTCTTTAGGTTGTTTTGACGACACATGGTCCAAACTTTACTCCGTTTATGTTTTATAGAGCTCGGAACCCAAAGTCCATCCCAATGAGAGTTTATCATCTAGTTTGGACGAACTTGATCCAAACTTTGCTCCTTTTGAGTTTCGAGAGAGTTTGGAACTCAAAGTTCATCCCAATGAGAGTTCTTTAGGTGGTTTTGACGACACATGGTCCAAACTTTACTCCGTTTAAGTTTTATAGAGCTCGGAACACAAAGTCCGTCCCAATGAGAGTTTATCAACTAGTTTGGACGAACTTGGTCGAAACTTTGCTCCGTTTGAGTTTCGAGAGAGTTTGGAACTCAAAGAACGTCCCAATGAGAGTTCATTATGTTGTTTGGAAGATACATGGTCCAAACTTTACTCCATTTAAGTTTTTGAGAGCTTGGAACCTAAAGTTCGTCCCATCGAGAGTTTATCATCTAGTTTGGACGAAGTTGGTCCAAACTTTGCTCCGTTTGAGTTTCGAGAAAGTTTGGAACTAAAAGTTCCTCCCAATGAGGGTTCGTTTGGTGGTTTGGATGACACATGGTCTAAACTTTACTCTGTTTAAGTTTTATAGAGCTTGGAACCCAAAGTCCGTCCCAATGAGAGTTTTTCATCTAAATTGGACGAAGTTGGTCCAAACGTTGCGTCGTTTGAGTTTCGAGAGAGTTTGGAACTCAATGTTCATCCCAATGAGAGTTCTTTACATGGTTTGGATGACACATGGTCCAAACTTTACTCCGTTTAAGTTTTTGAGAGCTGGGAACCCAAAGTTCGTCCTAATTAAAGTTTGCCATCTAATTTGGACGAAGTTGGTCACAACTTTGCTCCGTTTGAGTTTCGAGAGAGTTTGGAACTCAAAGTTTGTTCGAATGAGAGTTCTTTAAGTGGTTTGGCCGACACATTGTCCAAAGTTTACACCGTTTAATTTTTTGAGCGCTGAGAACCCAAAGTTCGTCCCAATGAGAGTTTTTCATCTAGTTTGGACGAAGTTCGTCCAAACTTTGCTCTGTTTGAGTTTCGAGAGAGTTATGAACTCAAAGTTCGTCCCAATGAGAGTTCTTTATTTTGTTTGGACGACACATGGTCCAAACTTTACTCCGTTAAAGTTTTATAGAGCTCGGAACCCAAAGTCCATCCCAATGGGAATATATCATCTAGTTTGGACGAAGTTGGTCCAAACTTTGCTCCGTTTGAGTTTCGAGAGAGTTTAGAACTCAAAGTTCGTCCAAATGAGAGTTCTTTAGGTGGTTTGGACGACACATGGTCCAAAGTTTACTCCGTTTAAGTTTTATAGAGCTTAGAACCCAATGTTCGTCCCAATGAGAATTTATCATCTAGTTTGGATGAAGTTGGTCCAAACTTTTCTCCGTTTGAGTTTCGAGAGAGTTTGGAACTCAAAGTTCGTCCCAATGAGAGTTCTTTAGTTTGTTTGGACGACACATGGTCCAAACTTTACTCCGTTTAAGTTTTATAGAGCTTGGAACCCAAAGTCCGTCCGAATGAGAGTTTATCATCTAGTTTGGAAGAAGTAGGTCCAAACTTTGCTTCGTTTGAGTTTCGAGAGAGTTTCGAACTCAAAGTTCGTCCCAATGCGAGTTCTTTAGGTGGTTTGGACGACACATGGTCCAAAGTTTACTCCGTTTAAGTTTTTGAGAGTTCGAAACACAAAGTTCGTCCCAATGAGAATTTTTCATCTAGTTTTGACGAAGTTGGTCCAAACTTTGCTCCCTTTGAGTTTCGAGAGAGTTGGAACTCAAAGTTCATCCCAATGAGAGTTCTTTAGGTGGTTTGGATGACACATGGTCTAAACTTTACTCCGTTTAAGTTTTATGGATTTCGGAACCCAAAGTCCGTCCGAATGAGAGTTCATCATCTAGTTTTGAAGAAGTTGGTCCAAACTTTGCTTCGTTTGAGTTTCGAGAGAGTTTGGAACTCAAAGTTCGTCTCAATGAGAGTTCTTTAGGTGGTTTGGACGACACATGGTCCAAACTTTACTCCGTTTAAGTTTTTGAGAGCTCGGAACCCATAGTTCGTCCCAATGGGAGTTTATCATCTAGTTTGGACGAAGTTGGTCCAAACTTTGCTCCATTTGAGTTTCGAGAGACTTTGGAAATCAAAGTTCGTCCCAATGAGAGTTGTTTAGGTGGTTTGGATGACACATGGTCCAAACTTTACTCTATTTAAGTTTTTGAGAGCTCGAAAGCCAAAGTTCGTCCCAATGAGAGTTTATCATCTAGTATGGACGAAGTTGGTCCAAACTTGGTTTGGAACTCAAAGTTTGTCCCAATGAGAGTTCTTTACGTGGTTTGGACGACACATGGTCCAAACTTTACGCCGTTTAAGTTTTATAGAGCTCGAAACCCAAAGTCCGTCCCAATGAGAGTTTTTCATGTGTGCTCGAGACGCTGTTGAGGTAGCGTCCCGACGCTGTGTGCTTTCCTTACCGAGCGCCTTCGGTATCAAGACAGCGTCGAGACGCTGTTGAAGTAGCGTCCCGACGCTGTTGCGTCTAGAGGCAGAATCTGGGCGGCAGCAGCATCGATTCTCCGATTTTGGCCCCGATTTCAGCGGCGATTGCTCCGATTTTCATCTCATAAAAACCTATTCTAGACCCGGACTTACATAGGACTCGATTTTACATAAAATACCCGAAACACCGGGTCTTACATGATCAAAATCACATAAAAATAAAATCTATGGCCATAAAATTAACCCAAACAGTTCAACGCAAATCGAACATACATTATGCATAAATCCCACCTTTAGAGCTTATCGCAACTTTTAATATTAATTAATAGGGACAACGATGGCTCTGATGCCAATTGAAGGGAATAAAAGTCCCCACGCAGCGGAAGCGCATCGATTGGAGCTTACGTCGTATATTAATTAACATTAAAATACCGTTACGATAACTCAAACAAAACTTTAAACAACCTTTAAAGCCGCTGAAAAATTGGTTTAAACATGCTAAAAATAAATCTAAATTTATTTTTAATACTTTTCTAAAGAAAAGAGGAAGAACCGTTACAAACCTTCGTTGAAGACTTGACCGTTCTTCGCCAACGACGCTCACGAACGAAAACGCAGCAGCCGCCTTTGTTTTTCTTCGCTGGAAATTTCTTCTTTGATTGACACAATCACCACAGAGGTTACACTGGTATGTCTCTGAGTCTAGGAGGCAAAAGACTTGTGGGAGTCTTTCTCTAAGAGGGAGGCTAGAGAGAATTCTAGGTCTTGTCTTTCAAGAGTGTCAAGTGTCATGACCAATTAGGTCTAGTGTTCTATTTATAGAAGAGAGGCCATGAATAGAATATTAAAATAAATCAATCTTTTCCAAAATTGATTCAATCTTATTCCTTAATTAATCAATCATGATCAATCAATTCCCTAATTGATTAATCTTTTCCACGAATGACTAATTACTTCCATAAGTGATTATATCATTTCCATAAATGATTAATCACTTCCTTAAGTGATTAATTATTTCCATAATTGATTAATTCCCGGTTAATGAATTCTTTAATTAATTAACCACCAATTAAATATCACATATTTAAATTCCGGCCTAGAATTAATTAATTTACCCAAACACATTTTAGGCCTTAAATCAATTAATTCATTATTTTGAACTCTTTCAAACTTCCATAAATTTATATTTGAACTTTTCAAATATTAATTTCTCTCATAATAATATATCAATATATATTATATTTGTTTCCCTTAATAAATTGAACATTTTCAATTTACTTTTATTACTTAGTTGCCTCAAATTACTTTACGAGCTACCAGTGGGACCTAATGGACCTGCAGATCAGAAGCTCCAACGATGTGAGATTAATTGGTTAAACTCATTAACCACATTAATCCATATTCGTTAACTGTGTGTTCATTCCACTATAGACTCATAGTTGCACTCTTCTCACTGCAGACATATTTTCTGTGTCCACGGATCTAGACCAATATCGACTAGTTAGTCCTTCACGAGTGTGCGTAACACCAGCTGGGTCAAATTACCGCTTTACCCCTGGGTTACCTCTATTTCCTTAAGTACCAATTCTCCTCTAATGAACAACCTGTTTGTGGTCCAACCATGAAACAGAAAACCCTCTCGTGCCATTGAGAGGGTAGGGCCCTTTGTTCAAGACTCGGAGTAACCACTTAAGGGAACACTCATCTGCTTCCCTAAAGTCGGGAAGGAGTGAATTCCATCTTGTACGATTATGTTCCCAGCTCCCCATTCGGTCTTGTCCCCAAAGTGGTAGGCTTATTGAGTCGGCGTATTGGCCACTCTCACCCATACAAATCAAAGGACAGTCTCTCATGAGCAGGAGTCCATAATCAACTCAGGATTAAGACTAAGTTGTCTAGGTCGTCCTAGTGAAATAGAAAACCAACTAGTTAACGGTGTTATAACCAGTGGTTACTATTTCGCGGTACGGTCTTATGCAAACTCATTGCATAGGATACCCCCACTCGCATGTCTCCTACACGAACGCGTTGGATCGCAGCGTTTGTATCAAATACAAAGTGGGCCGTATCCATAGTGTCACCAGGATAAGGCACCCAGTCTTATCCCTATACTATAGACCCTTTAGGTTGTTTCTTGAACAATGATCCCATATGTCACTACATATAGTTCAAGACTAATATTACATCCTTGGATGTCTAGTTTATTGGATTAGGGTTATTATTAGGCAAAGACAAATATAAAATAACTAATAACAATTAATGGAAAAATATATCAATATTATTTCATTAATGTCCGGTCAACGGTTACATTCACTATCTACGAGTTTTAGGGCATAAAACCCAACAGTTTTGACGACTCCTGGTCCGAACTTTACTCTGTTTAATTTTTATAGAGCCGGAACCCAAAGTTCGTCCCAATGAGAATTTATCATCTGGTTTGGACGAAGTTGGTCCAAACTTTGCTCCGTTTGAGTTTCGAGAGAGTTTGGAACTCAAAGTTCGTCCCAATGAGAGATCTTTAGGTGGTTTGGACGACACATGGTCCAAACTTTACTCCGTTTAAGTTTTATAGAGCTCGGAACCCAAAGTTCGTCCCAATGAGAGTTTATCATCTAGTTTGGACGAAGTTGGTCCAAACTTTGCTCCGTTTGAGTTTCGAGAGAGATTGGAACGCAAAGTTCGTCCCAACGAGAGTTCTTTATTTGGTTTGGACGACACATTGTCCAAACTTTACTCCGTTTACGTTTTATAGAGCTCGGAACCCAAAGTCCGTCCCAATGGGGGTTTATCATCTAGTTTGGACGAAGTTGATCCAATCTTTGATCCGTTTGAGTTTCGAGAGAGTTTGGAACTCAAAGTTCGTCCCAATGAGAGATCTTTAGGTGGTTTGGACGACACATGGTCCAAACTTTACTCCGTTTAAGTTTTATAGAGCTCGGAACCCAAAGTCCGTCCCAATGAGAGTTTATCATCTAGTTTGGACGAAGTTGGTCCAAACTTTGCTCCGTTTGAGTTTCGAGAGAGATTGGAACTCAAAGTTCGTCCCAACGAGAGTTCTTTATTTGGTTTGGACAACACATGGTCCAAACTTTACTCCGTTTGACTTTTATAGAGCTCGGAACCCAAAGTCCGTCCCAATGGGAGTTTATCATCTAGTTTGGACGAAGTTGATTCAATCTTTGATCCGTTTGAGTTTCGAGAGAGTTTGGAAATCAAAGTTCGTCGCAATGAGAGTTCTTTAGGTGGTTGGGACCGACACATGGTCCAAACTTTACTCCGTTTAAGTTTTATAGAGCTTGGAACCCAAAGTCTGTCCGAATGAGAGTTTATCATCTAGTTTGTAAGAAGTTGGTCCAAACTTTGTTTCGTTTGAGTTTTGAAAGAGTTTGGAACTCAAAGTTCGTCCCAATGCGAGTTCTTTAGGTGGTTTGGACGATACATGGTCCAAAGTTTACTCCGTTTAATTTTTGAGAGCTTGAAACCCAAACTTCGTCCCAATGAGAGTTTTTCATCTAGTTTGGACGAATTTGGTACAAACTTTGCTCCCTTTTAGTTTTGAGAGAGTTTGGAACTCAAAGTTCGTCCCAATGAGAGTTCTTTAGGTGGTTTTGACGACACATGGTCCAAACTTTACTCCCTTTAAGTTTTATAGAGCTCGGAACCCAAAGTCCGTCCCAATGAAAGTTTATCATCTAGTTTGGACGATTCTGTCCAAACTTTGCTCCGTTTGAGTGTCGAGAGAGTTTGGAACTCAAAGTTCGTCAATATGAGATTTCTTTAGGTGGTTTGGCCAACACATGGTCCAAAGTTTACTCCGTTTAATTTTTTGAGAGCTGAGAACCCAAAGTTCGTCCTAATGAGAGTTCTTTAGGTGGTTTGGACGACATATGGTCCAAACTTTACTCTGTTTAAGTTTTATAGAGCTCGGAACCCAATGTCCGTCCCAATGAGAATTTATCATCTAGTTTGGACGAAGTATGTCCAAACTTTTCTCCGTTTGAGTTTCGAGAGAGTTTGGAACTATAAGTTTATCCCAATGAGAGTTCTTTAGGTTGTTTGGACGACACATGGTCCAAACTCTACTCCGTTTAAGTTTTATACAGCTCGGAACCCAAAGTCCGTCCCAATGAGAGTTTATCATCTAGTTTGGACGAAGTTGGTCAAAACTTTGCTCCGTTTGTGTTTCGAGAGAGTTTGGAACTCAAAGTTCGTTCGAATGAGAGTTCTTTAGGTGGTTTTGAGGACACATGTCCAAACTTTACTCCTTTTAAGTTTTATAGAGCTCGGAACCCAAAGTCCGTCCCAATGAGAGTTTATCATCTAGTTTGGACGAAGGTTGTCCAAACTTTGCTCAATTTGAGTTTCGAGAGAGTTTGAAACTCAAAGTTCGTCCCAATGAGAGTTCTTTAGGTGGTTTGGACGACACATGGTCCAAACTTTACTCCGTTTTAGTTTTATAGAGCTCGGAACCCAAAGTCCGTCCCAATGAGAGTTTATCATCTAGTTTGGACGAAGTTGGTCCAAACTTTGCTCCGTTTGAGTTTCGAGAGAGATTGGAACTCAAAGGTCATCCCAACGAGAGTTCATTACGTTGTTTGGATGATACATGGTCCAAACTTTACTCCGTTAAAGTTTTTGAGAGCTTGGAACCCAAAGTTCGTCCCATCGAGAGTTTATCATCTAGTTTGGACGAAGTTGGTCCAAACTTTGCTCCGTTTGAGTTTCGAGAGAGCTTGGAACTCAAAGTGAAGGGAATAAAAGTCCCCACGCAGCGGAAGCGCATCGATTGGACCTTATGCCGTATATTAATTAACATTAAAATACCGTTACGAAAACTCAAACAAAACTTTAAACAACTTTAAAGTCGCTGTAAAATCGGTTTAAACATGCTAAAATAAATCAAAATTTATTTATAAAACTTTTCTAAAGAAAAGAGGAAGAATCGTTACAAATCTCCATTGTAGACTTGACCGTTCTTCGCCAACAACGCTCCAACGAATGAAAACGCAGCAGCCTTCTCGCCTCTTGATCGCTGGATTTTTCTTCTTTGAATGACACAATAACCACAGAGGTTACACCGGTATGTCTCTAAGTCTAGGAGGCCAAAGACTTGTGGGAGTCTTTCTCTAAGAGGGAGGCTAGAGAGAATTCTAGGTCTTGTCTTTCAAGAGTGTCAAGTGTCATGACCAATTAGGTCTAGTGTTCTATTTATAGAAGAGAGGCCATGAATAAAATATTCAATTAAATCAATCTTTTCCAAAATTGATTCAATCTTATTCCTTAATTAATCAATCATGATCAATCAATTCCCCAATTGATTAATCTTTTCCACAAATGACTAATTACTTCCATAAGTGATTAGATCATTCCCATAAATGATTAATCACTTCCTTAAGTGATTAATTATTTACATAATTGATTAATTCATGGTTAATGAATTCTTTAATTAATTAACCACCAATTAAATATCACATATTTAATTTCCGGCCTTGAATTAATTAATTTTGCCCAAACACATTTTAGGACTTAAATTAATTAATTCATTATTTGAACTCTTTCAATCTTCCATAAATTTATATTTGAACTTCTTCAAATATTAATTTCTCTCATAATAGTATATCAATATATATTATATTTGTTTCCCATAGTAAATTGAACATTTTCAATTTACATTTATTACTTAGTTGCCTCAAATTACTTTACGAGCTACCAGTGGGACCTAATGGACCTGCAGATCAGAAGCTCCAACGATGTGAGATTAATTGGTTAAACTCATTAACCACATTAATCAATATTCGTTAACTGTGTGTACATTCCACTATAGACTCACAGTTGCACTCTTCTCACTGTAGACATATTTTATGTGTCCACGGATCTAGACCAATATCGACTAGTTAGTCCTTCACGAGTGTCCGTAACACCAACTGGGTCAAATTACCGTTTTACCCCTGGGTCACCTCTATTTCCTTAAGTACCAATTCTCCTCTAATGAACAATCTGTTTGTGGTCCAACCATCAAACAGAAAACCCTCTCGTGCTATTGAGAGGGTAGGGCCCTTTGTTCAAGACTCGGAGTAACCACTTAAGGGAACACTCATCTGCTTCCCTAAAGTCGGGAAGGAGTGAATTCCATCTTGTACGATTATGTTCCCAGCTCCCCATTCGGTCTTGTCCCCAAAGTGGTAGGCTTATTGAGTCGGCGAATTGGTCACTCTAGCCCATACAAATCAAAGGACAATCTCTCATGAGTAGGAGTCCATAATCAACTCAGGATTAAGACTAAGTTGTCTAGGTCGTCCTAGTGAAATAGAAAACCAACTAGTTAACGGTGTTATAACTAGTGGTTACTATTTCGCGGTCCGGTCTTATGCAAACTCATTGCATAGGATACCCCCACTCGCATGTCTCCTACACGAACGCGTTGGATCGTAGCGTTTGTATCAAATACATAGTGTCACCAGGATAAGGCACCCAGTCTTATCCCTATAGACCCTTTAGGCTGTTTCTTGAACAATGATCCCATATGTCGCTACATATAGTTCAAGACTCATATTACAACCTTGGATGTCTAGTTTATTGGATTAGGGTTATTATTAGGCAAAGACAAATATAAAATAACTAATAACAATTAATGGAAAAATATATCAATATTATTTCATTAATATCCGGTCAACGGTTACATTCACTATCTACGAGTTTTAGGGCATAAAACCCAACAAACTCCCACTTGAACTAAAACACTAGTTAGTGGGATGTAAATGCAATAATCTAAAGCTGGAAATGTCATGTATATTAAAAGAATACAATGAACTAGGGCATCCTTATACCCATTATACATTTCTCCCACTTGCCCTAGATTAGATGGCATACATATCTCGTAGACCTAGACCTTCTAGATGACCCTCAAACACTTTAGCCGTGAGAGCCTTCGTAAATGGATCAGCGATGTTGTGCTCCGAGGCGATCTTAGTGACGATCACATCTCCTCTTTGCATAATCTCCCGTATTAGGTGATACTTCCTCTCGATGTGTTTACCCCGTTTGTGGCTTCGAGGTTCTTTTGAGTTGGCTACAGCCCCACTGTTGTCACAGTATAGTGTTATGGGCATGTTCATATTCGGAACCACTTCCAAATCAGTCAAGAACTTTCTGAGCCATACTGCCTCCTTAGCTTCTTCGCAAGCTGCTACATACTCAGCCTCCATGGTTGAGTCTGCTATGCATCCTTGTTTGATGCTTCTCCACACTACTGCTCCTCCATTGAGGGTGAATACTGACCCTGATGTGGATTTCCTTGAATCCTTATCAGCTTGAAAGTCAGAATCAATGTATCCAGTAAGAATCAAATCCTTAGCTCCATACATAAGCATGTAGTCCCTCGTTCTCCGAAGATACTTGAGGATATTCTTAACCGTTCCCCAGTGGTCCAACCCTGGATTAGACTGATACCTACTGACTACTCCCACTGCATAACATATGTCAGGCCTAGTGCAGAGCATGTCATACATTAAGCTGCCCACAGCTGAGGCGTAGGGAATGTGTCTCATGTTCTCAACTTCTTGAGGTGTCTTAGGAGATTGTTCCTTAGACAGGTGTACCCCATGTCTGAAGGGTAGGAGTCCCTTCTTGGAGTTTTGCATCGAATATCGAGACAACATCTTGTCAATATACGTTGCTTGAGACAGAGCTAGCGTTTTGTTCTTACGATCCCTAATGATTTGGATTCCCAGAACATATTGAGCCTCTCCCAGATCTTTCATTTGGAATTGGGCTGCTAGCCATTTCTTAATGTCAGTGAGGTATCCTCCATCATTCCCAATGAGTAGGATATCGTCTACATAAAGTATTAGAAAAGCTACTTTCCTTTTGTTGACTTTCTTGTATACACAAGTCTCATCAACGTTTTGGTCAAAGCCAAAAGATTTGATTGCAGTATCAAATCTAATGTTCCATGATCTGGATGCTTGTTTCAATCCATAAATGGATCGATTTAACTTACAAACCTTTTGTTCCTGACCTTGGGCTATGAACCCTTCGGGTTGAGACATAAAGATATTCTCTTCAAGATTACCATTCAGAAAGGCAGTCTTGACGTCCATTTGCCATATTTCATAGTCATAATATGTGGCTATGGATAAAAGAATTCTTATGGACTTTAACATGGCTACAGGAGAAAAGGTTTCCTCATAGTCAACCCCTTCCTTTTGGGTATAACCCTTTGCCACTAGTCTAGCTTTGAAGGTCTGTACCTTTCCAGCTGCATCTCTTTTTCTCTTATAGATCCATTTGCACCCTATGGGTTTTACCCCATTTGGTAGATCTGCAAGTTCCCATACAGAATTGGAGTACATTGACTCCATTTCCAGGTTCATGGCTTTGACCCATTCATCCTTATCTTCGTCATTCATTGCCTGTCAATAGGACAATGGATCCTCAATGTCATCATTAGGTATGACAACCTGAGTTTCAGTTAAACCCAAGTAGCGGTCAGGTTGTAACACAACCCTCCCACTGCGTCGAGGCATTCCCAACGTTTGAGATGGACGGGATGGATCTGAAGAACTAGTTCCTTCATCAACCCTTGTTGAAGGTCCAACTTCATCAACAACTCTTGATGATTCTTCAGTAGCTTCTCCTAATATTATTTTGCTTTGTGGTTTATGATCTCTCATGTGGTCTTCTTCTAAGAAAGTGGCGTTTGTCGATACAATCACCTTATTTTCTTGTGGGTCGTAGAAATAACCACCTCTCGTTTCTTTAGGGTAACCAACAAATTGGCACAGTTTTGAACGAGGTTCCAGTTTCTTAGGATTTGTCACAACACTGGAACAATTTTGGCTTTTAATGTCGGGCAATGCCCGACATTAAAGGTCTTTAATGTCGGTCACTGACCGACATTAAAAACACCGACATTAAAAGTTTTAATGTCGGTCACTTTTAATGTCGGGCAATGACCGACATTAAAAGCCACTTTTAATGTCGGTCACTTTTAATGTCGGTCAATGCCCGACATTAAAGACCCTGTCCGACATTAAAAGTACACTTATAATGTCGGTCTTGCCCGACATTAAAAGACTGTTTTGTTGTCTGGTTGACCGACATAAATAGCACGGTTTTAATGTCGGTCGCTTTTAATGTCGGTCATTGCCCGACATTAAAAGCGTTGTCCGACATTAAAAGTGTACTTATAATGTCGGTCCTGCCCGACATTAAAAGACTGTTTTGTTTTCTGGTTGACCGACATAGATAGCACGGTTTTAATGTCGGTCGCATTTAATGTCGGTCATTGCCCGACATTAAAAGCGTTGTCCGACATTAAAAGGTCGGTCCTGCCCGACATTAAAAGTGGCGACATCGGAAGCGTGCGACATTAAATGTGTGACATTAAAAGTTTGCAGATTTTAATTTTCCTATATAATATGTCCGACATTAAAAATCCGTTTTTGTATGTTTCAATGACAGGCAATGCCCGTCATCATTTTCATTCAGTATTAAATAAAAAAAATTGTTGGTTGCAAACGTAGCTAACCAACAATACTATTTCTTCCTTCCTGTAAACAAAAATAGAATCTGCAATTTATAATTTCCAATACAAATAGGTCAATCCAAACACAATTTTTTCATGTCACAACCAATTTGAAATACAAACACTTCCATATATCATTTACAATATAATACTTGGACCACCCGTCCCTCCACAAATTAGATCCAACCAAATATTCCAGAATGAAGCATTTTCAGATCAAGAGAGAACACATATGAACATTCACTATTGAAAAGTATGTACACCTAAACAAATCCTCCACTATATATAAACACATTTCAAGCTAATTAATGTATATTCAAGTACATCTAGATTACACAAATCCTCCAACAAAATTTGCCCATTCTATACGAACCTCGTCAATCTCGTCTTGTGTAAATGCATTCTTTGTGTTAAACTACAACAAAACAAAAACAATTACATGATAAAAGAATGAAATGAAACATAAATTATAATATGTAAGGATAGTGATACTACTTACAAGTTTAGTTATAGGGGTAGTAGAGTTGTGCATTATTTCTCTTATATATTTTTGCACAAAATACCCACACTCTGTCGAACCTGTTTGACGAGGACACTACAATGAAAAAGAACATACTTGAGTATGCATACAATATTTCACTGTCTATAATATCATGAATGTGAATTTACCTTCACTAGTTTCCAACTAATAGCAGATCGATATTGAGGAAGCGAGTGCTTAGCTTGCCACATTCTCAACCCCCTAAATAATTTAAAACATTAGAACAATTCAAGTTATATTTTTCCTTTTAAACACTACAAATACTTGAGACACACTTACGTATTTATAGTTCCACTAAACTCTTCTTCAACTTTACTACGCAGAGAATTCAATATATACACAGTGTTTTCTCGAGGCTGGATCGCGATCAACATCCAATGACGACTACGTAGAATCACAATTTTGATCATATTATTATTTATGAATAAGAAAAGTTACAATGGAGTAAATGTCGCTAGTAAGAATTACTTACCCAGTGTTAAAGGGAATGAGAACTAGTTGATCCAAATCAACCATATCTAGTCTGTTAGATAGATTTCTAGAATGAAGTTCTTGAGACTTCACGTACGATGAGATTGTTGTTTGATCAACCAGAAAAAAACTTATTTGTTATCTCGGGATCAAGTACAGTCCAAAGGTACCTAAAGAAAATAATACAAGTATTCATCAACTCAAACACTTCCATAAAGCATAATACATTCCCCCCCTCCCTACCAAACTCAACTAAACTTCTAAAGCAACACCTCCAATAATACAACTTAAGTCAAGCATTTTTCAAGAGCATAATACATAAGTATTCATCAACTCAAACACTTCCATAAAACATAATACATCACCCCCCCCCTCCCTACCAAACTCAACTAAATTTTTAAAGCAACACAAGTATAAAACAACATAAGTCAAATTGTGTAATAACTTTGTTTACTTACGTAATGTACGTGAGTATGCACGAGTAACCTATCTCCACATTCCCACAATATTGTTGGATGTCTTCGCGATGTAAAAATACCGATGCTTCCTTTCCCAAGATACGCTCGGGCATTGTGATCATTAGTGTATCTTCTTGTCTCATCGAAAACACTGCGTATCTATTTAGGAGCTTAATAGTAACATGGGCCTCTGTGTGTTTGCTCGATTGTACTACGGGCTTAGCTTTGGCAGGAGGCTCCTATAAAAGATATGAAGTCACTATCTTTCTTTTAAAAAAAATATTTCAATAGAAAATAAACATACCTCTTTGTCATCTACAGTAATAACAAATCTGCGAGGCCATCCCACAAAATTACCGACTGCTTGATACAACGTTTGTAGTTCATCGTTCACAGGAATCGGTAATGCACAATCATCACCTATCACCATGTCCACCACAACGCGGACATTTTCTACTCCTAATGGAACTCCATGGATGGTTGCATTTTGTGAATGCGACTCATACATTGTGCCTACGGCAACAATATTATCCATAGAGACCATCGCTAGGTGACAAGGTGTTCCAGCCTACAAAAGTTTAAAACGTCAAAGCTAAGTATATACATATATATAAAATTCCAACAAGGATAATAATAATTTACCTCTTTATTCTCAGATATCTCACGAACAACATCTTTTCCTTTTGACTTCTTATGCGTGGCACTCGAAGCGTCGCTTTGTGGTGTCTTTCGGCGAGGGGCTTCGGTCTTCACACTCGAAGCTTCGCTTTGCGGTTGCTGACTCAAGTTTGACTTCTCTCTTGCAACGTTGTAGTACACAGAGGGCGTTACGAACTCGCCCACTCCCCTTACACGCCCTCTGTGTTCTGGCGTGCCCAACGCTTCAGTTAAGATGTCCCTACCTTCATTTAGTGCAGCTAATTCGTCCTATCATAAACATTTCAATAAGATTTTTTCAATTACTAAAGTATCACATAATCCAAAACTTCTTTCAAATATATATATAAAAACTTACAATTCGATTGACACGTGCCACAGTGACCTCATCGCAATATTCTTTATTTTTTCCTTTGCGCGCTTCCTTCCATAGAATTGCACGATTGGAAGGATCCTCGGTCAATTCCTGTACAAATATACATATTATTGAAGGTATACACAAATTTTCATGTCATTTACTTTAAATAGTCGTACTTACTAAGTCTTTGGCAAGATTTGCATATCCCTTACGAGAGATATGATGATTATACAAGCATCTCTCTCGTCTTTCTTTCTGAGCCTTACTTAACGCCTGTATATTTAATTTGAATGACAAAAACAACAAATTGAATGCATGAATATTTAATTTACAAAATAATTTCACTAATCTAAAGTTTATTTACCTCCCACTCTGATGTTAGTCTACTACTCACAAATGTCTCCCAATCCTTTTGTTCAATATGTGAGTATTTAGAAGGAGGAGTTGCCAAACGCTCTGGTTCATCTTTTAATGGATTGACATACTTCTGCGTTAGGTATGTCTTGAATGTTCGAAATTTTCTAGACGCGGATTGAAGTATACTACTCTTGGACCTAGGGTCCACCACGAACAACATCTGCATAAAAAAAAATACCAAAGTAATTAGCAAAACAAGTAAACTAAATAAGCTATTCACTCCTATAGATCAATAAACTTTTTACCTCTATACAATCAAAAATTTTATCCTTCATTTCCTTAGGCACATCCTTCCAGTTTTCGTATGTTATTGGGATTTGTTGTCTCACACAAACCCCTATGTAACTTTGCATCTGGTTAGCATTATCTCCAACAGCTTGACCTTGATTGTTGTAAACAATCGTCAAGCGTTCTCCATTATTTCTTAGGCGTGCCAATCTATGCATCGTAGTGGGCCCTCGTCCTGGCACTCGTGGTTGGATAAACACATTTCTTTCATCTCCACTACTACTACTTTCTTCACTCATTGTAACAATCTGCAAGAAAGACACAAAACATACATTAATGAGATATATAAACTTATAAGATCTATTAACTTATAGAAAATATAATAAATAAATGAATTATAGATAGTACCATCTTCAACACACTATTTATCAACCCATATACCCTCACAATCATTTCTAGCATATGTTGATGACATTTCATCGTCATCCTGAAATACATCAAGATTAGGCATTCTTTCTAGGACCCCATAACCACAATCTTGGACAATATCTCCAACTTCATCTTCATAGAAATCTTCTTCAACTATTCTTTGAGGTGGTGTTAAAACCACTGACCAACGTGGATTTAGGGGATCTTTTACGTAGAATACTTGCTTGACTTGAGAGGCCAAAATAAATGAGTCTTATTTATGCCCAATGCGATTAAGATCTACAGTAGTGAACCCAAACTCGTCTATTTTAAGTCCGTTATTGTTCTCAACCCAGTCACATTTGAATAAAATAACAGTTAAATCGTGATAATCAAGTTCCCATATTTCTTGTATGACACCATAAAATGTCATGTCCGACATGATAGGATTTTTGTCTTTAGCACTAGAAACTTGCATTGTATTCGCTGTTACCATAACTCCACTGTTTTGGACATTCCTAATGTCATCACGTTTCTTTGCATGATAGCAAATACCATTTATCACGTAACCAGCATATGTGGCGACATCTGGACGAGGCCCATGAGCTATCCATCTTAAAGATGATGGTATGGAGTTTCTTGGCACCTCAAGGGCAAGTGCAACCTGAGTTTTATATTTAAATGATTAGTTACTAACTTTGTATTGTAACTAAAAGAGTTTGGCTCTAGTAATTACCCGAGTGCGCAACCAACTACTAAATGTGCGATTATGCTCGTCTTGAAGCCATTTTTTGTTTTTAGATTTACTGGGATTGATTCTGGACAAAGTGTTCATGTGTTGCCTATTGGATTCATTTAAATAACAAAGTTAGTAGATCATCACATAATCAGAAAATTGTGTAAGGACTTAGATTAGTGTGCATACCCTACATATGGAAGCACGCCGTTTACATTTTGAAGAACATAAAGATGAGCTTGATTTAACTGATCCTTACTCAGTCTGAAATAGGAAGCAACAGACAATGGTCTATCAATTTCTGGATTCTCTTTCCTTGTCGATGAGCGCAATCCAATACTTTCAATTCCAGAGATAAATTCAGAACAAAATTCTACGGCCTCTTCTACGATATAATTTTCTCCAATGCATCCTTCAGGACGATTTTTATTTCTTACATAACTTTTCAGTACTTTCATATATCGTTCAAAAGGATACATCCATCTCAAATACACTGGTCCACAAAATTCTACCTCTCTTACAAGATGCACCACAAGGTGCATCATTATTGTGAAGAATGCCGGTGGAAAATATTTCTCTAACAGGCATAATGTGACCACTATATCCTCTTGCAAGCCTTTCAACTTGGATGAATCAATCGTCTTACTACATATAGCATTGAAGAAGAAACATAGGCGACTGATTGCGAGTCTAACATGCTTTGGTAAAATGCCACGAATTGCCACAGGCAATAATTGTTGCATAAGAACGTGATGATCGTGCGACTTGAGTCCATAAAGTTTTAAATCTGTGAGCGACACTAGATTTTGTATGTTGGATGAATAGCCCTCAGGTACTTTGATTTCGGATAGTGTCTTACACAAGTTCAATTTCTCCATTCGTGATAGTGTATAACATGCTGGGGGTAAGAAGATCTTTTTCTCTCCCAACTGAGGAGCCAATTCTGATCTAATGTTCAATTCAACCAAATCCAAACGAGTTTTTAATCCATCTTTTGTTTTGCGAGGAATATCAAGTAGCGTACCAATAATATTTGCACAAACATTCTTTTCGATGTGCATCACATCTAAACAATGTCGCACCTGAAAATATTTCCAATATTCTAACTCAAAGAAAATGGACTTCTTCTTCCAATAGCTACTTGCAAGATCTCCATTGTTTTTTTCCTTTCCTGCTTTCTTACCAAATGAATATCTGAATTCGCTTGTTTTTGCAAAAATTTCCTCTCCATTTAATGGTTCGGGAGCGAAACTCAATTCTTGTTCGCCATTGAAATGTTTCTTTTGCTTTCAAAATGGATGGTTATGGGGTAAAAACTTTCGATGCCCAAGATACGCCATCTTTTTTCCTTTAGGCAAATAAGTAGATGCAGTTTTCTCCCCACAAATTGGACATGCATGATATCCTTTTACTGTACAACCACTCAAATTGCCATACGCAGGAAAATCATTAATAGTCCATAATAAAATAACTTTGAGAGTGAAAAATTTTTCTTCATGTATGTCATAACATTCCACACCCTCATTCCAAAGCATTTTCAAATCGTCAACTAGTGGAGCTAAATAAACATCAATGTCATTTCCTGGTTGTTTGGGGCCAGATATTAATGCAGTTAACATCAAAAATTTTCGTTTCATGCACAACCATGGAGGTAGATTATACGTCACCAACATAACTGGCCAACAACTATATCTACTACTAAGATCACCATGTGGATTGACACCATTCGTAGAAAGAGCCAGACGAAGATTTCTAGGTTCTAAACCAAACTCTGGCCCCATATTGTCTACTTGTTTCCACGATAGTGCATCCGCAGGATGTCGTAAGTGTCCATCACTTTCTCGTTTTTTAGCATGCCACTTCAGCAAATTCGATATTTCTTTACTTCGAAACATCCGTTGAAATCTTGGAACAGGTGAGAAATACCACATAACTTTTGCTGGAACATTTTTCATCACATGGTTCGAATTTTTTCGAAGCTTCCATCTTGATGTTCCGCATATAGGGCATACTTCTGCATCAGATAGTTCCTTTCTAAACAAACAACAATCATTAATACACGCATGTATCTTCTCATACTTCATTCCAAGAGTACACAAAGTCTTTTTTGCTTGATATGTTGAAATTTGAATTTCATTAGGGCTTGGTAAGATGGCACGGAGTATTGTCAATAACTCAGTGAAACTTTTATCGCTCCATCCAAATTTTGCCTTCAAATTATAAAACTTTATCAAAGTAGATATCTTGGTAAAATTCTTACAACCCGGATATAATGGTTTCTTGGCATCTTCTAATATATCCTCAAAAACCTTAGATTTGTCATTAAAATAATCATGTGCAGCCTCAAACATTCCTATTGTGTCCTCAACATCATCGTCATATTCAACTTCAACTTTTCCACTAATAGACGCATTTCCATTGTCTTCCTTATTTGATTGTGATTCACCATGCCAAATCCATGTCTTATAGCTTTGATCGATACCATGAACAAACAAGTGGTGTCTTACTATATTCACATTTTGAAACTTTACATTCACACACTTCAAACATGGACAACGAATGATATTCGGTCTATTCGAATGTCGTAATCCATTTTCAATAAACATCTCAACTCCGAAGCAATATTCTTCTGACATTCGACTTTTTGTCATCCACGACTTATCCATTACTATAATTGTGTTGCTTGAGAGGTTAATCTACAAAGAAGAACAATTATTACTTAAACTTGTGTACTTAAGTTCATTAAGAAGAAAATGAGTGAAATTTGAACTACTAACGAGTTCCTTGTTCACTCAAGTCCACGATCTTGACAATAAAAGTCAAGATCATGATATATTATCTCAGTTGCAAGAGATAACTCAACAAACCATTTCAAAACATCACTTAAGTATTTATCAACTTCCACCTAAACTCAACTAAAACTATAAACTAAAACAACCAACTTTAAAATCCTAATTAAAGCATTTGATCTCAACTTCTCCTCCACTAAATTCAAGTAAAATAACGAACCATAACAAAAAATTTCAAGAGATATCTTAAGTATCAATCAACTTCTCATAAAACTAAACTCAAACAAACCATAAACTCAAACAAAACATTTCACAACATGACTTAAGTATCCATCAAATTCCCAATAAATCCAACTAAGAACATAAACCATAACACAAGTATTTCTCAACCCCCCACCACCCAACTCAACTAAACTAATAAGCACACACAAACAAACAATTTGAAACCATAAATAAGTATTTCTCAACCCTCAACTTAACTAAACTTACAAACTAAGACCAACAATTTCATAATTTAATTTAAGTATTTATCAACTTCCACCTAAACTCAACTAAAACCATAAACTAAAACAACCAACTTTAAAATCCTAATTAAAGCATTTGATCTCAACTTCTCCTCCACTAAACTCAAGTAAAATAACGAATTATAACAAACAATTTCAAGAGATATCTTAAGTATCAAACAACTTCCCATAAAACTAAACGAAAACCATAAACTCAAACAAACCATTTTAGAGCATGACTTAAGTATCCATCAAATTCCCAATAAATCCAACTAAAACATAAACTCACAAACACCTTCAAACCATAACACAAGTATTTCTCACCCCCCCCCCCAACTAAACTAAACTTATAAATCAACAAACAAACAATTTCAAACCATAAAGAAGTATTTCTCAACCCTCAACTTAACTAAACTTACAAACTAACACCAACAATTTCAAAATTTAATTCAAGTATTTATCAACTTCCACCTAAACTCAACTAAAACCATAAACTAAAACAACCAACTTTAAAATCTTAATTAAAGCATTTCTCAACTTCTCCTCCACTAAACTCAAGTAAAATAACGAATTATAACAAAAAATTTCAAGAGATATCTTAAGTATCAATCAACTTCCTATAAAACTAAACTCAAACAAACCATAAACTCAAACAAACCATTTCACAACATGACTTAAGTATCCATCAAATTCCCAATAAATCCAACTAAAACATAAACCATAACACAAGTATTTCTCAACCCCCCAACTCAACTCCACTTATAAGCACACACACACAAACAATTTGAGAGTGGGAAGAATTCTTAAGTTAGTTTATCCAAACTTTTTGCCCTTTAATTAAGTTTCCCATCTATGCTATATGCTTTCTATTTTCTTAACGGCTACAAACTCTTTAGTTCTTGTGCTTTCACCCCACTAACAAATTTAAACTTTTTAACTTTACATCCAAATTTCTAAGAATTTACTTCTATCGTGAAAAATGTCAATAAAGAGCTAATTAGTTTCTTGCCTTGCCTAGGTTGATTGATAAAAAGGACTATAAATGTGTCTTTTATATAATCCTCAAAGTTGAAGAACCAAACCTAAAACTCAACCTTTCTCTTTTAATATTTGAAATGGGTTTTTTGTTTACCTTAAAATCCATGTGTTTGTTGCTTGCTATCTTTCTTTAGTTTTAGTAACAAAAATTAACATTCCCAAACAAAAACAAGTATTTCAAAACTACCTTTCTTTAGTTTTAGTAAAAAGGAACAACATTATAGCAACTATCAACATTATAGAGTAAAAAGGAACTAAATTTATCAACTAACACCAACAATTTCAACATTATAATTTCTCAACTATTTTTCCTACAATATTTTCTATCCATCATCCAATCCAAGACAAAAATAAACTTAAGCAACTGATCAATTAAATTTAACTCTACATTTTTATAAAATTAAAAAGAAGCAAAAAATTTTACCAAGTAATCTCACTCAAATCTTAAGAATTCGGTGTCGGATTTGCTACCCACGACCACGACCACCTCAGATCTACCCACGAACAGTGACAAACACCACTGATTTGTTACCCAAAAACAGAGATCTAGCCCACGAAGAAGTGCTGGCCGACGGTCTGTAAGTTTGGAGAAAACCCACTTGCTGAAGATGAGCTTGAGCTTGAGCTTCACGAAAATGGCACTTGCCGACGGTCTTTTGAGTTTGAGCTCACAGATCTGAAACTCTCCACAGATCTGAAATGCTGACCATCGATGAGGGAAGAAATTCGAGAGAGGTTGCCGGCGATGATGGAAGAAATGCTCACCGGCGATGATGGAAGAAATGCTCGCCGTCGGTCGAGAAAAACGGAAGAAAAAAGACCGCCCGTCGATGAGAAAAAGGGAAGAAATGCTCGCCGTCGCCGTCCGTTAGCTCACCGTCGCCGTCCGTTAGCTCACCGTCGCCGTCCGTTAGCTCGCCGTCGAGGAGAGAGGAAGCCACCGCCGTTGATGAGGGAGGAAGCCGCTGCCGTCGATGATGGAGGAAGCCGCCGCCGTCGATGAGGGGTTTTCGTTTTCGTGGGTTTCGTGTCGTTTTCGAGCAGACAGGACTTAGGGCAGAAATGTCGGGGAGAGAGAAAGTTATTTCATTTTTACTGTTTTTTAAATTTAAAAAAAAAAAATAAAAAAATAACTTTTAATGTTGGGCAATGCCCGACATTAAAGGCGTCTTTTGATGTCGGGCAATGCCCGACATTAAAAGTTCGAAACTTTTAAAAAACGCGCGTCCGACATTAAAAGGCCCGCGCATTTTTTTGTCCGACATTAAAGCCTCCGCGCCTATTTTTCTGTCCGACATTAAAACTATAATTTGTTGTAGTGCAAGCACGTGTGCTGGACAACCCCAGATGCGAAAGTGATGCAAACTAGGTTTACGCCCCTTCCATAACTCGAAAGGTGTTTCAGAAACACTTTTCGAGGGAACATTGTTCAAGATGTATACTGCAGTCTCTACTGCATACCCCCAAAATGAGCCAGGCAATTGAGCATAGCTCATCATTGATCGAACCATGTCTAACAAGGTTCTATTTCTCCTTTCTGACACACCATTCTGCTGAGGTGTACCAGGGGCTGAGAGTTGAGATTGGATTCCATGTTCTATCATATAATCCTGGAATCTTTGATCCATATACTCCCCTCCTCGATCAGATCGAAGTACTTTAATAGATTTACCTAATAGGTTTTCAACTTCAGCCTTAAACTCCTTAAACTTTTCAAGGGCTTCAGACTTATGTCCCATTAGGTATAAGTAACCATATCTTGAATAATCATCTATAAATGAGATGAAATATTCGTACCCTCCTCGAGCTTTTATATTCATTGGACCACATAAATCCGAATGTATTAACTCTAAGGGTTCTTTGGCTCTGTAACCTTTTCCAGTAAAAGGTCTCTTGGTCATTTTTCCCTCGAGACAAGATTCACAAGGTGGTAGTGAATCATCTTCTAACTTGCTTAGAAGTCCATTCTTTACCAAACGACCGATCCTATCGATGTTTATATGACCAAGTCTAAGATGCCAAAGATTAGTATTGTTACTTGATGGAGAAATCTTTTGCCTTTTACTTTGAGTTTCAGCAGTTTTAAATAATTCGTGATTTAAAAGTGCTTTGTTTTCGGTTGGTCTTAAAACATACAAGTTATTTTCCAATTTGGCTGAACAAATAAGTACACCATTTTTATAAATGAACGCTTCATTCATATCAAAAGTAACTGTATACGATTGTTCAATCAAACATGAAATAGAAATTAAGTTCCTCTTAATCTTGGAAACGATTAACAAACTTTCTAAAAGTAAGAATCTATTTCTAAAAAATAACTTCACAGCTCCCATTGCTTTAGCTGAAATGACTTCTCCAGTTCCGACCCTGAGTGTAATTTCCCCATCGTTCAACTGCCGAATGGAACTATTTTCCTGAAAAGAAGAGCAAACATGATTAGTTGCTCTTGAATCAAGTATCCAGGTAAACTCATCATGTTCTACCAGGCATGTTTCTAAAACAAGTAAATCAAATTTACCTTCCTTTTCCTTCTTTTTCTCAGCAAGGTACTTTGGGCAGTTTCTCTTCCAATGTCCATCTACATTACAGTGAAAACACTTGCCCTTGTCTGCCACAGCTTTGGCTTTTCCCTTGCTTTTAGCAGCAGTACTGGGAGCTTTCCCCTTGTTTCCTTTCTTCTTCTGAGTTTTCTTTGAAGAAGTGGCTACAGATTTAGTTCCAGAGGATGAACCCTTCTCGAACTTTCTTTTAGAGTGGACAACGTTTGCCTCTCCTTCTATCTGTCCCTTGTTCTTAAGAAGAGACTGATAGAGTTGTAGCTCATTCAGGAGGCTAGTCAGGTTGAATGTTATTTTATTCATCATTGCATTGCTTCGAAACTGTAGAAAACTCTTCGGAAGAGATTCTAAGATGAATGCAACCTGACTACGCTCATCTATGACCGCCCCGTTTGCCTCTGCCACGTTGAATTGGACCATCATATCCAGGACATGCTCCCGAACAGACGTGCCCTCTTTCATGCGACAGCTATAAACGTATTTGAGAGCGTCATGGTGGAGTTGGTAGGACGGTTGTCCAAACATCTCTTGGAGAGAGTTCATAATCTCCCTCGCTGTTACCATGCCCTCATACCTTTTAGCCAAAACTTCAGATAAGCTGGCTAAGATATAGACGCGAGTCTTATCATTGGCCTTTGTCCAGCGGTCATAAGCATCCTTAACTGCCTGGGATGCATTACGAGCAGGGGCTGGAGGACAATCCTCCGTTAAGACGAACCGCAGATCGTCGACAACAAGAATCGTATTCAGGTTCGACTTCCACGTAGCATAATTTTCGCCGGTTAATTTCTCATTTTTAAGCAGAGAGACAATTGAGGAAGACATTGCTGAAATTTAAACAAACAATGACCGTATTAGTTATCTTTGCCTTAACCCATCATACAAGCAAACAATTGCATACAATCCAATCAATTTAGCAAAACAGACAATCACAGAACCCTAAAACTATCGATTTAGTTTTGCAACGACGTTTTAGAGGTTTAGAATATCAGCCACCGAAGGGTGATCAGGTACTCCTCCTTTGAAATGAGACACCTTTCAGCTAATTCTAATTCCAGAATAACTCATATTCCTATAGACATTAGCCACCGTTGTTCGATCAAGGATTTGTTAACACTTTTAACTCATCATCGTAAGTGTAACCCTCCCACTTTCAGATCTCAGAGGCACGCACCAACAGGCTACCGAAGGGAAAGACAACTGTTGGTGATTAGCCTAAGAGCTCCTATCCTTTTCAGGAGTTCACGATGTTCCGAATCCTATGACCAGGCCCTCCGAAGGGATGGTTGCGCCAGGGCAACCTGCAGGCGGATCATATGACTCTCACGGTGTGAACTATGGGCGGAGACTGAGGGATACGTTGACACGTGTCCCGCTCCCACTTACTCTAGACATTTTTCCCATTCACCTTGATATTGATCCATGCAAACACTTTCCGAAGGGAGGCCGCTCCTAAGGCGACTCGAAGCCGAGCATGAATCTCACGTTGTGAATATAGGGACGTAGGAGCAAAACTTGATTTAAATCTCGTTTTGTGATTTTCCTCCCACTGAAAATGTCCTAAGGTTAATATAGGGTTGTTTAACTTAGATAGTATTCGGCTAAGTCAATCTATCTAAGTCTGATCCTATTATAACAATTATGGAAAGGATTCAACTGCAATCTTTTGGGTGAATTAAACTTCTTTTAATAAACCCAACTTTGCAAGTCAACATTATTATGGTTAATTCAACTCAATCGGGTTAGTTCCCAGGTAGGAGGTGTTCCGTAAACCGTCAACTTAAATACCCCCAACCTTAGACAGAACTTTACCGAGAGAGGTCCCTTATAACCTCAGTAATGTAAGGTCTTTACTCTAAAGATCTAGGTGCATTAAACACTTTTAATATACCTAGTGACATTGCATGCTAACATTTAACTATGATTAATTCAACTCTGGTATTCCAGGTCAGTTCCCAGGTAGGAGGTGTTCCGTAAACCGTCAACTTAAATACCCCCAACCTTAGACAGAACTTTACCGGTGGAGTTCCCTTATAATCATAGCAATGTTTTTCCTACTTTGTCAATTAAAACTATTTTTAATTCTAAGTAAGAAAAGATTTTATTCCTATTAGAAATCGATCTAGGTCTAATTAATTTTAAACAATTTAAAATTAATCCAATTTATCCTATGATCTTATGTTTGCATGCAAATCTTGATTATAGATTGACGGTTTCTAATCATTAATATTGAAGAACTATTTCAAATTTTAATGATTAATCCTATAATCAAGAATCTAGGGTTTAATTCATTCAACAATCTCATTCAAATTAAATAATTAAACCACATCAATTGCATGAATAATATAACAATTATATTATTAACTATGGATGTTTCATGCTTCATGCAATTTTCATTTTCTTTTATTATAACAATTATAAGCCAATCAAGAAAATCAACCAAGCATGCTTCACTCATCACATTAAACATAACTATTTATATATAATTAAGTAATGACATGCTTCATGCTTTCCAATTTTTCATATAATTAATATACACTTATATTAAAAATATGAAAACAATTCCATGCATTTAAACATACATTATAACAATTTATAATATATAAAAAAATGCATGAGCAAGTTTATAACCTAAGGTGGGATTAAATATTCTACATGACATCCATAAAGCATATAAATAGCAATTGAACCGGTTAATTTTGGCCCCTAGGATAAAATAAAGCATAAAATTACAATAATTTAGCTAAATTCTATCCTAAAAAATCCATGTACAGCTCCGGAATTGGTCTAGACAGCACGAAACGCCCCGAACCACCTCGAACCGGCCTCCAAAATCACGAACCATGCCAAAAATTGGCTGAACCGGACCAAATAGGTCCCAGCCCAGCCGAACCGGTCCAAACCGAACCGGCCTCGCTTGAACCGCGCCTGTTGAAACCCTAGTGCGCGCCTCCATCGTGACAGCGTCGAGACGGTGTGTTGATAGCGTCCCGACGCTGTGCGTTTTCCATATCTGGCGCATGCGGTATCGAGACAGCGTCGAGACGCTGTTGAAGTAGCGTCCCGACGCTGTAGTGTCTGGAAGCAAATTCTGGGCAGAAAACAGCAACGAATCTTCGATTTTGGCCTTGATTTCAGTGGCGATTTCTCCGATTTTCATCTCATAAAAACCTATTCTAGACCCAGACTTACATAGGACTCGATTTTACATAAAATACCCGAAACACCGGGCCTTACATGATCAAAATCACATAAAAATAAAATCTATGGCCATAAAATTAACCCAAACAGTTCAATGCAAACCGAACATACATTATGCATAAATCCCACCTATTAGAGCCTATCACAACTTTTAAAATTAATTAATAGGGACATCGATGGTTCTGATGCCGATTGAAGGGAATAGAAGTCCCCACGCGGCGGAAGCGCATCGATTGGACCTTAAGTCGTATATTAATTAACATTAAAATACCGTTACGAAAACTCAAACAAAACTTTAAACAACTTTAAAGTCGCTGTAAAATCGGTTTAAACATGCTAAAATAAATCTAAATTTATTTATAAAACTTTTCTAAAGAAAAGAGGAAGAACCGTTACAAACCTCCGTTGTAGACTTGACCGTTCTTCGCCAACAACGCTCCAACGAACGAAAACGCAGCAGCCTTCTCGCCTCTTGATCGCTGGATTTTTCTTCTTTGAATGACACAATAACCACAGAGGTTACACCGGTATGTCTCTAAGTCTAGGAGGCCAAAGACTTGTGGGAGTCTTTCTCTAAGAGGGAGGCTAGAGAGAATTCTAGGTCTTGTCTTTCAAGAGTGTCATGTGTCATGACCAATTAGGTCTAGTGTTCTATTTATAGAAGAGAGGTCATGAATAAAATATTCAATTAAATCAATCTTTTCCAAAATTGATTCAATCTTATTCCTTAATTAATCAATCATGATCAATCAATTCCCCAATTGATTAATCTTTTCCAAAAATGACTAATTACTTCCATAAGTGATTAGATCATTCCCATAAATGATTAATCACTTCCTTAAGTGATTAATTATTTACATAATTGATTAATTCATGGTTAATGAATTCTTTAATTAATTAACCACCAATTAAATATCACATATTTAATTTATGGCCTTGAATTAATTAATTTTGCCCAAACACATTTTAGGACTTAAATTAATTAATTCATTATTTGAACTCTTTCAATCTTCCATAAATTTATATTTGAACTTCTTCAAATATTAATTTCTCTCATAATAATATATCAATATATATTATATTTGTTTCCCATAGTAAATTGAACATTTTCAATTTACATTTATTACTTAGTTGCCTCAAATTACTTTACGAGCTACCAGTGGGACCTAATGGACCTGCAGATCAGAGGCTCCAACGATGTGAGATTAATTGGTTAAACTCATTAACCACATTAATCAATATTCGTTAACTGTGTGTACATTCCACTATAGACGCACAGTTGCACTCTTCTCACTGCAGACATATTTTCTGTGTCCACGGATCTAGACCAATATCGACTAGTTAGTCCTTCACGAGTGTCCGTAACACCAGCTGGGTCAAATTACCGTTTTACCCCTGGGTCACCTCTATTTCCTTAAGTACCAATTCTCCTCTAATGAACAATCTGTTTGTGGTCCAACCATCAAACAGAAAACCCTCTCGTGCTATTGAGAGGGTAGGGCCCTTTGTTCAAGACTCGGAGTAACCACTTAAGGGAACACTCATCTGCTTCCCTAAAGTCGGGAAGGAGTGAATTCCATCTTGTACGATTATGTTCCCAGCTCCCCATTCGGTCTTGTCCCCAAAGTGGTAGGCTTATTGATTCGGCGAATTGGCCACTCTCACCCATACAAATCAAAGGACAATCTCTCATGAGCAGGAGTCCATAATCAACTCAGGATTAAGACTAAGTTGTCTAGGTCGTCCTAGTGAAATAGAAAACCAACTAGTTAACGGTGTTATAACTAGTGGTTACTATTTCGTGGTCCGGTCTTATGCAAACTCATTGCATAGGATACCCCCACTCGCATGTCTCCTACACGAACGTGTTGGATCGTAGCGTTTGTATCAAATACAAAGTGGGTCGTATCCATAGTGTCACCAGGATAAGGCACCCAGTCTTATCCCTATACTATAGACCCATTAGGCTGTTTCTTGAACAATGATCCCATATGTCGCTACATATAGTTCAAGACTCATATTACAGCCTTGGATGTCTAGTTTATTGGATTAGGGTTATTATTAGGCAAAGACAAATATAAAATAACTAATAACATTTAATGGAAAAATATATCAATATTATTTCATTAATATCCGGTCAACGGTTACATTCACTATCTACGAGTTTTAGGGCATAAAACCCAACACAAAGTTCGTCCAAATGAGAGTTCTTTAGGTGGTTTGGCCGACACATGGTCCAAAGTTTACTCCGTTTAATTTTTTGAGAGCTGAGAACCCAAAGTTCGTCCCAATGAGAGTTCTTTAGGTGGTTTGGACGACACATGGTCCAAACTTTACTCTGTTTAAGTTTTATAGAGCTCGGAACCCAATGTCCGTCCCAATGAGAATTTATCATCTAGTTTGGACGAAGTTTGTCCAAACTTTGCTCCGTTTGAGTTTCGAGAGAGTTTGGAACTCAAAGTTCGTCCCAATGAAAGTTCTTTAGGTGGTTTGGACGACACATAGTCCAAACTTTACTCCGTTTAATTTTTGAGAGCTCGAAACCCAAAGTTCGTCCCAATGAGAGTTTTTCATCTAGTTTGGACGAAGTTTGTCCAAACTATGCTCCCTTTGAGTTTCGAGAGAGATTGGAACTCAAAGTTCGTCATAATGAGAGTTCTTTAGGTGGTTTTGACGACACATGGTCCAAACTTTACACCATTTAAGTTTTCTAGAGCTCGGAACCCAAAGTCCGTCCCAATGAGAGTTTATCATCTATTTTGGACGAAGTTGGTAAAAACTTTGCTCTGTTTGTGTTTCGAGAGAGTTTGGAACTCAAAGTTTGTTCCAATGAGAGTTCTTTAGGTGGTTTTAACGACACATGGTCCAAACTTTACTCCGTTTAAGTTTTATAGAGCTCGAAACCCAAAGTCCGTCCCAATGAGAGTTTATCATCTAGTTTGGACGAAGTTGGTCCAAACTTTGCTCCGTTTGAGTTTCGAGAGAGTTTGAAACTCAAAGTTCGTCCCAATGAGTGTTGTTTAGGTGGTTTTGACGACACCTGGTCCAAACTTCACTTCGTTTAAGTTTTATAGAGCTTGGAACCCAAAGTCCGTCTCAATGAGAGTTTATCATCTAGTTTGGACGAAGTTGGTCGAAACTTTGCTCCGTTTGAGTTTCGAGAGAGTTTGGAACTCAAAGTTCGTCCCAATGAGAGTTCTTTAGGTGTTTTGGCCGACACATGGTCCAAATTTTACTCCGTTTAATTTTTTGAGAGGTGAGAACCCAAAGTTCGTCCTAATGAGAGTTCTTTAGGTGGTTTGGACGACACATGGTCCAAACTTTACTCTGTTTAAGTTTTATAGAGCTCGGAACACAATGTCCGTCCCAATGAGAATTTATCATCTAGTTTGGACGAAGTTGGTCCAAACTTTTCTCCGTTTGAGTTTCGAGAGAGTTTGGAACTCAAAGTTCGTCCTAATGAGAGTTCTTTAGGTGGTTTGGATGACACATGGTCCAAATTTACTCCGTTTAAGTTTTTGAGAGCTTGGAACCCAAAGTCCGTCCGAATGAGAGTTAATCATCTAGTTTGGACGAAGTTGGTCAAAACTTTGCTACGTTTGTGTTTCGAGAGAGTTTGGAACTCAAAGTTCGTCCCAATGAGAGTTCATTACGTTGTTTGGACGATACATGGTCCAAACTTTACTCCGTTTAAGTTTTTCAGAGCTTGGAAGCCAAAGCTCGTCCCATCGAGAGTTTATCATCTAGTTTGGACGAAGTTGGTCCAAACTTTGCTCCGTTTGAGTTTCGAGAGAGTTTGGAACTAAAAGTTCGTCCCAATAAGGGTTCGTTACGTGGTTTGGATTACATATGGTCCAAACTTTACTCCGTTCAAGTTTTATGGAGCTCGGAACCCAAAGTCCGTCCCAATGGGAGTTTATTATCTAGTTTGGATGAAGTTGGTCCAAACTTTGCTCCGTTTGAGTTTCGAGAGAGTTTGGAACTCAAAGTTCGTCCAAATGAAAGTTCTTTAGGTGGTTTGGACGACACATGGTCAAAACTTTATTCCGTTTAAGTTTTATATAGCGCGGAACCCAAAGTCCGTCTGAATGAGAGTTTATCATCTAGTTTGGAAGAAGTTGGTCCAAACTTTGCTTCGTTTGAGTTTCCAGAGAGTTTCAAACTCAAAGTTCGTCCCAATGCGAGTTCTTTAGGTGGTTTGGACGACACATGGTCCAAAGTTTACTCCGTTTAAGTTTTTGAGAGCTCGAAAGCAAAAGTTCGTCGCAATGAGAGTTTTTCATCTAGTTTGGACGAAGTTCGTCCATACTTTGCTCCGTTTGAGTTTCGAGAGAGTTTGGAACTCAAAGTTCGTCCCAATGAGAGTTCTTTAGGTGGTTTGTATGACACATGGTCCGAACTTTACTCCGTTTAAGTTTTATAGAGCTCGGAACCCAAAGTCCGTCCCAATGAGAGTTTATCATCTAGTTTGGACGAAGGTCGTCCAAACTTTGCTCCGTTTGAGTTTCGAGAGAGATTGGAATTCAAAGTTCATCCCAACGAGAGTTCTTTATTTGGTTTGGACGACACATTGTCCAAACTTTACTCCATTTAAGTTTTATAAAGCTCGGAACCCAAAGTCCGTCCCAATGGGGGTTTATCATCTAGTTTGGACGAAGTTGATCCAATCTTTGATCCGTTTGAGTTTCAAGAGAGTTTGGTACTCAAAGTTTGTCCCAATGAGAGTTCTTTAGGTGGTTGGGCCGACACATGGTCCAAACTTTACTCCGTTTAAGTTTTTGAGAGCTTGGAACCCAAAGTCCGTCCGAATGAGAGTTTATCATCTAGTTTGTAAGAAATTGGTCCACACTTTGTTTCGTTTGAGTTTTGAAAGAGTTTGGAACTCAAAGTTCATCCCAATGCGAGTTCTTTAGGTGGTTTGGACGATACATGGTCCAAAGTTTACTCCGTTTAATTTTTGAGAGCTCGAAACCCAAAGTTCGTCCCAATGAGAGTTTTTCATCTAGTTTGGACGAATTTGGTACAAACTTTGCTCCCTTTGAGTTTTGAGAGAGTTTGGAACTCAAAGTCCGTCCCAATGAGAGTTCTTTAGGTGGTTTTGACGACACATGGTCCAAACTTTACTCCGTTTAAGTTATAAAGAGCTCAGAACCCAAAGTCCGTCCCAATTAGAGTTTATCATCTAGTTTGGAAGAAGTTGGTCCAAACTTTGCTCCGTTTGAGTTTCGAGAGAGTTTGGAACTCAAAGTTCGTCCAATTGAGAGTTCATTACGTTGTTTGGACGACACATGGTCCAAACTTTACTCCGTTTAAGTTCTTGAGAGCTTGGAACCCAAAGTTCGTTCCATCGAGAGATTATCATCTAGTTTGGACGAAGTTGGTCCAAACTTTGTTCCGTTATAGTTTCGAGAGAGTTTGGAACTCAAAGTTCATCCAAATGAGAGTTCTTTAGGTGGTTTGGCTGACACATGGTCCAAAGTTCACTCCGTTTAATTTTTTGAGAGTTGAGAACCCAAAGTTCGTCCCAATGAGAGTTCTTTAGGTGGTTTGGACGACACATGGTCCAAACATTACTCTGTTTAAGTTTTATAGAGCTTGGAACCCAAAGTCCGTCCGAATGAGAGTTTATCATCTAGTTTGTACGAAATTGGTCCAAACTTTGCTTCGTTTGAGTTTTGAGAGAGTTTGGAACTCAAAGTTCGTCCCAATGCGAGTTCTTTAGGTGGTTTGGACGACACATGGTCCAAAGTTTACTCTGTTTAATTTTTGAGAGCTCGAAACCCAAAGTTCGTCCCAATGAGAGTTTTTCATCTAGTTTGGACGAAGTTGTCCAAACTTTGCTCCCTTTGAGTTTCGAGAGAGTTTGGAACTCAAAGTTCGTCATAATGAGAGTTCTTTAGGTGGTTTTGACCACACATGGTCCAAACTTTACTCCATTTAAGTTTTATAGAGCTCGGAACCCGAAGTCCGTCCCAATGAGAGTCTACCATCTAGTTTGGACGAAGTTGGTCAAAACTTTGCTCCATTTGAGTTTCAAAAGAGTTTGGAACTCAAAGTTCCTTCCAATGAGAGTTCTTTAGCTGGTTTTGATGACACATGGTCCAAACTTTACTCCGTTGAAGTTTTTAGAGCTCGGAACCCAAAGTCCGTCCCAATGAGAGTTTATCATCTAGTTTGGACGAAGTTGGTCCAAACTTTGCTCCGTTTGAGTTTCGAGAGAGTTTGGAAATCAAAGTTCCTTCCAATGAGAGTTCTTTAGGTGGTTTTGATGACACATGGTCCAAACTTTACTCCGTTGAAGTTTTTAGAGCTCGGAACCCAAAGTCCGTCCCAATGAGAGTTTATCATCTAGTTTGGACGAAGTTGGTCCAAACTTTGCTCCGTTTGAGTTTCGAGAGAGTTTGGAACTCAAAGTTCCTTCCAATGAGAGTTCTTTAGGTGGTTTTGATGACACATGGTCCAAACTTTACTCCGTTTAAGTTTTTAGAGCTCGGAACCCAAAGTCCGTCCCAATGAGAGTTTATCATCTAGTTTGGACGAAGTTGGTCCAAACTTTGCTCTGTTTGAGTTTCGAGAGAGTTTGGAACTCAAAGTTCGTCCCAATGAGAGTTCTTGAGGTGGTTTTGACGACACATGGTCCAAACTTTACTCCGTTTAAGTTTTTGAGAGCTTGGAACCCAAAGTACGTCCCAATGAGAGTTTATCATCTTGTTTGGACGAAGTTGGTCCAAACATTGCTCTGTTTGAGTTTCGGGAGAGTTTGGAACTCAAAGTTCGTCCCAATGAGAGTTCTTTATTTGGTTTGGACGACACATTGTCCAAACTTTACTCCGTTTAAGTTATAAAGAGCTCGGAACCCAAAGTCCGTCCCAATTAGAGTTTATCATCTAGTTTGGAAGAAGTTGGTCCAAACTTTGCTCCGTTTGAGTTTCGAGAGAGTTTGGAACTCAAAGTTCGTCCAATTGAGAGTTCATTACGTTGTTTGGACGACACATGGTCCAAACTTTACTCCGTTTAAGTTTTTGAGAGCTTGAAACCCAAAGTTCGTTCCATCGAGAGATTATCATCTAGTTTGGACGAAGTTGGTCGAAACTTTGTTCCGTTATAGTTTCGAGAGAGTTTGGAACTCAAAGTTCATCCAAATGAGAGTTCTTTAGGTGGTTTGGCTGACACATGGTCCAAAGTTCACTCCGTTTAATTTTTTGAGAGTTGAGAACCCAAAGTTCGTCCCAATGAGAGTTCTTTAGGTGGTTTGGACGACATATGGTCCAAACATTACTCTGTTTAAGTTTTATAGAGCTTGGAACCCAAAGTTCGTCCGAATGAGAGTTTATCATCTAGTTTGTACGAAATTGGTCCAAACTTTGCTTAGTTTGAGTTTTGAGAGAGTTTGGAACTCAAAGTTCGTCCCAATGCGAGTTCTTTAGGTGGTTTGGACGACACATGGTCCAAAGTTTACCCCGTTTAATTTTTGAGAGCTCGAAACCCAAAGTTCGTCCCAATGAGAGTTTTTCATCTAGTTTGGACGAAGTTGTCCAAACTTTGCTCCCTTTGAGTTTCGAGAGAGTTTGGAACTCAAAGTTCGTCATAATGAGAGTTCTTTAGGTGGTTTTGACCACACATGGTCCAAACTTTACTCCATTTAAGTTTTATAGAGCTCGGAACCCGAAGTCCGTCCCAATGAGAGTCTATCATCTAGTTTGGACGAAGTTGGTCAAAAGTTTGCTCCGTTTGAGTTTCGAGAGAGTTTGGAACTCAAAGTTCCTTCCAATGAGAGTTCTTTAGGTGGTTTTGATGACACATGGTCCAAACTTTACTCCGTTGAAGTTTTTAGAGCTCGGAACCCAAAGTCCGTCCCAATGAGAGTTTATCATCTAGTTTGGACGAAGTTGGTCCAAACTTTGCTCCGTTTGAGTTTCGAGAGAGTTTGGAACTCAAAGTTCCTTCCAATGAGAGTTCTTTAGGTGGTTTTGATGACACATGGTCCAAACTTTACTCCGTTTAAGTTTTTAGAGCTCGGAACCCAAAGTCCGTCCCAATGAGAGTTTATCATCTAGTTTGGACGAAGTTGGTCCAAACTTTGCTCTGTTTGAGTTTCGAGAGAGTTTGGAACTCAAAGTTCGTCCCAATGAGAGTTCTTGAGGTGGTTTTGACGACACATGGTCCAAACTTTACTCCGTTTAAGTTTTTGAGAGCTTGGAACCCAAAGTACGTCCCAATGAGAGTTTATCATCTTGTTTGGACGAAGTTGGTCCAAACATTGCTCTGTTTGAGTTTCGAGAGAGTTTGGAACTCAAAGTTCGTCCCAATGAGAGTTCTTTATTTGGTTTGGACGACACATTGTCCAAACATTACTCCGTTTAAGTTTTATAGAGCTCGGAACCCAAAGTCCGTCCCAATGGGGGTTTATCATCTAGTTTGGACGAAGTTGATCCAATCTTTGATCCGTTTGAGTTTCGAGAGAATTTGGAACTCAAAGTTCGTCCCAATGAGAGTTCTTTAGGTGGTTGGGCCGACACATGGTCCAAACTTTACTCCGTTTAAATTTTTGAGAGCTTGGAACCCAAAGTCCGTCCGAATGAGAGTTTATCATCTAGTTTGTAAGAAGTTGGTCAAAACTTTGCTCCGTTTAAGTTTCGAGAGAGTTTGGAACTCAAAGTTCGTCCCAATGAGAGTTCATTATGTTGTTTGGACGATACATGGTCCAAACTTTACTCCGTTTAAGTTTTTGAGAGCTTGGAACCCAAAGTTCGTCCCATCGAGAGTTTATCATCTAGTTTGGACGAAGTTGGTCCAAACTTTGCTCCGTTTGAGTTTCGAGAGAGGTTGGAACTAAAAGTTCGTCCCAATGAGGGTTCTTTAGGTAGTTTGGATGACACATGGACCAAAGTTTACTCCGTTTAAGTTTTTGAGAGCTCGGAACCCAAAGTCTGTCCCAATGAGAGTTTATCATCTAGTTTGGACGAAGTTGGTCCAAACTTTGCTCCGTTTGAGTTTCGAGAGAGTTTGGAACTCCAAGTTCGTCCAAATGAGAGTTCTTTTGGTGGTTTGGATGACACATGGTCCAAACTTAACTCTGTTTAAGTTTTATAGAGCTCGGAACCAAAAGTTTGTCCCAACGAGAGTTTAACATCTAGTTTGGACGAAGTTGGTCCAAACTTTGCTTCGTTTGAGTTTCGAGAGAGTTTGGAACTCAAAGTTTGTCCCAAGGAGAGTTCTTTACATGGTTTGGACGACATATGGTCCAAACTTTACTCTGTTTATGATTTTGAGAGCTTGGAACCCAAAGTTTGTCCCAATGAGTGTTTATCATCTAGTTTGGACGAAGTTGGTCCAAACTTTGCTCCGTTTGAGTTTCGAGAGAGTTTTGAACTCAAAGTTCATCCCAATGAGAGTTCTTTAGGTGGTTTTGACGACACCTGGTCAAAACTTTACTCCGTTTAAGTTTTTGAGAGGTCGGAACACAAAGTCTGTCCCAATGAGAGTTTGTCATGTAGTTTTGACGAAGTTGGTCCAAACTTTGCTCCGTTATAGTTTCGAGAGAGTTTAGAACTCGAAGTTCGTCCAAATGAGAGTTCTTTTGGTGGTTTGGATGACACATGGTCCACACTGTACTCCGTTTAAGTTTTTGTTTGGATTGGTGCCCTAAAACTCGTAGATAGTGAATGTTAAACGAATTATATACTTATTCGATAAAGGTGTTATCGAGATTGATTCAGTAAAAGTCATTACTGAATAAATTAAATTGCACATATAATAACCCAAGTCCAATAAACTAAGATCCATGGCTATAGGATGAACACTTGAGCTTTATGTAGAGACATAAAAGTGGATCAAGCTTGAGTAATAGCCAAAACGGTCTATAGTATAGGAATATGGTTGGGTACCTTATTCTGGAGACACTATGAGAAGTGGCCCACTTTATAGATGGTATAGACGATGTGATCCTAAATCGTCCATGTAGAGACATGGGAGTGGGGGCGTCCTATGCAATGAGTTTGCATAAGACCAGGATCGAGAAATAAGTCGCTCTCGCTTTATAACACCGTTTACTGACGAGACTGACTATTTCATGTGATGACCTAGGTAACTCGATCTTAATCCTGAGCTAACTATGAACTCCTGTTTATTCGGGCTTATCCTTAGATCTGCATAGGTGAGAGTGGCTCAGTATCGCCGTCTCAATAAGCCTCCCATTTCATGGATAGGAACGGGTAGATAGCTGGGGATATAGTCGTGCAAGAAGGAATTCACTCCTACCCGAATAAGGGATAGTAGAGAGGTTGTTCCCTTAAGTGCTGACTCCGGGGCTTGAACAAAGGGATCCCGCCCTTTCATTGGCCCGAGAGGGACTCGGTTTATTGGCTGGACCATAAACCAATTGTTCATTAGAGGATTAGTGGGACTTAAGGAACTAGAAGTACTATAGGGGTAAAACGGCTTATTCACCTAGTTATAGCTACGAACAACCTGTGAAGGATCTACTTACTAATCATGGTTAAATCAAATGGGCGAAAATATATCTATAGTGAGGGGAGTGCAACTATCGGGCTATAGTGGAGTGTCCCGATAGTTAACGAATGTTGGCTAGCTTGGACAACGAGATTAGTCGGTTAGCCTCGAATGTTGGAGCCCATGATCTATAGGTCCATTAGGTCCCCCTACTAGCTCATATCGGAATTAAGCCTAGAACAAAAGATATGAAGCTTTGAATAATTCAAAATCGGGAAAAAGGGTATTATCGTAAATTGTGTTTGACACAATAATTTAATTATGAATTAAATTAGAAAATGAGAGATGAAGTATTTAAAAGTGTTTTGAATACTATATATATGTATTAGGAATCATATATGTGGAATTGCACAAGATAACAAAGATTAATTAGATTAACCATATCAAAATTAATTTGAAAATTTTCAAATTAATTACCAAGCAATCAATTTCAATTTAGAATTGAAATTGGGGGTAATTTGCAAGCTTGAAATTTGATTTCAAATTGAATATAGTGGATTTCGTTGGAAATCCACTTAATGCATGATAATTCAAAGTGGAAAGACAACTCACTCATGCATTGTTGCATGTCTTGTGTAATGTACACCTAGAATACACCATGTGTCTTGTGTCTTGAGGCTTGGCTTTGCATGAAGAATGCCTTTAAAAGGAGTTTGAATCATATTCAAACATAAGAGAGCCATTTCCTTAATGTTATGCTGCTGGAATTTGGTCTCAAAGTTCTCTCATCTCTCATTCTTCTCCATTGTTTGATGCTTCAAGCATTCCCTTCCCATTCCCTATCTTATATAGACTCCCAAAAGTCGTTCTTGCCCTGGAGTATAGTAGGGAAGACTCTACAGGTTGTCCAAGGAGCATAGGAGAGGCAAACACCACAAAAAGTTCAACATAACTGAGCTACAAAGGTTGGTGTTTTCTAAACTCTCTATTCTGTCTTTTCTAGAACATGCATGCATTAGGAGTAAAACTTTATGTCTTAAGTGCTTTCGATCTTCAATTGCTTCCGCATGTGTAATATGTACACCTTCAGTTTTATAGTGCTCGAAACCCAAAGTCCGTCCCAATGAGAGTATATCATATAGTTTTGACGAAGGTTGTCCAAACTTTTCTCCGTTTGAGTTTCGAGAGAGTTTGGAACGCAAAGTTCGTCCCAATGAGAGTTCTTTAGGTGGTTTGGATGACACATGGTCCAAACTTTACTCCGTTTAATTTTTTGAGAGCTCGGAACCCAAAGTCTGTCCCAATGAGAGTTATTCATGTAGTTTTGACGAAGTTGGTCCAAACTTTGCTCCGTTTGAGTTTCGAAAGAGTTTGGAACTCAAAGTTTGTCCCAAGGAGAGTTCTTTATGTGGTTTGGACGACATATGGTCCAAACTTTACTCTGTTTATGATTTTGAGAGCTTGGAACCCAAAGTTCGTCCCAATGAGTGTTTATCATCTAGTTCTGACGAAGTTGGTCCAAACTTTGCTCCGTTTGAGTTTCGAGAGAGTTTGGAACTCAAAGTTCGTCCCAATGAGAGTTCTTTAGGTGGTTTTGACGACACATGGTCCACACTTTACTCCGTTAAAGTTTTTGAGAGCTCGGAACCCAATGTTCGTCCAAATGAGAGTTTATCATCTAGGTTGGACGAAGTTGGTCCAAACTTTGCTCTGTTTGAGTTTCCAGAGAGTTTGGAACTCAAAGTTCGTCCAAATGAGAGTTCTTTAGGTGGTTTGGACGACACATGGTTCGAACTTAACTCCGTTTAAGTTTTATAGTGCTCGGAACCCAAAGTCCGTCCCAATGAGAGTTTATCATGTAGTTTGGACGAAGTTGGTCAAAACTTTGCTCCGTTTTAGTTTCGAGAGAGTTTGGAACTCAAAGTTCACCCCAATGAGAGTTCTTTAGATCGTTTGAACGACACATGGTCCACACTTTACTCAATTTAAGTTTTTGAGAGCTCGGAACCCAAAGTTCGTCCCAATGAGAGTTTATCATCTAGTTTGGACTAAGTTAGTCCAAACTTTGCTCCGTTTGAGCTTCAAGAGAGTTTGGAACTCAAAGTTCGTCCCAATGAGAGTTCTTTAAATTTTTTGGACGACACATGGTCCAAACTTTACTATGTTTAAGTTTGCTAGAGCTCGGAACCTAATGTTCGTCCCAATAAGAGTTTATCATCATCTTTTTACGAAGTTGGTCCAAACATTGCTCCGTTTGAGTTTCGAGAGAGTTTGGAACTCAAAGTTCGTCCCAATGAGAGTTCTTTCGGTGGTTTGGATGAAACATGGTCCAAACTTTACTCCGTTTAAGTTTTTGAGAGCTCGGAACCCAAAGTTCGTCCCAATGAGAGTTTTTCATCTAGTTTGGACGAAGTTCGTCCAAACTTTGCTCCGTTTGAGTCTCAAGAGAGTTTGGAACTCAAAGTTCGTCCCAATGAGAGTTCTTTAGGTGGTTTGGGAGACACATGGTCCAAACTTTACTCCGTTTAAGTTTTTGACAACTCGGAACCCAAAGTTCGTCCCAATGAGAGTTTATCATCTAGTTTGGACGAAGTTGGTCCAAACTTTGCTCCGTTTGAGTTTCGAGAGAGTTTGGGACTCAATGTTCGTGCCAATGAGAGTTCTTTAGGTGGTTTGGACGACACATGGTCCAAACTTTACTCCGTTTAAGTTTTTGAGAGCTCGGAACCCAAAGTTTGTCCCAATGAGAGTATATCATCTAGTTTGGACGAAGTTTGTCCAAACTTTGCGACATTTGAGTTTCGAGGGAGTTTGGAACTCAAAGTTCGTCCCAATGAGAGTTCTTTAGGTGGTTTGGGAGACACATGGTCCAAACTTTACTCCGTTTAAGTTTTTGAGAGCTCGGAACCCAGAGTTCGTCCCAATGAGAGTTTATCATCTAGTTTGGATGAAGTTTGTCCAAACTATGCGCCATTTGGGTTTCGAGAGAGTTTGGAACTCAAAGTTCGTCCGAATGAGAGTTCTTTAGGTGGTTTGGATGAAACATGGTCCAAACATTACTCCGTTTAAGTTTGTTAGAGCTCGAAACCCAAAGTTCGTCCCAATGAAAGTTTATCATCTTGTTTGGACGAAGTTGGTCCAAACTTTGCTCCGTTTGAGTTTCGAGAGAGTTTGGAACTCAAAGTTCGTTCCAATGAGAGTTCTTTAGGTGGTTTGGACGACACATGGTCCAAACTTTACTCCGTTTAAGTTTTTGAGAGCTCGGAACCCAAAGTTCGTCCCAATGAGAGTTTATCATCTAGTTTGGACGAATTTTGTCCAAACTTTGCTCCGTTTGAGTTTCGAGAGAGTTTGGAACTCAAAGTTCGCCCCAATGAGAGTTCTTTAGATGGTTTGGACGACACATGGTCCACACTTTACTCCTTTTAAGTTTTTTAGAGCTTGGAACCCAATGTTCGTCCCAATGAGAGTTTATCATCTAGTTTGGACGAGGTTGGTCCAAACTTTGCTCCGTTTGAGTTTCGAGAGAGTTCGAAACTCAAAGTTCGTCCCAATAAGAGTTCTTTAGGTGGTTTGGACGACACATGGTCCAAAATTTACTCCGTTTATGTTTTTGAGAGTTTGGAACCCAAAGTTCGTCCCAATGAGAGTTTATCATCTAGTTTGGATGAAGGTGGTCCAAACTTTGCTCCGTTTGAGTTTCGAGAGAGTTTGGAACTCAAAGTTCGTTCCAATGAGAGTTCTTTAGGTGGTTTGGACGACACATGGTCCAAACTTTACCCCGTTTAAATTTTTGAGAGCTCGGAACCCAAAGTTCGTCCCAATGAGAGTTTATCATCTAGTTTGGACGAAGTTTGTCCAAACTTTGCGCCATTTGAGTTTCGAGAGAGTTTTGAACTCAAACTTCGTCCCAATGAGAGTTCTTTAGGTGGTTTGGATGAAACATGGTCCAAACATTACTCCGTTTAAGTTTGTTAGAGCTCGAAACCAAAAGTCCGTCCCAAAGAAAGTTTATCATCTGGTTTGGACGAAGTTGGTCCAAACTTTGCTCCGTTTGAGTTTCGAGAGAGTTTGGAACTCAAAGTTCGTTCCAATGAGAGTTCTTTAGGTGGTTTGGACGACACATGGTCCAAACTTTACTCCGTTTAAGTTTCTGAGAGCTCAAAACCCAAAGTTCGTCCCAATGAGAGTTTATCATCTGGTTTGGTAGAATTTTGTCCAAACTTTGCTCCGTTTGAGTTTCGAGGGAGTTTCGAACTCAAAGTTCGCCGCAATGAGAGTTCTTTAGATGGTTTGGACGACACATGGTCCACACTTTACTCCTTTTAAGTTTTTGAGAGCTTGGAACCCAAAGTTCGTCCCAATGAGAGTTTATCATCTAGTTTGGACGAAGTTGGTCCAAACTTTGCTCCGTTTGAGTTTCGAGAGAGTTCGAAACTCAAAGTTCGTCCCAATAAGAGTTCTTTAGGTGGTTTGGACGACACATGGTCCAAACTTTACTCCGTTTAAGTTTTTTAGAGCTCGGAACCCAAAGTTCGTCCCAATGAGAGTTTTTATCTAGTTTGGACGAAGTTGGTCAAACCTTTGCTCCGTTTGAATTTCGAGAGTGTTTGGAACTCAAAGTTCATCATAATGAGAGTTCTTTAGGTGGTTTGGACGACACATGGTCGAAACTTTACTCCGTTTAAGTTTTTGAGAGCTCGGAACCCAAAGATCGTCCCTATGAGAGTTTATCACCTATTTTGGACGAAGTTGGTCCAAACTTTGCGCTGTTTTAGTTTCGATAGAGTTTGGAACTCAAAGTTCATCCAAATGAGAGTTCTTTAGGTGGTTTGGACGACACATGGTCCACACTTTACTCCTTTTAAGTTTTTGAGAGCTTGGAACCCAAAGTTCGTCCCAATGAGAGTTTATCATCTAGTTTGGACGAAGTTGGTCCAAACTTTGCTCCGTTTGAGTTTCGAGAGAGTTCGAAACTCAAAGTTCGTCCCAATAAGAGAGTTCTTTAGGTGGTCTGGACGACACATCGTCCAAACTTTACTCCGTTTATGTTTTTTAAAGCTCGGAACCCAAAGTTCGTCCCAATAAGAGTTTTTATCTAGTTTGGACGAAGTTGGTCCAAAGTTTGCTCCGTTTGAGTTTCGAGAGAGTTTGGAACTTAAAGTTCGTCCCAATGATAGGTATTTAGGTGGTTTTGACGATACATAGTCCAAACTTTACTCTGTTTAAGTTTGACCATGGATACTGATTGATATGTGCTGACTATCCCTACATCATCACAGATGTCAGGCCTTGTGCAGAGCATTGCACACATTATGCTGCCCACAGCGGAGGTCTAGGAAATCTATCTCATATTCTTAATCTCTTGAAGTGTCTTAGGACACTATTCCTTAGACAAGTGAACCCCATGCTTGAAACACAATAAGTCATTCTTGGAGTTCAGCATCGAATATTGGGACAACATTTTGTCAATATACGTTGCTTGAGACAGGGCTAGCGTTTTGTTCTTCCGATCCCAGACTATTTGGATTCCAAGAACATATTCGACCTCTCCTAAATATTTCATTTGGAATTGGTCCGCTAGCCATCCTTTATGTCAGACATATATCCTTATCAGTCTTAAAATCCATGTCAGTGTATCCTGTAAGGATCAAATCCTTAGTCCTATACACGAGCATATAGTTCATATTTCTCCTCAGATACTTGAGGATATTCATAACGGTTTTCCAATGATCAAATCTTGGATTAGATTGGTACTTACTGACAATCCCTATTGCATAGGTCATTCGTCTCATGTCCTCAACTTCTTGAGGTGTCTCAGGAAACCGTTTCTTAGACAAAATGAATTCCACGCCTGAAAGGTAGAGAACCCTTCTTGGAATTCTGCATCTTATATCTAACTAACATCTCGTAGATATAAGACACTTGTGACAATGCTAGCTTTTTGTTCTTACCGTTCCTAACGATTTGGATCCGAAGAACGAACTTAGCTTCTCCCAAATTTTCATTTGGAATTGAGCTGCTAGCTTATTTTACTAGTCAGTAAGATAACCTACATCATTCCCAATGACTAGGATATCAATTACATACAACACTAATAAAGCTACTGAACTATTGACGATCTTCTTGTAAAGACAAGATTCATCAATGTTCTTGATTAAAGCCAAAAGATTTGATCACAGTATCAAATCTTATATTCCAAGATCGAATTGCTTAGGTCAACCCATGAATGGATCACTTAAGCTTGCAAACCCCTTTTTTCTTCTGATCTTGCTAAATGAATCATTCTGCTTGAGACATGTAGATACTCTTCTCAAGATTACCATTCAAAAGTGTAGTCTTGACATCCATTCTAAATGGACAAAAGTTCTAATAGAACAACATGACGACAGGAGATAAGACTTTCTTACAGTCCCCTGTCTCTGGGTATAACCCTTTTGCCATAAGTCTAACCATAAGATTATGTCTCGTTTCTTCTTGTAGATTCATTTGTAATCCATTGGTGTTACCCCATTAGATAGATCTACAAGATTCTAGATGGAATTGAAATCACATATTTCAATTCCGGATCCATCGCTTTAATCCAATTGGTTCTTGTTAACATCATTTATTGCCTTGCTCTAAGACAATGAATCCTCTAAATCATCATCAGGTTTGACGATCTGGGCTTCAATTAAGCCCATGTAACAGTCAGATTGTAGGACAATCCTCCCACTATATTGAGGCACTCTCAACTCTTTGAGATAGATGTAACTAACCAGTTGTATTGGCCTCATCAACAACTCTTGTTAAAGGTCCAACATCATCAACAACCCTTGTTCCCTTATCAACAACTCTTGTTGATATTTTGTAGCTTCATCAGTTAATTTACTTAAAACGATCTTATTTTTGTGGCTTATTATTTCTTATGTGGTCTTCTTCTGAGAATGTAGCATTTTTCGATACAAATTCTTTATTCTCTTGCGGATTGAAGAAGAATTCACATCTCTCGTTTTCATGGGGTAGCCTACGAATAGGTATATTATTTGAACAGTGTTCCAATTTCTTTTGGGTTTGACACAATCACATGCGTTGGACTCCAAAAAAATAACGTAAACTACTTTTACGTCTTATCCACATTTCAAAAGATGTTTCATAAACACTTTTGATGGAACGTTGTTCGAAATATGTGCTGCAGTCAACACTGCATGACCCCCAAAACGAGTCAGGCAAATGAGCATAGCTCATAATGAATCGAATCGTATCCAATAGGGTTCTATTTCTCCTATCTAATACACCGTTTCTTTAAGGTGCTTCAGGGGTAGTTGAGATGTAATTCCATGTTCTATCGAATAGTCTTGGAATCTCAAGTCTCATCTACTCTACACCTCGATCAGATCGAAGTGTTTTTATCACCTCACCTAACAAGTTTCCAACTTCAGTCTCAAACCATTTTGAATTTCTCAAGAGCTTTAGACTTAAGTTGCATTAGGTTGAGATACACATACCTTGCATAATTATCTATAATATAGATAAATTATTCATGCCCTCCCACTGCTTTAACATATTAGACCACAAAGATCCAAATGTACTAGCTCTAAGGGCTCTTTGGCTCTCTTATCTCTTTTCCAGTAAAAGATCTATCTATCATATTGTCCATAAGACATGACTTTATTGGTATTAGAGAGTGTTCTTCTAACTAACTTAGAAGTATACTAAAGACTAAGCTCTCAATCATATTGAGATCATAACTAGCCTAACACCTTAAGAACCAAAGAAAGGTATTTCCTTTAGGAGAAATCTTTTGCCTTTCATTTCTTTGATTAGTAGCATCCACAAGCAACACAGTGTTCATGACTACCTTAATCTTGATTAGTCTTTAAAAACGTTTATGTTATTTTTTCAGTTCAGCTGAACAAAAGTTAACTCCCTTTCTTGAAATGAACTGCATTAGCAGAGAAAGGTAAAGAGTAACATTGTTCCAGCCAATACGATACAGAAATTATATGCACATTATCTAATAATATGTATTTGCTCCCACTGGAAAAAATAACTTGACATTCCCCATTGCTACAGTCAAGACAACCTCTCTAATTCAAAATTTTGAGAGTTATCTCAATAGCATGAAGCTATTGCCAGGAATTCATTCCTTTTAATAAGAAGAACAACCGTAATTTGTGACTATGAATCAAGCATTCGGGTAGAATCATCATTCTTCACAAATTACGCTTCCAAGACTAGTAAATCGAATTTACTGTCTTTGGACAAGTCTTCCTTGGCTGAGTAAGGCTCAATGTCATATTCATTAATAACACTTCTTAATGAATTAAACATTTTTGGGCATGAGAACATTTCTCTGTCAAGACTAATCTTACAATATTGGCCACAAATTAGTCGTTTAAATTTGTTGTATAATCACCGTTATTAATAAAATGAGCGTAAGACTATGCACATATGAAAACATTGAATTGTTGAAATAACAAATCACTTGATTATTTATCGCACTAACCCATTACAAGAGCAATACAAACAATTGCATAAAATCCAATCAATTTAGCAAAACAGACAATCACATAACCCTAAAACTATCGATTTAGTTTTGCAACGATGTTTCAGAGGTTTAGAATATCAGCCACCGAAGGGTGATCAGGCATTCCTCCTTTGAAATGAGACACCTCTCAGCTAATTCTAATTCCAGAATAACTCATATTCCTATAGACATTAGCCACCGTTGTTCGGTCAAGGATTTGTTAACACTTTTAACTCATCCTCGTAAGTGTAACCCTCCAACTTTCAGATCTCAGAGGCACGCACCAACAGGCTACCGAAGGGAAAGACAACTGTTGGTGATTAGCCTAGGAGCTCCTATCCTTTTCAGGAGTTCACGATGTTCCGAATCCTATGACCAGGCCCTCCGAAGGGATGGTTGCGCTAGGACAACCTGCAGGCGGATCATAGGACTCTCACGGTGTGAACTATGGGCGGAGACCGAGGGATACGTTGACACGTGTCCCGCTCCCACTTACTCTAGACATTTTTCCCATTCACCTTGATATTGATCCATGCAAACACTTTCCGAAGGGAGGCCGCTCCTAAGGCGACTCGAAGCCGAGCATGAATCTCACGTTGTGAATATAGGGACGTAGGAGCAAAACTTGATTTAAATCTCGTTTTGTGATTTTCCTCCCACTGAAAATGTCCTAAGGTTAATATAGGGTTGTTTAACTTAGATAGTATTCGGCTAAGTCAGTCTATCTAAGTCTGATCCTATTATAACAATTATGGAAAGGATTCAACTGCAATCTTTTGGGTGAATTAAACTTCTTTTAATAAACCCAACATTGCAAGTCAACATTACTATGGTTAATTCAACTCAATGTTCGGGTCAGTTCCCAGGTAGGAGGTGTTCTGTAAACCGTCAACTTAAATACCCCCAACCTTAGACAGAACTTTACCGAGCGAGTTCCCTTATAACCTCAGTAATGTATGGTCTTTATTCTAAAGATCTAGGTGCATTAAACACTTTTAATAAACCTAGTGACATTGCATGCTAACATTTAACTATGATTAATTCAACTCCGGTATTCCAGGTCAGTTCCCAGGCAGGAGGTGTTCCGTAAACCGTCAACTTAAATACCCCCAGCCTTAGGCAGAACATTACCGGTGGAGTTCCCTTATAATCATAGCAATGTTTTTCCTACTTAGTAAATTAAAACTATTTTTAATTCTAAGTAAGAAAAAGATTCTAATCCTATTAGAAATCGATCTAGGTCTAATTAATTTTAAACAATTTAAAATTAATCCAATTTATCCTATGATCTTATGTTTGCATGCAAATCTTGATTATAGATTGACGATTTCTAATCATTAATATTGAAGAACTATTTCAAATTTTAATGATTAATCCTATAATCAAGAATATAGGGTTTAATTCATTCAACAATGTCATTCAAATTAAATAATTAAACCACATCAATTGCATGAATAATATAACAATTATATTATTAACTATGGATGTTTCATGCTTCATGCAATTTTGATTTTCTTTTATTATAACAATTATAAGCGAATCAAGAAAATCAACCAAGCATGCTTCATTCATCACATTAAACATAACTATTTATATTTAATTTAAGTAATGACATGCTTCATGCTTTCCAATTTTTCATATAATTAATATACACTTATATTAAAAAATATGAAAACAATTCCATGCATTTAAACATACATTATAACAATTTATAATATATAAAAAATACATGAGCATATTTATAACCTAAGGTGGGATTAAATATTCCATATGACATCCATAAAGCATATAAATAGCAATTGAACCGGATAATTTTGGCCCCTAGGATAAAATAAAGCATTAAATTACATTAATTTAGCTAAATTTGTTGGGTTTTATGCCCTAAAACTCGTAGATAATGAATGTAAACAAATTATATACTTGTATTTAATAAAGTGTTATTTAGTTTCTACAATAAAATGTTATTGTTAAATATTGCACTATTTGACCCTAATCCAATAAACTAGACATCCTAGGCTGAAATATGAGTCTTGAACTATATGTAGCGACATATGGGGATCATTGTTCAAGAAACAGCCTAAAAGGTCTATAGTATAGGGATAAGACTGGTTGCCTTATCCTGACAACACTATGGATACGGCCCACTTTGTATTTGATACAAACGCTGCGATCCAACGCGTTCGTGTAGGAGACATGCAAGTGGGGGTATCCTATGCAATGAGTTTGCATAAGACCGGACCGCGAAATAGTAACCACTAGTTATAACACCGTTAACTAATTGGTTTTCTATTTCACTAGGACGACCTAGACAACTTAGTCTTAATCCTGAGTTGATTATGGACTCCTGCTCATGAGAGATTGTCCTTTGATTTGTATGGGTGAGAGTGGCCAATACGCCGACTCAATAAGCCTACCACTTTGGGGACAAGACCGAATGGAGAGCTGGGAACATAATCGTACAAGATGGAATTCACTCCTTCCCGACCTTAGGGAAGCAGATGAGTGTTCCCTTAAGTGGTTACTCCGAGTCTTGAACAAAGGGCCCTACCCTCTCAATGACACGAGAGGGTTTTCTGTTTGATGGTTGGACCACAAACAGATTGTTCATTAGAAGAGAATTGGTACTTAAGGAAATAGAGGTGACCCAGGGGTAAAACGGTAATTTGACCCAGCTGGTGTTACGGACACTCGTGAAGGACTAACTAGTCGATATTGGTCTAGATCCGTGGACGCAGAAAATATGTCTACACTGAGAAGAGTGCAACTGTGAGTCTATAGTGGAATGTACACACAGTTAACGAATATTGATTAATGTGGTTAATGAGTTTAACCAATTAATCTCACATCGTTGGAGCTTCTGATCTGCAGGTCCATTAGGTCCCACTGGTAGCTCGTAAAGTAATTTGAGGCAACTAAGTAATTAAATGTAAATTGAAAATGTTCAATTTACTAAGGGAAATAAATATAATATATATTGATATATTATTATGAGAGAAATTAATATTTGAAGAAGTTCAAATATAAATTTATGGAAGATTGAAAGAGTTCAAATAATGAATTAATTAATTTAAGTCCTAAAATGTGTTTGGGCAAAATTAATTAATTCAAGGCCGGAAATTAAATATGTGATATTTAATTGGTGGTTAATTAATTAAAGAATTCGTTAACCATGAATTAATCAATTATGTAAATAATTAATCACTTAAGGAAGTGATTAATCATTTATGGGAATGATCTAATTACTTATGGAAGTAATTAGTCATTTGTGGAAAAGATTAATTAATTGGGGAATTGATTGATCGTGATTGATTAATTAAAGAATAAGATTGAATCAATTTTGGAAAAGATTGATTTAATTGAATATTTTATTCATGGCCTCTCTTCTATAAATAGAACACTAGACCTAATTGGTCATGACGCTTGACACTCTTGAAAGACAAGACCTAGAATTCTCTCTAGCCTCCCTCTTAGAGAAAGACTCCCACAAGTCTTTGGCCTCCTAGACTTAGAGACATACCGGTGTAACTTCTGTGGTTATTGTGTCAATCAAGAAGGAATTTCCAGTGAAGAAAAACAAAGGCGGCTGCTGCGTTTTCGTTCGTTGGAGCGTCGTTGGCGAAGAACGGTCAAGTCTACAACGGAGGTTTGTAACGGTTCTTCCTCTTTTCGTTAGAAAAGTTTTTAAAATAAATTTAGATTTATTTTAGGCATGTTTAAACCGATTTTACAGCGACTTTAAAGTTGTTTAAAGTTTTGTTTGAGTTTTCGTAACGGTATTTTAATGTCTACACTGAGAAGAGTGCAACTGGGAAATCGGTCTGATTTGGTTTTTTGCTGGATCAACCCATTTTTCTGTGTTCTTGGCCCGGTTCAGTCAATTTCTGCCATGGTTCGTGATTTTGGAAGCCAGTTCGAGGTGGTTCGGGACGGTTCGTGATGTCTAGACAAAATTCCGGAACTGTACAAGGATTATTAGGATAGAATTTAGCTAAATTAATGTAATTTAATGCTTTATTTTATCCTAGGGGCCAAAATTAACCGGTTCAATTGCTATTTATATGCTTTATGGATGTCATATAGAATATTTAATCCCACCTTAGGTTATAAACATGCTCATGCATTTTTTATATATTATAAATTGTTATAATGTATGTTTAAATGCATGAATTTGTTTTCATATTTTTAATATAAGTGTATATTAATTATATGAAAAATTGGAAAGCATGAAGCATGTCATTACTTAAATTAAATATAAATAGTTATGTTTAATGTGATGAATGAAGCATGCTTGGTTGATTTTCTTGATTGGCTTATAATTGTTATAATAAAAGAAAATCAAAATTGCATGAAGCATGAAACATCCATAGTTAATAATATAATTGTTATATTATTCATGCAATTGATATGGTTTAATTATTTAATTTGAATGAGATTGTTGAATGAATTAAACCCTAGATTCTTGATTATAGGATTAATCATTAAAATTTGAAAAAGTTCTTCAATATTAATGATTAGAAACCGTCAATCTATAATCAAGATTTGCATGCAAACATAAGATCATAGGATAAATTGGATTAATTTTAAATTGTTTAAAATTAATTAGACCTAGATCGATTTCTAATAGGATTAGAATCTTTTCTTACTTAGAATTAAAAATAGTTTTAATTGACTAAGTAGGAAAAACATTGCTATGATTATAAGGGAACTCCACCGGTAAAGTTCTGTCTAAGGTTGGGGGTATTTAAGTTGACGGTTTACGGAACACCTCCTACCTGGGAACTGACCTGGAATACCGGAGTTGAATTAATCATAGTTAATTGTTAGCATGCAATGTCACTAGGTTTATTAAAAGTGTTTAATGCACCTAGATCTTTAGAGTAAAGACCTTACATTACTGAGGTATAAGGGAACTCTCTCGGTAAAGTTCTGTCTAAGGTTGGGGGTATTTAAGTTGACGGTTTACGGAACACCTCCTACCTGGGGACTAACCCGATTGAGTTGAATTAACCATAGTAATGTTGACTTGCAATGTTGGGTTCATTAAAAGAAGTTTAATTCACCCAAAAGATTGCAGTTGAATCCTTTCCATAATTGTTATAATAGGATCAGACTTAGATAGATTGACTTAGCCGAATACTATCTAAGTTAAACAACCCTATATTAACCTTAGGACATTTTCAGTGGGATGAAAATTACAAAATGAGATTTAAATCAAGTTTTGCTCCTACGTCCCTATATTCACAACGTGAGATTCATGCTCGGCTTCGAGTCGCCTTAGGAGCGGCCTCCCTTCGGAAAGTGTTTGCATGAATCAATATCAAGGTGAATGGGAAAAATGTCTAGAGTAAGTGGGAGCGGGACACGTGTCAACTTATCCCTCGGTCTCCGCCCATAGTTCACACCGTGAGAGTCCTATGATCCGCCTGCAGGTTGCCCTGGCGCATCCATCCCTTCGGAGGGCCTGGTCATAGGATTCGGAACATCGTGAACTCCTGAAAAGGATAGGAGCTCTTAGGCTAATCACCAACAGTTGTCTTTCCCTTCGGTAGCCTGTTGGTGCGTGCCTCTGAGATCTGAAAGTGGGAGGGTTACACTTACGAGGATAAGTTAAAAGTGTTAACAAATCCTTGACCGAACAACGGTGGCTAATGTCTATAGGAATATGAGTTATTATGGAATTAGAATTAGCTGAGAGGTGTCTCATTTCAAAGGAGGAGTACCTGATCACCCTTCGGTGGCTGATATTCTAAACCTCTGAAACGTCGTTGCAAAACTAAATGGATAGTTTTTTAGGGTTCTGTGATTGTCTGTTTTGCTAAATTGATTGGATTGTATGCAATTGTTTCTATTGCTCTTGTAATGGGTTAGTGCAATAAATAATCAAGTGATTTGTTATTTCAACAATTCAATGTTTTCATATGTGCATAGTCTTACGCTCATTTTATTAATAACGGTGATTATACAACAAATTTAAACGACTAATTTGTGGCCAATATTGTAAGATTAGTCTTGATAGAGAAATGTTCTCATGCCAAAAAATGTTTAATTCATTAAGAAGTGTTATTAATGAATGTGACATTGAGCCTTACTCAGCCAAGGAAGACTTGTCCAAAGACAGTAAATTCGATTTACTAGTCTTGGAAGCATAATTTGTGAAGAATGACGATTCTACCCGAATACTTGATTCATAGTCACAAATTACGGTTGTTCTTCTTAAAAGGAATGAATTCCTGTCAATAGCTTCATGCTATTGAGATAACTCTAAAAAAATTTGAATTAGAGAGGTTGTCTTGACTGTAGCAATGGGGAACGTCAAGTTATTTTTTTCCAGTGGGAGCAAATACATATTATTAGATAATGTGTATATAATTCCTAGAAATTTGATTTCTGTATCGTATAGGCTGGAACAATGTTACTCTTTACCTTTCTCTGCTAATGCAGTTCATTTCAAGAAAGGGAGTTAACTTTTGTTCAGCTGAACTGAAAAAATAACATAAACGTTTTTAAAGACTAATCAAGATTAAGGTAGTCATGAACACCGTGTTGCTTATGAGTACTACTAATCAAAGAAATGAAAGGCAAAAGATTTCTCCTAAAGGAAATACCTTTCTTTGGTTCTTAAGGTGTTAGGCTAGTTATGATCTCAATATGATTGAGAGCTTAGTCTTGATTATACTTCTAAGTTAGTTTGAAGAACACTCTCTAATACCAATAAAGTCATGTCTTATGGACGATATGACTGATAGATCTTTTACTGGAAAAGAGATAGAAGAGCCAAAGAGCCCTTAGAGCTAGTACATTTGGATCTTTGTGGTCTAATATGTTAAAGCAGTGGGAGGGCATGAATAATTTATCTATATTATAGATAATTATGCAAGGTATGTGTATCTCAACCTAATGCAACTTAAGTCTAAAGCTTTTGAGAAATTCAAAATGGTTTGAGACTGAAGTTGGAAACTTGTTAGGTGAGGTGTTAAAAACCCTTCGATCTGATCGAGGTGTAGAGTAGATGAGACTTGAGATTCCAAGACTATTTGATAGAACATGGAATTACATCTCAACTACCCCTAAAAGCACCTTAAAGAAACGGTGTATTAGATAGGAGAAATAGAACCCTATTGGATACGATTCGATTCATTATGAGCTATGTTCATTTGCCTGACTCGTTTTGGGGGTCATGCAGTGTTGACTGCAGCACATATTTCGAACAACGTTCCATCAAAAGTGTTTATGAAACATCTTTTGAAATGTGGATAAGACGTAAAAGTAGTTTACGTTATTGGGGAGTCCAACGCATGTGATTGTGTCAAACCCAAAAGAAATTGGAACACTGTTCAAATAATATACCTATTCGTAGGCTACCCCATGAAAACGAGAGATGTGAATTCTTCTTCAATCCGCAAGAGAATAAAGAATTTGTATCGACAAATGCTACATTCTCATAAGAAGACCACATAAGAAATAATAAACCACAAAATAAGATCGTTTTAAGTAAATTAACTGATGATGCTACAAAATATCAACAAGAGTTGTTGATAAGGGAACAAGGGTTGTTGATGATGTTGGACCTTTAACAAGAGTTGTTGATGAGGCCAATACAACTTGTTAGTTACATCTATCTCAAAGAGTTGAGAGTGCCTCAATATAGTGGGAGGATTGTCCTACAATCTGACCGTTACATGGGCTTAATTGAAGCCCAGATCGTCAAACCTGATGATGATTTAGAGGATTCATTGTCTTAGAGCAAGGTAATAAATGATGTTAACAAGAACCAATTGGATTAAAGCGATGGATCCGGAATTGAAATATGTGATTTCAATTCCATCTAGAATCTTGTAGATCTATCTAATGGGGTAACACCAATGGATTACAAATGAATCTACAAGAAGAAACGAGACATAATCTTATGGTTAGACTTATGGCAAAAGGGTTATACCCAGAGACAGGGGACTGTAAGAAAGTCTTATCTCCTGTCATCATGTTGAAGTCTATTAGAACTTTTGTCCATTTAGAATGGATGTCAAGACTACACTTTTGAATGGTAATCTTGAGAAGAGTATCTACATGTCTCAAGCAGAATTATTCATTTAGCAAGATAGGAAGCAAAAAGGAGTTTGCAAGCTTAAGTGATCCATTCATGGGTTGACCTAAGCAATTCGATCTTGGAATATAAGATTTGATACTGTGATCAAATCTTTTGGCTTTAATCAAGTGTTGGGTTTTATGCCCTAAAACTCGTAGATAGTAAATGTACATTTGACCGAACATTAATAAAGTGATGTATTATTCAATGTTTGTATTATATCTTGTCTTATTATCCCTAATCCAATAAACTAAACATCCAAGGCTAATAGAATGAGGCTTGAACTAGTATGTACGGACATACTGGGATCAATGTTCAAGTTTTAGCCTAAAGGGTCTGTAGTGTAAACCCGGGACTTCTCTAGGATCATTTTGTCTTGTCATCTATTGTGGAAGTTGAATTAAAAGTTGTTTCATTGTTGGAGGACAATAGCAAGTTTTGTGGTTATTGTGGTTTGATTGTTGATTTAAGGAGTTGGAACTTACCAATTTACAAGAAGAAATGGAACAAAAGTGAAAAATGAAAGAAAAGGAAAAGAAAGTGAAATGGGAAAAAAAAAAAGAAAAATAAAAGAAAAAGAAATCAGCAAAGAAGGAAAAAAAAAAAAGAAAAAAAAAAAAGAAAGAAAATGGAAATGGACAGCAATGACTCCACCACTGACAACATTTTTTTATCAGCCCATTTCCATCTCATTTTTCATCCTTTTCCATTGAAACTTTCAGAGAACTTTGAGGAGAGAGTGAAGGAAGAAGAAGAAGAATAATTTCGTGGTTTGAGGTTGAAGAAGATAGGGAAAAGCTCATGCAAAGCCAGCCATTGCAGAATCTGTGTTCAACCTGTCAACCTCTGGTGTTTTAGTCGGTTTGGGCTACACAGAAGGAATCAAGAGGTGAGGTTTGATTTTCTTGAACGTTAGTTCATTTTCTAACAAACTTCATGAAGTAAGCTTGACCTAAATCGAATGGGAAGTTGATGGTTTTTGGAATGGAAAACAGAGCACAGGATTTTCGAGCAAACCAGGAGGATCTCTGGTGTTCTCTGATGTTTTGAGTATTCTGGAGTGCACAAGTCGAATCAGAAGCTCTATTTGGTATGGTTGGAAAGCTTATTCAATATGCTAAACCTTTCATGAAGAATACGTGAGCCAAAAAGTACTTGAAGTAGGTCTAATTTCAGGAGGAAGATAAAGGGTAACAGAGAAGCTCGAATCGGTGTTGTCTGATTTCGGGGCGTTTCTGGACACATTGGTTGGGCATCTCGTTTTCATTTCTTCAGGTAAGTTGTAGAGTGTTCGAAAATGAAGAATTTGATGTGTATTTCATTAATTTTGGTTAAGTATTGAGAAGGTTATGGGTGTTGGAAGTTAGGGTATAGAATCTGGAAAATCTGGAAAAGTAGAATGTGGATGTGGTTTTTAATTCAAGTGTCGAGAATTCATGAGCATGGAAAAACAAAGCTATCTATGGTTCTAATGTTCGGTTTTGGTTATTTGACAGGCCCAGAAGAAATAGGTCGAGTCTACAGACCGGGAACTAGATAAGACAGTGAGTGACAAAATGAATTTTGAAAATGTTCTTAAACGGTTGTTCATGATTATATGTTTTACATGCTTTTCTATGAATGATACATGGTTTTGTGAACGGTTTCAAACATGAGTTTTGGAGCTTAGATTTTCTAATAAGGTTTATATACGAGCACGTGGCTAATGGCTTTATGAAAAGTAGTTGAAACGATATCTTTTAAAGTAAAGCATGTGTTAGCAAATATTGTTTAATCATTTAAAGTTTTTTCACGAGCAAGCTGAGTAAGCTTGAGTTTTACGAAAGATAACGATAAGCAGGCATGTTTTAATGTTTTCATGTGATTTCCGAGATTTCTATTGACTACATGACTGAGATATTGAGCCCGAGGCTATATGGTACCGTGTGCACACAGGTTATGTTCCGTTGTTGACGTTGAGTGTACTCCGTGACAACGATGTTGTCGTGAGTGCTGGGCGGGCCCCACTACGACAAAGACGATGGGAGTGCTGGGCGGGCCCCACTACATCGTAGGACTAGTAACGTTGGTTGTACTGGGCGTGCCCTACACAACGTAGATCGGTCATGTTAGTTAAAACGTTTGATGTACTTGATATGCCTTGCTAGATTTTTATTGACGAACTTGCGAGATATTTTAGAAAACCTTTTCCATTACACGTCTATGTTAAACGCTTTGATTGAGCATATTTATACGTTCAAAGGTTTATCTCGTGTTTTTGACTTCCAGATTTAGAGTTTTAAAGTTAGTCACTCACTGGGCTTCGTAGCTCATTCTTTCAAAATGTTTTTCCACTTTTCAGGTAGAGATCGAGCTCCCGGTGCCTGATACACTGCCAACGTCTGCTGAAAGTTCTGGATCAAGCTTCAGTACGTGGGTGGAGTTGTAAATTGAGTCTGTTCATATTGTAAATGTTTTGTAAGGATTGGATAATATAGTCCTAGAGGTCGTGGTTGTGGAAATCCTAGTTGTACATGTCTTTGGTTATGATATTTATACCAGGTTATTTCCAAACCGAGATATGTCATGGCGACACCTCGTATATGTTGATATGTTTTCAGGGTTTCCGTTATGTTGCGGTTCATATGGAATATATTTTGTGTCCATGATTAGTATGTTTATCAGGTTCAAAGTTTCAGTAAGGTCAACAGGGATCGTTAGAGGTGATGATGTCTGTTGGCTTCACACCGTCTTTCGGGCTAAGCTAGAGGTGGTCCGGGAGGGGGTGTGACAACTTGGTATCAGAGCAGTTAGCTCCATGGGAAAAGAGACATGGTAGTTAGTGCTAAGAAGAATCCAGGAAGTAAATAGTTACACGTTGGGTCAGTTCATATAGAACTAGCAGAGTATGGTCCGAGTATTGCTGAGAGTGAGTCTAGTCAGGACTAGAATGTGTGTATAAGTTTAGTATCATGCATCTGAGTTAAGTATCTATAATATGTCTGATGTGATGATATGTTATAGGAGTCATGCCACCACGTACCAGCAGACGACGCAGGCAGAATCAGGACGGGACGCAGGATCCTACCCAAAGTCAATCGGAAAGGGGATCCAGTACCCCGAGAGGTCAGAATGAGGCAGGGAGTGAGCAATTTGCTAGATCTGCGCAGGAGATCGGTAGGCCAGAGAGAGCAGGGCCTAGTGATCCGGAAAAGACGTATGGGATTGAACGGTTGAAGAAGTTGGGAGCCACAGTGTTTGAGGGTTCCACAGATCCAGCTGACGCAGAGGTCTGGTTGAATATGTTGGAGAAATGCTTCGACGTGATGAGTTGTCCTGAGGAGCGAAAAGTCAAATTAGCCACATTCCTTTTGCAGAAGGAGGCAGAGGGATGGTGGAAGTCTATTATAGCCAGGCGCAGTGATGCGCGTACGTTAGATTGGCAGACATTTAGAGGCATATTTGAGGAAAAGTACTATCCCGCCACATATTGTGAGGCAAAGAGAGATGAGTTTCTGGAGCTGAAACAAGGGTCACTTTCAGTGGCTGAGTACGAGAGGAAGTATACCGAGCTTTCCCGGTATGCTGAAGTGATTGTGGCATCTGAGAGTGACAGGTGTCGCAGGTTTGAGAGAGGGCTACGTTTTGAGATACGTACCCCAGTTACTGCTATTGCAAAGTGGACGGATTTTTCTCAGCTAGTAGAGACTGCCTTACGTGTGGAGCAGAGTATTATAGAGGAAAGGTCGGTTGCGGAGCCTAGTCGTGGAGCTCCAACAGCAAGTGGTTTTCGAGGTCGTGAGCAGCGGAGGTTTGCACCTGGAGTGAATGTTTCAGGCCGTCAAGACTTCAAGCGTCGATCTGGTGGCCAATTATCGAGACAAATGAGTTCGGGTAGTGCCTATCAGAGGCAGTGTCAGAGAGCCCCCAGTCAGTCTGCGAGTTCAGTAGCAAGACCGCGGACGGGTCAGGAGTCCGTTGCTAGTGAATCCAGGAGAACATCATGTGCAAGTTGTGGCAAGAATCATCGAGGTCAGTGTCTTGTTGGCGCTGGTGTGTGTTATCAATGTGGACAACCAGGGCATTTCAAGAGGGATTGCCCACAGTTGAAGGCAACAGTTCAGAGGGACCCGAGAGTTGAGTCCCACACAGTTGAGCAGCCGAGAGTCTTAGCAGGCGTAGGAGAAGGCACTAGTGGTGCAAGGCAAAAGGGAGTTTTGGGGAGACCCAGGCAGCAGGGAAAAGTCTACGCCATGACTCAACAGGAAGCAGAGGATGCACCAGATGTGATCACTGGTACGATTTTGATATGTAATGTACCTGCACGTGTTTTATTAGATCCAGGCGCTACGCATTCCTTTGTTTCTAGCATGTTTTTAACTAAGCTGAATAGGATGCTAGAGCCTTTATCTGAGGAATTAGTCATATGCCCTCCAGTTGGTGACGTTTTGTTAGTCAAGGAAGTGTTGCGTGATTGTGAGGTTGTAGTAGAAGGTCTCTGTATGTTAGCGGATCTTCTTCCCCTAGAGTTGCAGGCGTTGGATGTGATTTTGGGAATGGATTTCTTATTCACTCATTATGCTTCTATGGATTGCCATACGAAGGACGTGACTTTTAAGAAACCAGGTTTGACTGAAGTGGTTTTCAGGGGTGAGAGGAAGATTATTCCTACGTGTTTGATTTCAGCTCTTAAAGCTGAGAAGTTGTTGAGGAAAGGTTGCACAACGTTTCTTGCACACGTAGTAAAGGTGCAAGAAGAAAAGCTAAAACCAGAAGATGTTCCGGTGGTGAATGAATATCTTGATGTTTTTCCAGCTGATCTATCGGGTTTGCCGCCTGATAGAGAGGTGGAGTTCACTATTGAAGTGTTACCAGGAACAGCACCTATTTCACAGGCACCATACAGGATGGCTCCAAGCGAGCTTAAGGAGCTGAAGGTGCAGTTGCAAGAACTAGTTGACAAGGGATACATCAGGCCAAGTGTATCACCGTGGGGAGCTCCAGTGTTATTCGTGAAGAAGAAAGATGGTACCCTGAGATTATGTATTGATTATAGGCAGTTAAACAAGGTCACGATACGTAACAAGTATCCTCTACCACGCATCGATGACTTGTTTGACCAGTTAAGGGGAGCAGCAGTGTTCTCTAAGATTGATCTGAGGTCAGGATATCACCAGTTGAAGGTTAGAGAATCAGATATTCCTAAGACAGCATTCAGGACGAGGTATGGGCACTATGAGTTTTTAGTGATGCCATTCGGTTTAACGAATGCGCCAGCAGTTTTCATGGACCTCATGAACAGGATCTTCCACCAGTATTTAGATCAGTTTGTGATAGTGTTCATCGATGACATTCTAGTATACTCAATTGATAGGGAAGCCCATGAGGAACATCTAAGGATTGTTCTGCAGACACTACGTGAAAAACAGTTATACGCTAAGTTCAGCAAATGTGAGTTCTGGTTGAATCAAGTGGTGTTCTTAGGGCATGTAGTTTCAGCGGATGGAGTTAGTGTTGATCCGCAGAAAGTGGAAGCTGTTGTCAACTGGGAAAGACCAGCTAGTGCAACAGAGGTACGTAGTTTCCTCGGCCTAGCAGGATACTACAGACGTTTTGTTGAGGATTTCTCACGATTAGCGTTACCCTTGACAGCCTTGACAAGGAAGAATGCTAAGTTTGAGTGGTCAGACAAATGTGAACAGAGTTTCCAGGAGCTGAAAAAGAGATTGGTGACAACGCCTATTCTAGCACTTCCAGTAACAGGAAAGGAGTATGTGATCTATTGTGATGCTTCGAGGCAAGGATTAGGTTGTGTGCTGATGCAGGAAGGAAAGGTAATAGCTTATGCTTCAAGGCAGTTGAAGAAGCATGAGTGTAATTACCCTACCCATGATCTTGAGCTAGCAGCAGTTGTTTTCGCACTGAAAATTTGGAGACATTATTTATTCGGTGAGAAGTGCCACATTTTCACAGATCATAAGAGTTTGAAGTACATCTTTGATCAGAAAGAGCTGAATCTGAGGCAGAGGCGATGGCTAGAACTAATTAAAGACTATGACTGTACCATAGAATATCATCCGGGTAAGGCTAACGTGGTAGCAGATGCATTAAGTAGGAAGTCGAGACTTCCGAAGAATGCCTTGTGTGGTATTCGAGCGAGCTTGCTAAGTGCGTTAAGAGGTTTCAAGGCAGTTATGACTACAGGAAGCTCAGGGAGTCTTTTAGCTCAATTTCAAGTTAGGTCTTCTCTAGTAGCAGAGATTGTGAGAAGACAGTCAGAGGATAGTAACATACAGAAGATGCTTATAAAGTCCAAGCAAGGTCCAGAGGCAGAATATGCGTTGAGAGCAGACGGAGCCATAGTTAAACAGGGAAGACTATGCGTTCCGAGTATTAGTGAGCTTAAGAGTGCTATATTAGAGGAAGCTCACAGTTCAGCTTACGCTATGCATCCAGGAAGCACCAAGATGTATAGAACTCTGAAGAAAACTTACTGGTGGCCTGGTATGAAGCGGGAGATAGCTGAATATGTCGATAGATGCTTGATCTGTCAACAGGTTAAACCAGTGAGACAGAGGCCAGGAGGACTCCTTAATCCACTGCCAGTGCCGGAGTGGAAGTGGGAGCATATTACCATGGATTTTCTATTTGGATTACCCCGTACTTCTAGCGGACATGATGGTATATGGGTAATAGTAGATAGACTCACCAAGACAGCACGGTTTATACCGGTTAAAACGACGTCTACACTAGATCAGCTAGCTAAACTGTACGTCGACAGGATTGTAAGTCAACATGGAGTGCCAGTGTCCATAGTTTCAGATAGGGATCCAAGGTTTACTTCTAAGTTTTGGCCTAGTGTGCAGAAAGCAATGGGAACAAAGTTGAAGTTCAGTACAGCGTTCCATCCCCAGACAGATGGTCAGTCTGAGAGGACCATCCAAACCTTAGAGGACATGTTGAGAGCATGTGTCCTCCAGTTTAAAGGAAGTTGGGATACTCACTTATCACTTATGGAGTTCGCTTATAATAACAGCTATCAGTCTAGTATAGGCATGGCACCATTCGAGGCTTTGTATGGCAGACCATGCAGGACTCCTGTGTGCTGGAACGAAGTGGGAGAGCGAAAGCTAGTTGGTCCTGAGTTGGTACAAGTTACGTCAGACAATGTTAAGCTAATTAGGGAGAATCTGAAAATAGCACAGGATCGACAGAAGAGCTATGCAGATAAGCGACGAAGAGACTTAGAGTTCCAGGTTGGAGATCAGGTTTTCTTGAAGTTATCTCCATGGAGAGGTGTTCTTCGCTTTGGGAGGAAAGGTAAGCTGAGTCCTAGATATATTGGCCCTTACCAGATAATGGAACGAGTTGGACCAGCAGCCTATAGACTTGAGTTGCCAGCGGAACTCGCTCGAATACATGATGTTTTTCATGTGTCCATGTTGAGGAAATATATACCAGATCCATCCCATGTGTTGAAAGTGCAACCAATTGAGCTGAAGGAAGACTTGAGTTATAAGGAAGAAGCAGTTCAGATCCTCGACAGAAAGGAGCAAGTTTTGAGGAACAAAACGATCCCACTCGTGAAGGTTCTTTGGAGGCATCACGGAGTTGAGGAGGCAACTTGGGAGTCCGAAGATCAGATGAGGAGGAGTTACCCGACACTCTTCACCTAAGGACTTCTAAATTTCGAGGACGAAATTTGAAAAGGGGGAAGTAAGTTGTAAACCCGGGACTTCTCTAGGATCATTTTGTCTTGTCATCTATTGTGGAAGTTGAATTAAAAGTTGTTTCATTGTTGGAGGACAATAGCAAGTTTTGTGGTTATTGTGGTTTGATTGTTGATTTAAGGAGTTGGAACTTACCAATTTACAAGAAGAAATGGAACAAAAGTGAAAAATGAAAGAAAAGGAAAAGAAAGTGAAATGGGAAAAAAAAAAAGAAAAATAAAAGAAAAAGAAATCAGCAAAGAAGGAAAAAAAAAAAAAAAGAAAGAAAATGGAAATGGACAGCAATGACTCCACCACCGACAACATTTTTTTATCAGCCCATTTCCATCTCATTTTTCATCCTTTTCCATTGAAACTTTCAGAGAACTTTGAGGAGAGAGTGAAGGAAGAAGAAGAAGAATAATTTCGTGGTTTGAGGTTGAAGAAGATAGGGAAAAGCTCATGCAAAGCCAGCCATTGCAGAATCTGTGTTCAACCTGTCAACCTCTGGTGTTTTAGTCGGTTTGGGCTACACAGAAGGAATCAAGAGGTGAGGTTTGATTTTCTTGAACGTTAGTTCATTTTCTAACAAACTTCATGAAGTAAGCTTGACCTAAATCGAATGGGAAGTTGATGGTTTTTGGAATGGAAAACAGAGCACAGGATTTTCGAGCAAACCAGGAGGATCTCTGGTGTTCTCTGATGTTTTGGGTATTCTGGAGTGCACAAGTCGAATCAGAAGCTCTAATTGGTATGGTTGGAAAGCTTATTCAATATGCTAAACCTTTCATGAAGAATACGTGAGCCAAAAAGTACTTGAAGTAGGTCTAATTTCAGGAGGAAGATAAAGGGTAACAGAGAAGCTCGAATCGGTGTTGTCTGATTTCGGGGCGTTTCTGGACAAATTGGTTGGGCATCTCGTTTTCATTTCTTCAGGTAAGTTGTAGAGTGTTCGAAAATGAAGAATTGGATGTGTATTTCATTAATTTTGGTTAAGTATTGAGAAGGTTATGGGTGTTGGAAGTTAGGGTATAGAATCTGGAAAATCTGGAAAAGTAGAATGTGGATGTGGTTTTTAATTCAAGTGTCGAGAATTCATGAGCATGGAAAAACAAAGCTATCTATGGTTCTAATGTTCGGTTTTGGTTATTTGACAGGCCCAGAAGAAATAGGTCGAGTCTACAGACCGGGAACTAGATAAGACAGTGAGTGACAAAATGAATTTCGAAAATGTTCTTAAACGGTTGTTCATGATTATATGTTTTACATGCTTTTCTATGAATGATACATGGTTTTGTGAACGGTTTCAAACATGAGTTTTGGAGCTTAGATTTTCTAATAAGGTTTATATACGAGCACGTGGCTAATGGCTTTATGAAAAGTAGTTGAAACGATATCTTTTAAAGTAAAGCATGTGTTAGCAAATATTGTTTAATCATTTAAAGTTTTTTCACGAGCAAGCTGAGTAAGCTTGAGTTTTACGAAAGATAACGATAAGCAGGCATGTTTTAATGTTTTCATGTGATTTCCGAGATTTCTATTGACTACATGACTGAGATATTGAGCCCGAGGCTATATGGTACCGTGTGCACACAGGTTATGTTCCGTTGTTGACGTTGAGTGTACTCCGTGACAACGATGTTGTCGTGAGTGCTGGGCGGGCCCCACTACGACAAAGACGATGGGAGTGCTGGGCGGGCCCCACTACATCGTAGGACTAGTAACGTTGGTTGTACTGGGCGTGCCCTACACAACGTAGATCGGTCATGTTAGTTAAAACGTTTGATGTACTTGATATGCCTTGCTAGATTTTTATTGACGAACTTGCGAGATATTTTAGAAAACCTTTTCCATTACACGTCTATGTTAAACGCTTTGATTGAGCATATTTATACGTTCAAAGGTTTATCTCGTGTTTTTGACTTCCAGATTTAGAGTTTTAAAGTTAGTCACTCACTGGGCTTCGTAGCTCATTCTTTCAAAATGTTTTTCCACTTTTCAGGTAGAGATCGAGCTCCCGGTGCCTGATACACTGCCAACGTCTGCTGAAAGTTCTGGATCAAGCTTCAGTACGTGGGTGGAGTTGTAAATTGAGTCTGTTCATATTGTAAATGTTTTGTAAGGATTGGATAATATAGTCCTAGAGGTCGTGGTTGTGGAAATCCTAGTTGTACATGTCTTTGGTTATGATATTTATACCAGGTTATTTCCAAACCGAGATATGTCATGGCGACACCTCGTATATGTTGATATGTTTTCAGGGTTTCCGTTATGTTGCGGTTCATATGGAATATATTTTGTGTCCATGATTAGTATGTTTATCAGGTTCAAAGTTTCAGTAAGGTCAACAGGGATCGTTAGAGGTGATGATGTCTGTTGGCTTCACACCGTCTTTCGGGCTAAGCTAGAGGTGGTCCGGGAGGGGGTGTGACATGTAGTATAGGGATAAGGCTGGGTACCTTATCCTGATGACACTATGGATACGGCCCGCTTTGTATAATGATACAAACGTTCTGATCCAACGCGTTCATGTGGTTGACATGCGAGTGGGGGTATCCTGTGCAATGAGTTTGCACAAAGATCGGACCGCGAAATAGTGAACCACTAACTGTAACACCGTTAGTTAGCTCGGTTTCTATTTCACTAGGATGACCTAGGCAACTTGGTCTTAATCCTGAGTGGATTATGGACTCCTATCCATAAGGGATTGTCCTTTGATTTGTACGGGTGAGAGTGGCCTGTTCGCCGACTCAATAAGCCTACCATTTTGGGGACAAGACCGAATGGGGAGCTGGGAACGTAGTCTTACATGATGGAATTCACTCCTTCCGGATATGAGGGTAAGTAGAGGTGTGTTCCCTTAAATGGTGTCTCCGGGTCTTGAACAATGGGCCCTACCCTCTTTATGGCACGAGAGGGATTTCTGTTTGTTGGTTGGACCACAAACAGGTTGTTCATTAGAGGAGCACTGGTACTTAAGGACCAAGAGGTAGCCCAGGGGTAAAACGGTAATTTGACCTAGCTGGGGTACGAACACACGTGAAGGGCTAACTTGCTGCTGACGGTCGATATCCGTGGACACAGAAATATATCTGCAGTGAGAAGAGTGCAGCTGTGGTTCTTTAGTGGAGTGAACCACAGTTAACGAATATTGATTAACTTGGTTAATGAGTTTAACCAACTAATCTCATATCGTTGGAGCTTCTGATCTGTAGGTCCATTAGGTCCCACCGGTAGCTCATTTAGGGCGTTGAGGTAAAATTCTAAGGATGGATTGAATATTCGAAGGTGTTCGAATATTAAACTAAAATATGAATTTGGTTCATATTAAAACTATAGGTTATAATTAATGTACATTGGATGTATATTAATACTATAGTTTTGAGAGAAAGAATAATAATTGAATATGTGATGTTCAATTTTATTGTTTTTTAATTAATTAATTTTGAATTAATTAATTGGTTAAGTTTGATTAAATTTGATTTAATTAAACTATAGGTAAAAGAGGGATATTAATTTAAATAAGATTTAAATTAATGATATTTTAATTAGTATTGATTATTTGAAATTTAATTAATTATAATTTAAAATTATTGAATTTTAAATTAATATAATTAATTATCAGATAACTGACCTTCAGTTACCTGAAGTTATGCGTGCAGTTGCCCTATTTTAGTCTGCTAAACGATAGGAAAAGGGGTTAATTGATTTTTTGGGCAGTTGAATCTCAGACTCTCTCACGCAAACCTTCCCTCTCTCTCACTCTCTCGTTTTTCCCTCTCTGTAATCGACAGAAGAAAAAGATCCATCAGAGAAGCCTTAGAATTCTTTGCTCCCACAAGCTCCCAACGTATACTCGTTTGAGAATACCTGTGCAACCAAGTGGAGGTGTTCGTGACAATTTTCTAGCAAAGACAAGGTGATTTTGCTGCTGTTTTTTAACTTCATCAAAGGGTTTTTGGCGAAGTAATTCAAGAAATCTTCAAGGGTAAGTTGTTCTTGAATTCTTGGATCATTAGGATCCTATTCTAGATTAGGATCTAGAATTTTTCCTTGTATATTAGCATGCTTATATCTGTTTTACAGCACTTAATTTGTCTGTAATGTTCGCTGTAAAATTTATTTCTTTTTGTCGTCGTATTGGTATCCCAATCGGCGTTTTATTCGAAAAGGTCTCTTTTGTCTTCCGCTGTGCAAAGAGCTTTTATCCCTTCATCAAGAACATTGATGAATCTTGTCTTTACAAGAAGATCGTCAATAATTCAGTAGCTTTATTAGTGTTGTATGTAATTGATATCCTAGTCATTGGGAATGATGTAGGTTATCTTACTGACTAGTAAAATAAGCTAGCAGCTCAATTCCAAATGAAAATTTGGGAGAAGCTAAGTTCGTTCTTCGGATCCAAATCGTTAGGAACGGTAAAGACAAAAAGCTAGCATTGTCTCAAGTGTCTTATATCTACAAGATGTTAGTTAGATATAAGATGCAGAATTCCAAGAAGGGTTCTCTACCTTTCAGGCGTGGAATTCATTTTGTCTAAGAAACGGTTTCCTGAGACACCTCAAGAAGTTGAGGACATGAGACGAATGGCCCATGCAATAGGGATTGTCAGTAAGTACCAATCTAATCCAAGATTTGATCATTGGAAAACCGTTATGAATATCCTCAAGTATCTGAGGAGAAAGATGAACTATATGCTCGTGTATAGGACTAAGGATTTGATCCTTACAGGATACACTAACATGGATTTTAAGACTGATAAGGATATATGTCTGACATAAAGGATGGCTAGCGGACCAATTCCAAATGAAAGATTTTGGAGAGGTCGAATATGTTCTTGGAATCCAAATAGTCTGGGATCGGAAGAACAAAACGCTAGCCCTGTCTCAAGCAACGTATATTGACAAAATGTTGTCCCAATATTCGATGCAGAACTCCAAGAAGGATTTATTGCGTTTCAAGCATAAGGGTTCACTTGTCTAAGGAATACTGTCCTAAGACACCTCAAGAGATTAAGAATATGAGACAAATTCCCTAGGCCTCCGCTGTGGACAGCATAATGTATGCAATGCTCTGCACAAGGCCTGACATCTGTAATGATGTAGGGATAGTCAGCACATATCAATCAGTATCCATGGTCAAACTTTACAAAGGAGCTATAATGTGGCATAATTACAGTCTTGACCATATAAGCCAAAAATATAGTTGCTTGTGAAGCAGCGATAGAGATTGTAAGACTTAGAAAGTTCTTGACTGAATTGGAATGTGTTCCAAATGTGAACTTCCCCATCAGACTTTATAGTGATACAGTGGTGTTGTGGCAAATTCATAAGAACTTTCCAACCCAAGACAAGCACACACATTGAATTAAATTGAAATATTCACGAAGACTCTCTCGGCTAAAGGGTATGAGGGTCATCTAGAAGGTCTAGGTCTACGAGTTATGTACAAAGATGAAATCTAGGGCAAGTGGGAGAAATGTAATGGGTATAATGATACCATTAATGGGTATAGTGATACCATCATACAATGGGTATAGTGATGCCCTAGTTTATTGTATTTGTACATTGTACATGTTTTATACATGTATTTGTACACCCACTATTGAATAGATTGTTGTACATCCCACTAAACTAGAGTTTTAGTTCAAGTGGGAGTTTGTTGGGTTTTATGCCCTAAAACTCGTAGATAGTGAATGTAAACAAATTATATACTTGTATTTAATAAAGTGTTATTTAGTTTCTACAATAAAATGTTATTGTTAAATATTGCACTATTTGACCCTAATCCAATAAACTAGACATCCTAGGCTGAAATATGAGTCTTGAACTATATGTAGCGACATATGGGGATCATTGTTCAAGAAACAGCCTAAAAGGTCTATAGTATAGGGATAAGACTGGTTGTCTTATCCTGACAACACTATGGATACGGCCCACTTTGTATTTGATACAAACGCTGCGATCCAACTTCGTGTAGGAGACATGCAAGTGGGGGTATCCTATGCAATGAGTTTGCATAAGACCGGACCGCAAAATAGTAACCACTAGTTATAACACCGTTAACTAATTGGTTTTCTATTTCACTAGGACGACCTAGACAACTTTGTCTTAATCCTGAGTTGATTATGGACTCCTGCTCATGAGAGATTGTCCTTTGATTTGTATGGGTGAGAGTGGGCAATACGCCGACTCAATAAGCCTACCACTTTGGGGACAAGACCGAATGGGGAGCTGGGAACATAATCGTACAAGATGGAATTCACTCCTTCCCGACCTTAGGGAAGCAGATGAGTGTTCCCTTAAGTGGTTACTCCGAGTCTTGAACAAAGGGCCCTACCCTCTCAATGGCACGAGAGGGTTTTCTATTTGATGGTTGGACCACAAACAGATTGTTCATTAGAGGAGAATTTGTACTTAAGGAAATAGAGGTGACCCAGGGGTAAAACGGTAATTTGACCCAGCTGGTGTTACGGAAACTCGTGAAGGACTAACTAGTCGATATTGGTCTTGATCTGTGGACGCAGAAAATATGTCTGCAGTGAGAAGAGTGCAACTGTGAGTCTATAGTGGAATGTACACACAGTTAAGGAATATTGATTAATGTGGTTAATGAGTTTAACCAATTAATCTCACATCGTTGGAGCTTCTGATCTGCAGGTCCATTAGGTCCCACTGGTAGCTCGTAAAGTAATTTGAGGCAACTAAGTAATTAAATGTAAATTGAAAATGTTCAATTTACTAAGGGAAATAAATATAATATATATTGATATATTATTATGAGAGAAATTAATATTTGAAGAAGTTCAAATATAAATTTATGGAAGATTGAAAGAGTTCAAATAATGAATTAATTAATTTAAGTCCTAAAATGTGTTTGGGCAAAATTAATTAATTCAAGGCCGGAAATTAAATATGTGATATTTAATTGGTGGTTAATTAATTAAAGAATTCATTAACCATGAATTAATCAATTATGTAAATAATTAATCATTTAAGGAAGTGATTAATCATTTATGGGAATGATCTAATTACTTATGGAAGTAATTAGTCATTTGTGGAAAAGATTAATCAAGTGGGGAATTGATTGATCATGATTGATTAATTAAGGAATAAGATTGAATCAATTTTGGAAAAGATTGATTTAATTGAATATTTTATTCATGGCCTCTCTTCTATAAATAGAACACTAGACCTAATTGGTCATGACGCTTGACACTCTTGAAAGACAAGACCTAGAATTCTCTCAAGCCTCCCTCTTAGAGAAAGACTCCCACAAGTCTTTGGCCTCCTAGACTTAGAGACATACCGGTGTAACCTCTGTGGTTATTGTGTCAATCAAGAAGGAATTTCTAGCGAAGAAAAACAAAGGCGGCTGCTGCGTTTTCGTTCGTTGGAGCGTCGTTGGCGAAGAACGGTCAAGTCTACAACGGAGGTTTGTAACGGTTCTTCCTCTTTTCGTTAGAAAAGTTTTTAAAATAAATTTAGATTTATTTTAGGCATGTTTAAACCGATTTTACAGTGACTTTAAAGTTGTTTAAAGTTTTGTTTGAGTTTTCGTAACGGTATTTTAATGTTAATTAATATACGGCGTAAGGTCCAATCGATGCGCTTCCGCTGCGTGGGGACTTTTATTCCCTTCAAAATTCTATCCTAAAAAATCCATGTACAGCTCCGGAATTGGTCTAGACAGCACGAACCGCCTCGAACCACCTCGAACCGGCCTCGAAAATCACGAACCATGCCAAAAATTGGCTGAACCGGACCAAATAGGTCCCAGCCCAGCCGAACCGGACCGACCATGCCTTGAACCGCGCCTTTTGAAACCCTAGGTCGCGCCTCCATCGTGACAGTGTCGAGACGCTGTGTTGATAGCGCCCCGATGCTGTGCGTTTTCCATATCTGGCGCCTGCGTAATCGAGACAGCGTCGAGACGCTGTTGAGGTAGCATCCCGACGCTGTGTGCTTTCCTTACCGAGCGCCTTCGGTATCGAGACAGCGTCGAGACACTGTTGAAAGAGCGTCCCGACGCTGTTGCATCTGGAGGCAGAATCTGGGCGGCAGCAGCATCGATTCTCCGATTTTGGCCCCAATTTCAGCGACGATTGCTCCGATTTTCATCTCATAAAAACCTATTCTAGACCCGGACTTACATAGGACTCAATTTGACATAAAATACCCGAAACACCGGGCCTTACATGATCAAAATCACATAAAAATAAAATCTATGGCCATAAAATTAACCCAAACAGTTTAATGCAAACCGAACATACATTATGCATAAATCCCACCTATTAGAGCCTAACACAACTTTTAAAATTAATTAATAGGGACAGCGATGGCTCTGATGCCGATTGAAGGGAATAAAAGTCCCCACGCAGCGGAAGCGCATCAATTGGACCTTACGCCGTATATTAATTAACATTAAAATACCGTTACGATAACTCAAACAAAACTTTAAACTAACTTTAAAGCCGCTGTAAAATCGGTTTAAACATGCTAAAATAAATCTAAATTTATTTTTAAAACTTTTCTAAAGAAAAGAGGAAGAACCGTTACAAACCTCCGTTGTAGACTTGACCGTTCTTCGCCAACGACGCTCCACGAACGAAAACGCATCAGCCGCTTTAAGGTTTTCTCCACTGGAAATTCTTCTTTGATTGACACAATCACCACAGAGGTTACACCGATATGTCTTTGAGTCTAGGAGGCAAAAGACTTGTGGGAGTCTTTCTCTAAGAGGGAGGCTAGAGAGAATTCTAGGTCTTGTCTTTCAAGAGTGTCAAGTGTCATGACCAATTAGGTCTAGTGTTCTATTTATAGAAGAGAGGTCATGAATAAAATATTCAATTAAATCAATCTTTTTCAAAATTGATTCAATCTTATTCCTTAATTAATTCATTATTTGAACTCTTTCAATCTTCCATAAATTTATATTTGAACTTCTTCAAATATTAATTTCTCTCATAATAAAATATCAATATATATTATATTTGTTTCCCTTAGTAAATTGAACATTTTCAATTTACATTTATTACTTAGTTGCCTCAAATTACTTTACGAGCTACCAGTGGGACCTAATGGACCTGCAGATCAGAAGCTCCAACGATGTGAGATTAATTGGTTAAACTCATTAACCACATTAATCAATATTCGTTAACTGTGTGTACATTCCACTATAGACTCACAGTTGCACTCTTCTCACTGCAGACATATTTTCTGTGTCCACGGATCTAGACCAATATCGACTAGTTAGTCCTTCACGAGTGTCCGTAACACCAGCTGGGTCAAATTACCGTTTTACCCCTGGGTCATCTCTATTTCCTTAAGTACCAATTCTCCTCTAATGAACAATCTGTTTGTGGTCCAACCATCAAACAGAAAACCCTCTCGTGCCATTAAGAGGGTAGGGTCCTTTGTTCAAGACTCGGAGTAACCACTTAAGGGAACACTCATCTGCTTCCCTAAAGTCGGGAAGGAGTGAATTTCATCTTGTATGATTATGTTCCCAGCTCCCCATTCAGTCTTGTCCCCAAAGTGGTAGGCTTATTGAGTCGGCCTATTGGCCACTCTCACCCATACAAAACAAAGGACAATCTCTCACGAGCAGGAGTCCATAATCAACTCAAGATTAAGACTAAGTTGTCTAGGTCGTCCTAGTGAAATAGAAAACCAACTGGTTAATGGTGTTATAACTAGTGGTTACTATTTCGCGGTCCCGTCTTATGCAAACTCATTGCATAGGATACCCCCACTCGCATGTCTCCTACACGAACGCGTTGGATCGCAGCGTTTGTATCAAATACAAAGTTGGCCGTATCCATAATGTCACCAGGATAAGGCATCCAGTCTTATCCCTATACTATAGACCTTTTAGGCTGTCTCTTGAACAATGATCCCATATGTCGCTACATATAGTTCAAGACTAATATTACAGCCTTGGATGTCTAGTTTATTGGATTAGGGTCAAATAGTGCAATATTTAACAATAACATTTTATTGTAGAAACTAAATAACACTTTATTAAATACAAGTATATAATTTGTTTACATTCACTATCTACGAGTTTTTCATCTAGTTTGGACGAAGTTGGTCCAAACTTTGCGCGGTTTTAGTTTCGAGAGAGTTTGGAACTCAAAGTTCATCCCAATGAGAGTTCTTAAGGTGGTTTGGACGACAAATGGTCCAAACTTTACTCCGTTTAAATTTTTGAGAGCTCGGAACCCAAAGATCTTCCCAATTAGAGTTTTTCATCTAGTTTGGACGAAGTTTGTCCAAACTTTACTCGGTTTGAGTTTCGAGAGAGTTTGGAACTCAAAGTTCGTCCCAATGAGAGTTCTTTAGGTGGTTTGGACGACACATGGTCCAAACTTTGCTTCGTTTAAGTTTTTGAGAGCTCGGAACCCACAGTTCGTCCCAATGAGAGTTTATCATCTTGTTTGGACGAAGTTCGTCCAAACTTTGCGCCGTTTGAGTTTGAGTTTGGAACTCAAAGTTCGTCCCAATGAGAGTTCTTTAGGTGGTTTGGGCGACATATAGTCCAAAATTTACTCCATTTAAGTTTTTGAGAGCTCGGAACCCAAAGTTCGTCCCAAGGAGAGTTTATCATCTAGTTATGACGAAGTTGGTCCAAACTTTGCGCCGTTTGAGTTTCGAGAGAGTTTGAAACTCAAAGTTCGTCTGAATGAGAGTTCTTTAGGTGGTTTGGACGACACATGGTCCAAACTTTACTCTGTTTGAGTTTTTGAGAGCTCGGAACCCAAAGTTCGTCTCAATGAGAGTTTATCATCTAGTTTGGACGAAGTTGGTCCAAACTTTTGATATGAATCCTACCATGCTATCCAAAACTAAAGAAAAGATTTAAAATGGAGATTCATGAAATGCACTCAAGCTTCATTGAAGACAAGTCAAAGCGTCATTTATGGAACATGGACTTCAAGATGCTTCAAGTGAGGTTTAAAGCATGGGAGGTTACAAATATTAATTGGCTGATTGCAAACTCCTATTCACGGATTTATGGACCCTTTTGAATGTATTTGCAGTTTTGTGTCATTTTAGTTACTTTTTAGGTTACATTTACATAATGGCTGATTATGGTCATAAAGTTGGAATGTTACAACTCTTGAAATGCCTCATGGAAGGTATAGGATTCAATTTTAAAGCTATATAATGCCATGTAATTCCTTTGTAAAAGAACACTTGGAAATGTCGTAAAAAGAGCCTTTGAGCTTTTCCATTAGCCTAGTGCTAAGTTTCTTTGCAATTCTACGTAGTTTAGGTTGCATGCTGAGAATCATTGAAGCTTGACTTGATCAATAATGCTTTTGGAGTGATTCGGATGTCAAACAAGGTTTCTTGCCTTGAGATATTTGATCGACAAGGTAATTCGGTTTTTACTTTCCTTGGGTTGATTTTAAAATCGGTTTTGGGGTTTTAAGATTTGAGATCTAAAGGTCTTGTTTTTCAGCAAGGTTGTTAGATACATTTCCTGAGAGTTTCATAACATTTTGGTATCAGAGCTGCTTTGATTTCTTAACAACTTTGATGTGTTTGAGTTTCGAGAGAGTTTGGAACTCAAAGTTCGCCCAAATGAGAATTCTTTAGGTGGTTTGGGCGACACATGGCCCAAAATTTACTCCATTTAAGTTTTTGAGAGCTTGGAACCTAAAGTTCATCCCAACGAGAGTCTATCATCTAGTTTGGACGAAGTTGGTCAAAACTTTGCGCCGTTTGAGTTTCGAGAGAGTTTGGAACTCAAAGTTCGTCCCAATGAGAGTTCTTTAGGTGGTTTGGACGACACATGGTCCAAACTTTACTCCGTTTAAGTTTTTGAGACCTCGGAAACAAAAGTTCGTCCCAATGAGAGTTTTTCATCTAGTTTGGATGAAGTTGATAAAAGCTTTGCTCCGTTTGAGTTTCGAGAGAATTTGGAACTCAAAGTTCTTCCCAATGAGAGTTCTTTAGGTGGTTTGGACGATACATTCTCCAAACTTTACTCCGTTTAAGATTTTGAGAGCTACGAACCCAAAGTTCGTCCCAATGAGAGTTTATCATCTAGTTTGGACGAAGTTGGTCGAAACTTTGCTCCATTTGAGTTTCGAGAGAGTTTGGAACTCAAAGTTTTTCCAAATGAGAGTTCTTTAGGTGGTTTCGGCGACACATGGTCCAAACTTTACTCCGTTTAAGTTTTTGAGAGCTCGGACCCCAAAGTTCGTCCCAATGAGAGTTTATCATCTAGTTTGGACGAAGTTTGTCGAAACTTTGTGCCGTTTGAGTTTCGAGAGAGTTTGGAACTCAAAGTTCGTCCCAATGAGAGTTCTTTAGGTGGTTTGGGTGACACATGGTCCAAACTTTACTCCGTTTAAGTTTTTTAGAGCTCGGAACCCAAAGTTCGTCCCAATGATAGTTTTTTTATCTAGTTTGGACGAAGTTGGTCCAAACTTTGCTCCGTTTGAGTTTCGAGAGAGTTTGGAACTCAAAGTTCGTCCCAATGAGAGTTCTTTAGGTGGTTTGGACGACATATGGTCCAAACTTTACTCCGTTTGAGTTTTTGAGAGCTCGGAACCCAATGTTCATCCCAATGAGAGTTTATGATCTAGTTTGGACGAAGTTGGTCCAAACTATGCTCCGTTTGAGTTTCGAGAGAGTTTGGAACTCAAAGTTCGTCCAAATGAGAGTACATTAGGTGGTTTGGGCGACACATGGTCCAAACTTTACTCCGTTTAAGTTTTTGAGAGCTCGGAACCCAAAGTTCGTCCAATTGAGAGTTTATCATCTAGTTTGGACGAAATTGGTCCAAAATTTGCTCCGTTTAAGTTTCGAGAGAGCTTGGAACTCAAAGTTCATCCCAATGAGAGTTCTTTAGGTTGTTTGAGCGACACATGGTCCAAACTTTACTCCGTTTAAGTTTTTGAGAGCTCAGAACCCAAAGTTCGTCCCAATGAGAGTTTATCATCTAGTTCTGACGAAGTTGGTCCAAACTTTTGATATGAATCCTACCATGCTATCCAAAACTAAAGAAAAGCTTTATAATGGAGATTCATTAAACGCACTCAAGCTTCATTGAACACAAGTCAAAGTGTCAGTTATGGAACATGGACTTCAAGATGCTTCAAGTGAGGTTTCAAGCATGGGAGGTTACAAATATTAATTGGCTCATTGCAAACTCCTATTCACGGATTTATGGACCCTTTTGAATGTATTTTAAGTTTTGTGTCATTTTAGTTACTTTTTAGGTTACATTTACATAATGGCTGATTATGGTCATAAAGTTGGAATGTTACAACTCTTGAAATGCCTCATGTAAGGTCTAGGGTTCAATTTTAAGGCTATATAATGCCATGTAATTCCTTTGTAAAAGAAGACTTGGAAATGTAGTAAAAAAAGCCTTTGAGCTTTTCCATTAGCCTAGTGCTAAGTTTCTTTGAAATTCTATGTAGTTTAGGTTGCATGCTGAGAATCATTCAAGCTTGACTTGATCAATCATGCTTGTGGAGTGATTTGAATCACAAACAAGGTTTCTTGCCTTGAGATATTTGATCGACAAGGTAATCCGGTTTTTACTTTCCTTGGGTTGATTTTCAAATCAGTTTTGGGGTTTTCAGATTTGAGATCTAAAGGTCTTGTTTTTCAGCAAGGTTGTTAGATACCTTTCCTGAGAGTTTCATAACATTTTGGTATCAGAGCTGCTTTGATTTCTTAACAACTTTGCTCTGTTTGAGTTTCAAGAGAGTTTGGAACTTAAAGTTCGTCCCAATGAGAGTTCTTTAGGTTGTTTGGGCAACACATGGTCCAAACTTTACTCCGTTTAAGGTTTTGAGAGCTTGGAACCCAAAGTTCGTCCCGATGAGAGTTTTTTATCGTGTTTGGACGAAGTTGGTCCAAACTTTGCTCCGTTTGAGTTTCGAGAGAGTTTGGAACTAAAAGTTCATCCCAATGAGAGTTCTTTAGGTGGTTTGGACGACACATGGTCCAAACTTTACTCCGTTTGAGTTTTTGAGAGTTCGGAACCCAAAGTTCGTCCCAATGAGAGTTTATCATCTAATTTGGACGAAGTTGGTCCAAACTTTGCTCCATTTGAGTTTCGAGAGAGTTTGCAACTCAAAGTTCGACCGAATGAGAGTTGTTTAAGTGGTTTGGGCGACACATGGTCCAAACTTTACTCCGTTTAAGTTTTTGAGAGCTCGGAACCCAAAGTTCGTCTCAATGAGAGTTTATCATCTTGTTTGGACGAAGTTGGTCCAAACTTTGCTCCGTTTGAGTTTCGAGAGAGTTTGCAACTCAAAGTTCGACCGAATGAGAGTTGTTTAGGTGGTTTGGGCGACACATGGTCCAATCTTTACTCTGTTTGAGTTTTTGAGAGTTCGGAACCCAAAGTTCGTCCCGATGAGTGTTTATAATCTAGTTTCGACAAAGTTGGTCCAAACTTTACTCCGTTTGAGTTTCGAGAGAGTTTGCAACTCAAAGTTCGACCGAATGAGAGTTGTTTAGGTGGTTTGGGCGACACATGGTCCAAACTTTACTCCGTTTAAGGTTTTTAGAGCTCGGAACCCAAAGTTCGTCTCAATGAGAGTTTATCATCTTGTTTGGACGAAGTTGGTCCAAACTTTGCTCCGTTTGAGTTTCGAGAGAGTTTGCAACTCAAAGTTCGACCGAATGAGAGTTGTTTAGGTGGTTTGGGCGACACATGGTCCAATCTTTACTCTGTTTGAGTTTTTGAGAGTTCGGAACCCAAAGTTCGTCCCGATGAGTGTTTATAATCTAGTTTGGACGAAGTTTGTCAAAACTTTGCTCTGTTTGAGTTTGGAGAGAGTATGGAACTCAAAGTTCGTCCAAATGAGAGTTCTTTAGGTTGTTTGGGCGACACATGGTCCAAACTTTACTCCGTTTCTATTTTTTAGAGCTCGGAACCCAAAGTTCGTCCCAATGAGAGTTTATCATCTAGTTTGGACGAAGTTGGTCCAAACATTGTGCAGTTTGAGTTTAGAGAGAGTTTGGAACTCAAAGTTCGTCCCAATGAGAGTTCTTTAGGTGGTTTGGGCAACACATGGTCCAAACTTTACTCCATTTGAGGTTTTGAGAGTTCGGAACCCAAAGTTCGTCCCAATGAGAGTTTATCATCTAGTTTGGACGAAGTAGGTCCAAACATTGCACTGTTTGAGTTTCGAGAGAGTTTGGAACTCAAAGTTCGTCCCAATGAGAGTTCTTTAGGTTGTTTGGGCGACACATGGTCCAAACTTTAGTCTGTTTAAGGTTTTGAGAGCTCGGAACCCAAACTTCGTCCCAATGAGAGTTTTTTATCTTGTGTGGACGAAGTTGGTCCAAACTTTGCTCCGTTTGAGTTTCGAGAGAGTTTGAAACTCAAAGTTCGTCCCAATGAGAGTTCTTTAGGTGGTTTGGACGACACATGGTCCAAACTTTACTCCGTTTGAGTTTTTGAGAGTTCGGAACCCAAAGTTCGTCCCAATGAGAGTTTATCATCTAGTTTGGACGAAGTAGGTCCAAACTTTGCTCCGTTTGAGTTTCAAGAGAGTTTGCAACTCAAAGTTCGTCCAAATGAGAGTTCTTTAGGTGGTTTGGGCGACAAATGGTCCAAACTTTACTACGTTTCAGTTTTTAAGAGCTCGGAACCCAAAGTTCGTCCCAATGAGAGTTTATCATCTAGTTTGGACGAAGTTTGTCCTGAAGGGAATAAAAGTTCCCACGCAGCGGAAGCGCATCGATTGGACCTTACGCCGTATATTAATTAACATTAAAATACAGTTACGATAACTCAAACAAAACTTTAAACAACCTTTAAAGCCGCTGTAAAATCGGTTTAAACATGCTAAAATAAATCTAAATTTATTTTTAATACTTTTATAAAGAAAAGGGGAAGAACCGTTACAAACCTCCGTTGTAGACTTGACCGTTCTTCGCCAACGATGCTCCAACGAACAAAACGCAGCAGCCGCCTTTGGTTTTCTTCGCTGGAAATTTCTTCTTTGATTGACACAATCACCACAGAGGTTACACCGGTATGTCTTTGAGTCTAGGAGGCAAAAGACTTGTGGGAGTCTTTCTCTAAGAGGGAGGCTAGAGAGAATTCTATGTCTTGTCTTTCAAGAGTGTCACGTGTCATGACCAATTAGGTCCAGTGTTCTATTTATAGAAGAGAGGCCATGAATAAAATATTCAATTAAATCAATCTTTTCCAAAATTGATTCAATCTTATTCCTTAATTAATCAATCATGATCAATCAATTCCCTAATTGATTAATCTTTTCCACAAATGACTAATTACTTCCATAAGTGATTAGATCATTTCCATAAATGATTAATCACTTCCTTAAGTGATTAATTATTTCCATAATTGATTAATTCCCGGTTAATGAATTCTTTAATTAATTAACCACCAATTAAATATCATATATTTAATTCCCGGCCTAGAATTAATTAATTTGCCCAAACACATTTTAGGCCTTAAATTAATTAATTCATTATTTTGAACTCGTTCAAACTTCCATAAATTTATATTTGAACTTTTCAAATATTAATTTCTCTCATAATAATATATCAATATATATTATATTTGTTTCCCTTCATAAATTGAACATTTACAATTTACTTTTATTACTTAGTTGCCTCAAATTACTTTACGAGCTACCAGTGGGACCTAATGGACTTGCAGATCAGAAGCTCCAACGATGTGAGATTAATTGGTCACACTCATTAACCACATTAATCAATATTTGTTAACTGTGTGTACATTCCACTATAGACTCACAGTTGCACTCTTCTCACTGCAGACATATTTTCTGTGTCCACGGATCTAGACCAATATCGACTAGTTAGTCCTTCACGAGTGTGCGTAACACCAGCTGGGTCAAATTACCGTTTTACCCCTTGGTTACCTCTATTTCCTTAAGTACCAATTCTCCTCTAATGAACAACTTGTTTGTGGTCCAACCATGAAACAAAAAACCCTCTCGTGCCATTGAGAGGGTAGGGCCATTTGTTCAAGACTCGGAGTAACCACTTAAGGGAACACTCATCTGCTTCCCTAAAGTCGGGAAGGAGTGAATTCCATCTTGTACAATTATGTTCCCAGCTCCCCATTCGGTCTTGTCCCCAAAGTGGTAGGCTTATTGAGTCGGCGTATTGGCCACTCTCACCCATACAAATCAAAGGACAATCTCTCATGAGCAGGAGTCCATAATCAACTAAGGATTAAGACTAAGTTGTCTAGGTCGTCCTAGTGAAATAGAAAACCAACTAGTTAACGGTGTTATAACCAGTGGTTACTATTTCGCGGTCCGGTCTTATGCAAACTCATTGCATAGGATACCCCCACTCGCATGTCTCCTACACGAACGCGTTAGATCGCAGCGTTTGTATCAAATACAAAGTGGGCCGTATCCATAGTGTCACCAGGATAAGGCACCCAGTCTTATCCCTATACTATAGACCCTTTAGGCTGTTTCTTGAACAATGATCCCATATGTCACTATATATAGTTCAAGACTCATATTACAGCCTTGGATGTCTAGTTTATTGGATTAGGGTTATTATTAGGCAAAGACAAATATAAAAGAACTAATAACAATTAATGGAAAAATATATCAATATTATTTAATTAATATCCGGTCAACGGTTATATTCACTATCTACGAGTTTTAGGGCATAAAACCGAACAAACTCCCACTTGAACTAAAACACTTAGTTAGTGGGATGTAAATGCAATAATCTAAAGCTGGAAATGTCATGTATACAATGAACTAGGGCATCCTTATACCCATTATACATTTCTCCCACTTGCCCTAGATTAGATGGCATACATATCTCGTAGACCAAGACCCTCTAGATGACCCTCAAACACTTTAGCCGTGAGAGCCTTCGTAAATGGATCAGCGATGTTGTGCTCTGAGGCGATCTTAGTGACGATCACATCTCCCCGTTGCACAATCTCCCGTATCAGGTGATACTTCCTCTCGACGTGTTTACCTCGTTTGTGGCTTCGAGGTTCTTTTGAGTTGGCTACAGCCCCACTGTTGTCACAGTATAGTGTTATGGGCACGTTCATATTCGGAACCACTTCCAGATCAGTCAAGAACTTTCTGAGCCATACTGCCTCCTTAGCTGGTTCGCAAGCTGCTACATACTCAGCCTCCATGGTTGAGTCTGCTATGCATCTTTGTTCGATGCTTCTCCACACTACTGCTCCGCAATTGAGGGTGAATACTGACCTTGATGTGGATTTCCTTGAATCCTTATCAGCTCGAAAGTCAGAGTCAGTGTATCCAGTAAGAATCAAATCCTTAGCTCCATACACAAGCATGTAGTCCCTCGTTCTCCGAAGATACTTGAGGATATTCTTAACCGCTCCCCAGTGGTCCAACCCTGGATTAGACTGATACCTACTAACTACTCCCACTGCATAACATATGTCAGGCCTAGTGCAGAGCATAACATACATTAAGCTGGCCACAGCTGAGGCGTAGGGAATGTGTCTCATGTTCTCAATTTCTTGAGGTGTCTTAGGAGACTGTTCCTTAGACAGGTGTACCCCATGTCTGAAGGGTAGTAGTCCCTTCTTGGAGTTTTGCATCGAATATCGAGACAACATCTTGTCAATGTACGTTGCTTGAGACAGAGCTAGCGTTTCGTTCTTTCGATCCCTAATGATTTGGATTCCCATAACATATTGAGCCTCTCCCAGATCTTTCATTTGGAATTGGGCTGCTAGCCATTTCTTAATGTTAGTGAGGTATCCTACATCATTCCCAATGAGTAGGATATCGTCTACATAAAGTATTAGAAAAGCTACTTTCATTTTGTTGACTTTCTTGTACACACAAGGCTCATCAACGTTTTGGTCAAAGGAAAAAGATTTGATTGAAGTATCAAATCTAATGTTCCATGATCTGGATGCTTGTTTCAATCCATAAATGGATTGATTGAGCTTACAAACCTTTTGTTCCTGACCTTGGCCTATGAACCCTTCGGGTTGAGACATGAAGATATTCTCTTCAAGATTACCATTCAGAAAGGCAGTCTTGACATCCATTTGCCATATTTCATAGTCATAATATGTGGCTATGGATAAGAGAATTCTTATGGACTTTAACATGGCTACAGGAGAAAAGGTTTCCTCATAGTCAACCCCTTCCTTTTGGGTATAACCCTTTGCCACTAGTCTAGCTTTGAAGGCCTGTACCTTTCCAGTTGCATCTCTTTTTCTCTTATAGATCCATTTGCACCCTATGGGTTTTACCCCATTTGGTAGATCTGTAAGTTCCCATATAGAATTGGAGTACATTGACTCCATTTCCAGGTTCATGGCTTTGACCCATTCATCCTTATCTTCGTCATTCATTGTCTGTCGATAGGACAATTGATCCTCAATGCCATCATTAGGTATGACAACCTGAGTTTCAGTTAAACCCAAGTAGCGGTCAGGTTGTAATACAACCCTCCCACTACGTCGAGGCATTCCCAACATTTGAGATGGACGGGATGGATCTGAAGAACTAGTTCCTTCATCAACCCTTGTTGAAGGTCCAACTTCATCAACAACTCTTGATGATTCTTCAGTAGCTTCTCCTAATATTATTTTGCTGCGTGGTTTATGATCTCTCATGTGGTCTTCCTCTAAGAAAGTGGCGTTTGTCGATACAATCACCTTATTTTCTTGTGGGTCGTAGAAATAACCACCTCTCGTTTCTTTAGGGTAACCAACAAATTGATACAGTTTTGAACGAGGTTCCAGTTTCTTAGGATTTGTCACAAGCACGTGTGCTGGACAACCCCAGATGCGAAAGTGATGCAAACTAGGTTTACGTCCCTTCCATAATTTGAAAGGTGTTTCAGAAACACTTTTCGAGGGAACATTGTTCAAGATGTATACTGCAGTCTCTACTGCATACCCCCAAAACGAGTCAGGCAATTGAGCATAGCTCATCATTGATCGAACCATGTCCAACAAGGTTCTATTTCTCCTTTCTGACACACCATTCTGTTGAGGTGTACCAGGGGCTGAGAGTTGAGATTGGATTCCATGTTCTATCATATAATCTGGAATCTTTGATCCATATACTCCCCTCCTCGATCAGATCGAAGTACTTTAATAGATTTACCTAATAGGTTTTCAACTTCAGCCTTAAACTCCTTAAAGTTTTCAAGGGCTTCAGACTTATGTCCCATTAGGTACAAGTAACCATATCTTGAATAATCATCTATAAATGAGATGAAATATTCGTACCCTCCTCGAGCTTTTACATTCATTGGACCACACAGATCCGAATGTATTAACTCTAAGGGTTCTTTGGCTCTGTGACCTTTTCCAGTAAAGGGTCTCTTGGTCATTTTTCCCTCGAGACAAGATTCACAAGGTGGTAGTGAATCCTCTTCTAACTTGCTTAGAAGTCCATTCTTTACCAAACGACCAATCCTATCGATGTTTATATGACCAAGTCTGAGATGCCAAAGATGAGTATTGTTACTTGATGGAGAAATCTTTTGCCTTTTACTTTGAGTTTCAGCAGTTTTAAATAATTCGTGATTTAAAAGTGCTTTGTTTTCGGTTGGTCTTAAAACATACAAGTTATTTTCCAATTTGGCTGAACAAATAAGTACACCATTTTTATAAATGAACGCTTCATTCATATCAAAAGTAACTGTATACGATTGTTCAATCAAATATGAAATAGAAATTAAGTTCCTCTTAATCTTGGGAACGATTAACAAACTTTCTAAAAATAAGAATCTATTTCTAAAAAATAACTTCACAACTCCCACTGCTTTAGCTGAAATGACTTCTCCAGTTCCGACCCTGAGTGTCATTTCCCCATCGTTCAACTGCCGAAAGGAACTATTTTACTGAAAAGAAGAACAAACATGATTAGTTGCTCCTGAATCAAGTATCCAGGTAAACTCATCATGTTCTACCAGGCATGTTTCTAAAACAAGTAAATCAAATTTACCTTCATTTTCCTTCTTTTTCTCAGCAAGGTACTTTGGGCAGTTTCTCTTCCAATGTCCATCTACATTGCAGTGGAAACACTTGCCCTTATATGCCACAACTTTGGCTTTTCCCTTGCTTTTGGCAACAGTACTGGGAGCTTTCCCCTTGTTTCCTTTCTTCTTTTGAGTTTTCTTTGAAGAAGTGGCTACAGATTTAGTTCCAGAGGATGAACCCTTCTCGAACTTTCTTTTAGAGTGGACAACGTTTGCCTCTCCTTCTATCTGTCCCTTGTTCTTAAGAAGAGACTGATAGAGTTGTAGCTCATTCAGGAGGCTAGTCAGGTTGAATGTTATTTTATTCATCATTGCATTGCTTCGAAACTGTAGAAAACTCTTCGGAAGTGATTCTAAGACGAATGCAACCTGACTACGTTCATCTATGACCGCCCCGTTTGCCTCTGCCACGTTGAATTGGACCATCATATCCAGGACATGCTCCCGAACAGACGTGCCCTCTTTCATGCGACAGCTATAAACGTATTTGAGAGCGTCATGGTGGAGTTGGTAGGACGGTTGTCCAAACATCTCCTGGAGAGAGTTCATAATCTCCCTCGCTGTTACCATGCTTTCATGCCTTTTAGCCAAAACTTCAGATAAGCTAGCTAAGATATAGACGCGAGTCTTATCATTGGCCTTTGTCTAGCGGTCATAAGCATCCTTAACTGCTTTGGATGCATTACGAGCAGGGGCTGGAGGACAATCCTCCGTTAAGACGAACCGCAGATCATCGACAACAAGAATCGTGTTCAGGTTCGACTTCCACGTAGCATAATTTTCGCCGGTTAATTTCTCATTTTTAAGCAGAGAGACAATTGAGGAAGACATTGCTGAAATTTAAACAAACAATGACCGTATTAGTTATCTTTGCCTTAACCCATCATACAAGCAAACAATTGCACACAATCCAATCAATTTAGCAAAACAGACAATCACAGAACCCTAAAACTATCGATTTAGTTTTGCAATGACGTTTCAGAGATTTAGAATGTCAGCCACCGAAGGGTGATCAGGCACTCCTCCTTTGAAATGAGACACCTCTCAGCTAATTCTAATTCCAGAATAACTCATATTCCTATAGACATTAGCCACCGTTGTTCGATCAAGGATTTGTTAACACTTTTAACTCATCCTCGTAAGTGTAACCCTCCCACTTTCAGATCTCAGAGGCACGCACCAACAGGCTACCGAAGGGAAAGACAACTGTTGGTGATTAGCCTAAGAGCTCCTATCATTTTCATATGTTCACGATGTTCCGAATCCTATGACCAGGCCCTCCGAAGGGATGGTTGCGCCAGGACAACCTGCAGGCAGATCATAGGACTCTCACGGTGTGAACTATGGGCGGAGACCGAGGGATACGTTGACACGTGTCCCGCTCCCACTTACTCTAGACATTTTTCCCATTCACCTTGATATTGATCCATGCAAACACTTTCCGAAGGGAGGCCGCTCCTAAGGCGACTCGAAGTCGAGCATGAATCTCACGTTGTGAGTATAGGGACATAGGAGCAAAACTTGATTTAAATCTCGTTTTGTAACTTTCCTCCCACTGAAAATGTCATACGGTTGATTTAGGGTTGTTAAACTTAGATAGTATTCGGCTAATTCAATCTATCTAAGTCTGATCCTATTATAACAATTATGGAAAGAATTCAACTGCAATCTTTTGGGTGAATTAAACTCCTTTTAATAAACCCAACATTGCAAGTCAACATTACTATGGTTAATTCAACTGAATGTTCGGGTCAGTTCCCAGGTAGGAGGTGTTCCGTAAACCGTCAACTTAAATACCCCCAGCCTTAGACAGAACTTTACCGAGAGAGTTCCCTTATAACCTCAGTAATGTAAGGTCTTTACTCTAAAGTTCTAGGTGCATTAAACACTTTTAATTAACCTAGTGAAATTGCATGCTAACATTTAACTATGATTAATTCAACTCCGGTGTCCAGGTAAGTTCCTAGGTAGGAGGTGTTCCGTAAACCGCCAACTTAAATACCCCCAGCCTTAGACAGAACATTACCGGTGGAGTTCCCTTATAATCATAGCAATGTTTTTCCTACTTATTCAATTAAAACTATTTTAAATTCTAAGTAAGAAAAGATTCTAATCCTATTAGAAATCGATCTAGGTCTAATTAATTTTAAACAATTTAAAATTAATCCAATTTATCCTATGATCTTATGTTTGCATGCAAATCTTGATTATAGATTGACGGTTTCTAATCATTAATATTAAAGAACTATTTCAAATTTTAATGATTAATTCTATAATCAAGAATCTAGGGTTTAATTCATTCAACAATCTCATTCAAATTAAATAATTAAACCACACTAATTGCATGAATAATATAACAATTATATTATTAACTATGGATGTTTCATGCTTCATGCAATATTGATTTTCTTTTAATATAACAATTATAAGCCAATCAAGAAAATCAATCAAGCATGCTTCATTCATCACATTAAACATAACTATTTATATTTAATTTAAGTAATGACATGCTTCATGCTTTCAAATTTTTCATATAATTAATATACACTTATATTAAAAAATATGAAAGCAAATCCATGCATTTAAACATACATTATAACAATTTATAATATATAAAAAATGCATGAGCATGTTTATAACCTAAGGTGGGATTAAATATTCTATATGACATCCATAAAGCATATAAATAGCAATTGAACCGGTTAATTTTGGCCCCTAGGATAAAATAAAGCATTAAATTACAATAATTTAGCTAAATTCTATCCTAAAAATCCTTGCACAGCTCCAGAATTATGTCTAGACATCACGAACCGCCCCGAACCACCTTGAACCGGCCTCCAAAATCACGAACCATGCCAAAAATTGGCTGAACCGAGGCAATAACACATAAAATCGGGCTGATCCAGCAAAAACAGACCGAACCAGACCGATTTCCCGGTCAGGATCCCGGTCTCAATCCCGGTCTGGATCTCGGTCTCGATCCCGGTCTCGATCCCGGTCACGATCCCAGTCACGATTCCGGTCACGATCTCGGTCACAATCTCGGTCACGATCTCGGTCGGGATCCCGGTCATAATCTCGGTCACAATCTCGGTCACGATCTCGGTCGGGAGCCCGACCGGGATTCCGACCGGGAAATTTTCCAGCAACCCTAAAATTGTCGATTCCTCTGTTCTGCACTCTGATTTTCCGATTTCCAGCACCGTTTTTCATGATTTTCGCCCAAAATCATCTCGATCTTCATCGATAACAGCCCTAAATATAGACACGGACTTACAAGGACTCGATTTACATAAAATATACCCAAAACACCGGGCCTTACATGATCAATATCACATAAAAATAAAATCTATGGCCATAAAATTAACCCAAACTGTTCAATGCAAACCGAACATACATTATGCATAAATCCCACCTTTTAGAGCCTATCGCAACTTTTAATATTAATTAATAGGGACAACGATGTCTCTGATAACAATTGAAGGGAATAAAAGTTCTCATGCAGCGGAAGCGCATCGATTGGACCTTACGCCGTATATTAATTAACATTAAAATACCGTTACGATAACTCAAACAAAACTTTAAACAACCTTTAAAGCCACTGTAAAATTGGTTTAAACATGCTAAAATAAATCTAAATTTATTTTTAATACTTTTCTAAAGAAAAGGGGAAGAACCGTAACAAACCTCCGTTGTAGACTTGACCGTTCTTCGCCAACGATGCTCCAACGAACAAAACGCAGCAGCCGCCTTTGGTTTTCTTCACTGGAAATTTCTTCTTTGATTGACACAATCACCACAGAGGTTACACCGGTATGTCTCTGAGTCTAGGAGGCAAAAGACTTGTGGGAGTCTTTCTCTAAGAGGGAGGCTAGAGAGAATTCTAGGTCTTGTCTTTCAAGAGTGTCAAGTGTCATGACCAATTAGGTCTAGTGTTCTATTTATATAAGAGAGGCCATGAATAAAATATTCAATTAAATCAATCTTTTCGAAAATTGATTCAATCTTATTCCTTAATTAATCAATCATGATCAATCAATTCCCTAATTGATTAATCTTTTCCACAAATGACTAATTACTTCCATAAGTGATTAGATCATTTCCATAAATGATTAATCACTTCCTTAAGTGATTAATTATTTCCATAATTGATTAATTCCCGGTTAATGAATTCTTTAATTAATTAACCACCAAATAAATATCACATATTTAATTCCCGGTCTAGAATTAATTAATTTGCCCAAACATATTTTAGGCCTTAAATTAATTAATTCATTATTTTGAACTCTTTCAAACTTCCATAAATTTATATTTGAACTTTTCAGATATTAATTTCTCTCATAATAATATATCAATATATATTATATTTTTTTCCCTTAATAAATTGAACATTTACAATTTACTTTTATTACTTAGTTGCGTCAAATTACTTTACGAGCTACCAGTGGGACCTAATGGACCTGCAGATCAGAAGCTCCAACGATGTGAGATTAATTGGTCAAACTCATTAACCACATTAATCAATATTCGTTAAGTGTGTGTACATTCCACTATAGACTCACAATTGCACTCTTCTCACTGAAGACATATTTTCTGTGTCCATGGATCTAGACCAATATCGACTAGTTAGTCCTTCACGAGTGTCCGTAACACCAGCTGGGTCAAATTACAATTTTACCCCTGGGTTACCTCTATTTCCTTAAGTACCAATTCTCCTCTAATGAACAACCTGTTTGTGGTCCAACCATGAAACCGGAAACCCTCTCGTGCCATTAAGAGGGTAGGGCCCTTTGTTCAAGACTCGGAGTAACCACTTAAGGGAACACTCATCTGCTTCCCTAAAGTCGGGAAGGAGTGAATTCCATCTTGTACGATTATGTTCCCAACTCCCCATTCGGTCTTGTCCCCAAAGTGGTAGGCTTATTGAGTCGGCGTATTGGCCACTCTCACCCATACAAATCAAAGGACAATCTCTCATGAGCAGGAGTCCATAATCAACTCAGGATTAAGACTAATTTGTATAGGTCGTCCTAGTGAAATAGAAAACCAACTAGTTAACGACGTTATAACCAGTGGTTACTATTTCGCGGTCCGGTCTTATGAAAACTCATTGCATAGGATACCCCCACTCGCATGTCTCCTACACGAACGCGTTGGATCGCAGCGTTTGTATCAAATACAAACTGGGTCGTATCCATAGTGTCACCAGGATAAGGCACCCAGTCTTATCCCTATACTATAGACCCTTTAGGCTGTTTCTTGAACAATGATACCATATGTCACTACATATAGTTTAAGACTCATATTACAGCCTTGGATGTCTAGTTTATTGGATTAGGGTTATTATTAGGCAAAGACAAATATAAAAAAACTAATAACAATTAATAGAAAAATATATCAATATTATTTCATTAATGTCCGGTCAACGGTTACATTCACTATCTACGAGTTTTAGGGCATAAAACCGAACAGGTCCAAACTTTGTGCCGTTTGAGTTTCGAGATAGTTTGGAACTCAAAGTTCGTCCCAATGAGAGTTCTTTAGGTGGTGTGGACGACACATGGTCCAAACTTTACTCCGTTTAAGTTTTTTAGAGCTCGGAACCCAAAGTTCGTCCCAATGAGAGTTTTTATCTAGTTTGGACGAAGTTGGTCCAACCTTTGCTCCGTTTGAATTTCGAGAGTGTTTGGAACTCAAAGTTCGTCTGAATGAGAGTTCTTTAGGTGGTTTGGACGACACATGGTCCAAACTTTACCTGTTTGAGTTTCTGAGAGCTCGGAACCCAATGTTCAACCCAATGAGAGTTTATCATCTAGTTTGGACGAAGTTGGTCCAAACTTTGCTCCGTTTGAGTTTCGAGAGAGTTTGGAACTCAAAGTTCGTTCAAATGAGAGTTCTTTAGATGGTTTGGGCGACACATGGTCCAAACTTTACTCCGTTTAAGTTTTTAAGAGCTCGGAACCCAAAGTTCGTCCCGATGAGAGTTTATCATCTAGTTTGGCAAAGTTGGTCCAAACTATGCTCCGTTTGAGTTTCGAGAGAGTTTGGAACTCAAAGTTCGTCCCAATGAGAGTTCTTTAGGTGGTTTGGACGACACATGGTCGAAACTTTGCTCAATTTAAGTTTTTGAGAGCTCGGAACCCAAAGTTCGTCCCAATGAGAGTTTATCATCTAGTTTTGACGAAGTTGGTCCAAACTTTGCTCTGTTTGAGTTTCGAGAGAATTTGGAACTCAAAGTTTTTCCAAATGAGAGTTCTTTAGGTGGTTTGGACGACACATGGTCCAAACTTTACTCCGTTTATGTTTTTGAGACTTCGGAAACCAAAGTTCGTCCCAATGAGAGTTTTTCATCTAGTTTGGACAAAGTTGATAAAAACTTTGCTTCGTTTGAGTTTCGAGAGAATTTTGAACTCAAAGTTCGTCCCAATGAGAGTTCTTTAGGTGGTTTGGACGACACATGGTCCAAACTTTACTTCGTTTGAGGTTTTCAGAGTTCGGAACCCAAAGTTCGTCCCAATGAGAGTTTATCATCTAGTTTGGACGATGTTGGTCCAAACTTTGCTCCGTTTGAGTTTCGACAGAGTTTGCAACTCAAAGTTCGACCGAATGAAAGTTGTTTAAGTGGTTTGGGCGAAAGATGGTCCAAACTTTACTCCGTTTAAGGTTTTGAGAGCTCGGAACCCAAAGTTCGTCCCAATGAGAGTTTATCATCTAGTTTGGACGATGTTGGTCCAAACTTTTCTCCGTTTGAGTTTCGAGAGAGTTTGGAACTCAAAGTTCGTCCCAATGAGAGTTCTTTAGGTTGTTTGGGCGACACATTGTCAGATAATAGATTAAATATGTGAGATTTAATTGGGTAATTAATTAATTATAGAATTAATTAGTTATTTATTAAAATGAGATATTGTTCAGATAATAGATTTGAACTTATTCCTAGACCTTTTCCTATTAGGAAAAGGACTTGGCCTTTACCTATATATAGAACCCCTTGGGTGGGGTGAAAGGCATCCCATTGTCTCTCATTCTCTCAGAGATTTCTCCCAAAAGACTCCCACAAGTCTCCTGCTTCAAGAAGTCTTAGAGATATACCGGTGTAGCCGATTGGTGGTGTTCGCACAAGAGGGTTGCTGCGTTTTCATTCTTATTGGCAAAAAAAGGCGAATTGATCAACACTTTCTACAAAACTAAGTTTTCTATGAAATCCTTGATCACTAGGATCAATCTAGTTGATTTTTAAGCATGTTTATAGCCTATGTACAACCCATTAAATATAGATTTATTGCTGTAATATTTTGCAAATTGTATTTGTATTTCAATTAGAATCTAAGACTCTGAGTAGGTTCAGTAATACTTTCCGCTGCGTGGGGCTTTTATCCCTTCAAAGGCAACCCTAATTCTCAGCCCAAAGATCCAAGCTATTGAGGAGTAAGAACCCTTGAAACTAAGAGATTAACACCTCCTTACACAAATTAGAACCAACCAAGAGAAAAGGCTAGAAATTGATTACCTCTTATGATCAATGATCTAGAAGCAAGATTGGAAATCTTGTTCTAGATTGTGTCATTCCACAATCAATCTTGATCAAGACCGGATCGAATGACTCAACATGCAATCTATCACAAGAATTGCAAGAATCCTAGAAAAGGTATTTCTAAGAAAAAGTCTCAAATATGAGAGTTCATATTTCATTCATCTCAAATCTGAATTTTACATACTAGAATGAGGCTTTTTATAGCCATTGTGTGAATGAAACCCCCAACCTTTCAAATCCCAAAAGTAAAACCTACAAAGCATTCATGACCATAATTGGCCTACAAAGTAACTCCCCACTAATGAATCTAACCTTGAATCCACGTTTTTGGAAGCCAAAATGTTCAAAAAAATACAACAAAAGTTCATAACTTAAAATAACAAGGAAACTTCAAAAGGCCGGTGCAACGTCAATCTTGCAAACGTTGACTTTCACAGCGTCGTAATCTCTTGGGTGAATTTGCAGCATGTGAAATGAATGTGGAGCTGAACCTAACAAATTTTGGATGTGAATGAAGAATGCTTGTTGAAGCTTCTTAGCCTTGGCGCGTGTAATAGGTCCAATTGGAACGTGTGGAGCACCATGATTCTTATTATCTTCCCCCTCTTCGAAAGCATTCGTCCTCGAATCTGGATAGTCGTCACCTACATAGAAAGGACTCAAGTCAGCAACATTGAATGTAGAACTTACTGAAAATTATCCTGGCAGATCAATCTTGTAGGCATTGTTGTTAATTCTTTCAAGAACTTGATAAGGACCATCCCCTCCTCGATGTAACTCTGTCTTTTGTTTCGAAGGAAAACGCTCCTTGCGAAAATGCACCCAAACCCAATCACCCGGTTGAAAAATAGAACACTAACCCTAGGGTTTAGGTACAACAATATATGGCCACCATAAGGCCCTCTCATATTCTCTCAACTCAAGAACTTTAGGGAAAATTTTCTCTCTAGAGCTTTTCCCATTCAAGATTTGGCAGTCCCACAACTACGTTCCTAATCTCAGAGTTATAACGGGGAAGATCAAATGATGGTGTTCTTCATTGTTGCCGAGCAATAAAGAAAGACGTTCTTGAAGAATTCAGGGTCGTCAACGAAGGTATGTTTCTTACCGCTTAACCTTTTGCCAATGCATTGGTATTTTAGTAGAAACAAAATTAACTACGAACGGTCCAATTGCTTCCGCTGTAACGGAATTGGGAATTCCAATCCTTCACAAAGTTCGTCCCAATGAGAGTTTATCATCTAGTTTGGACGAAGCTGGTCCAAACTTTGCTCCGTTTGAGTTTCGAGAGAGTTTGGAACTCAAAGTTCGTCCCAATGAGAGTTCTTTAGTTGGTTTGGGCGACACATGGTCCAAACGTTACTACGTTTAAGTTTTTGAGAGCTCAGAACCCAAAGTTCGTCCCAATGAGAGTTTATCATCTAGTTTGGACGAAGTTGGTCCAAACTTTGCTCCGTTTGAGTTTCGAGAGAGTTTGGAACTCAAAGTTCATCCCAATGAGAGTTCTTTAGTTGGTTTGGACGACACATGGTCCAAACTTTACGCCGTTTAAGTTTTTGAGATCTCGGAACCCAAAGTTCGTTCCAATGAGAGTTTATCATATAATTTGGACGAAGTTGGTCCAAACTTTACTCCGTCTGAGTTTCGAGAGAGTTTCGAACTCAAAGTTCTGCCCAATGAGAGTTCTTTCGGTGGTTTGGGCGACACATGGTCCAAACATTACTCTGTTTAAGTTTTAAAGAGCTCGGAACCCAAAGTACGTCCCAATTAGAGTTTTTCATCTAGTTTGGACGAAGTTGGTCAAAACTTTGCTCCGTTTGAGTTTCGAGAGATTTTGGAACTCAAAGTTCGTCCCAATGAGAGTTCTTTAGGTGGTTTGGACGACACATGGTCCAAACTTTACTACGTTTAACTTTTTGAGGGCTCGAAACCCAAAGTTTGTCCCAATGACAGTTTATCATCTAGTTTGGACGAAGTTGGTCCAAACTTTTCTCCGTTTGAGTTTCGAGAGAGTTTGGAACTCAAAGTTCTTCCCAATGAGAGTTCTTTAGGTGGTTTCGGTGACACATGGTCCAAACTTTACTCCGTTTAAGTTTTTGAGAGCTCGGAACCCAAAGTTTGTCCCAATGAGAGTTTATCATCTAGTTTGGTAGAAGATGGTCCAAACTTTGCTCCTTTTGAGTTTCAAGAGAGTTTGGAACTCAAAGTTCTTCCCAATGAGAGTTTTTTAGGTGGTTTCGTCGACACATGGTCCAAACTTTACTCCGTTAAAGTTTTTGAGATCCCGGAATCCAAAGTACGTCCCAATGAGAGTTTTTCATCTAGTTTGGACAAAGTTGATCCAAACTTTCTTTATTTGAGTTTCGAGAGAATTTGGAACTCAAAGTTCTTCCGAATGAGAGTTCTTTAGGTGGTTTGGACGACACATGGTCCAAACTTTACTCCGTTTAAGTTTTTGAGAGCTCGGAATCCAATGTTCGTCCCAATTAGAGTTTGTCATCTAGTTTGGACGAAGTTGGTCCAAAATTTGTTCCCTTTGAATTTCGAGAGTTTTGAACCTAAAATTTGTCCAAACGAGAGTTCTTTATGTGGTTTGGACGACACATGGTCCAAACTTTACTCCGTTTAAGTTTTTGAGACATCGGAACCCAAAGTTTGTCCCAATGAGAGTTCTTCATCTAGTTTGGATAAAGTTCATCCAAACTTTGCTACGTTTGAGTTTGTAGAGAATTTTAAACTCAAAGTTCGTCCGAATGAGAGTTCTTTAGGTGGTTTGGACGACACATGTTCCAAAATTTACTCCGTTTAATTTGTTGAGACCTCGAAACCAAAGTTCGTCCCAATGAGAGTTTTTCATCTAGTTTGGAGAAATTGATCCAAACTTTGCTCTGTTTGAGTTTCGAGAGAATTTGGAACTCAAAGTTCGGCCCAATTAGAGTTCTTTAGGTGGTTTGGACGACACATGGTCCAAACTTTTTTCCGTTTAAGTTTTTGAGACCTCGGAACCCAAAGTACGTCCCAATGAGAGTTCTTCATCTAGTTTGGATGAAGTTGATCCAAACTTTGCTACGTTTGAGTTTCTAGAGAATTTTGAACTCAAAGTTCGTCTGAATGAGAGTTCTTTAGGTGGTTTGGACGACACATGTTCCAATCTTTACTCCGTTTAAGTTTTTGAGAGGTCGAATCCCAAAGATCGTCACAATGAGAGTTTATCATCTAGTTTGGACGAAGTTGGTCCAAACTTTGCTCCGTTTGAGTTTCGAGAGAGTTTGGAACTCAAAGTTCGTCCGAATGAGAGTTCTTTAGGTGGTTTGGACGACACATGGTCCAAACTTTACTCCTTTTCTGTTTTTGAGAGCTCGGAACCCAAAGTTCGTCCCAATGAGAGGTTATCATCTAGTTTGGACGAAGTTGGTCCAAACTTTGCTCCGTTTGAGTTTCGAGAGAGTTTGGAACTCAAAGTTCTTCCCAATGGGAGTTCTTTAGGTTGTTTGGACGAAACATGGTCCAAACTTTACTCCGTTTAAGTTTTTGAGACTTCGGAACCAAAAGTTCGTCTGAAAGAGAGTTTTTCATCTAGTTTGGACGAAGTTGATCCAAACTTTGCTCCGTTTGAGTTTTGAGAGAATTTGCAACTCAAAGTTCGTCGGAATGAGAGTTCTTTAGGTGGTTTTGACGACACATGGTCCAAACTTTACTCCGTTTAAGTTTTTGAGAGCTCGGAACCCAAACTTCGTCTGAATTAGAGTTTGTCATCTAGTCTGGACGAAGTTGGTCCAAACTTTGCTCTGTTTGAGTTTCGAGAGAGTTTTGAAATCAATGTTTGTCCAAACGAGGGTTCTTTAGGTGGTTTGGACGACACATGGTCCAAACTTTACTCCGTTTAATTTTTATAGAACTCGTAACCCAAAGTTCGTCCGAATGAGAGTTTTTCATCTAGTTTGGGTGAAGTTGGTCGAAACTTTGCTCCGTTTGACTTTCGAGAGAGTTTAGAACTCAAAGTTCGTCTCAATGAGAGTTCTTTAGGTGGTATGGACGGCACATGGTCCAAACTTTACTCTGTTTATGTTTTTGAGACCTCGAAACCCAAAGTTCGTCCCAATTAGAGTTTGTCATCTAGTTTGGACGAAGTTGGTCCATACTTTGCTCCGTTTGAGTTTCGAGAGAGTTTGGAACTCAAAGTTTGTCCAAATGATAGTTCTTTAGGTGATTTGGATGACACGTTGTCCAAACATTACTTCGTTTAAGTTGTTTAGAACTCGGAACCCAAAGTTCGTCCCAATGAGAGTTTTTTCATCTAGTTTGGACGAAATTGATCCAAACTTTGCTCCGTTTGAGTTTTGAGAGAGTTTCGAAATCAAAGTTCGTACCAATGAGAGTTCTTTAGGTGGTATGGACGACACATGGTCCAAACTTTACTCCGTTTAAGTTTTTGAGACCTCGAAACCCAAAGTTCGTCCCAATTAGAGTTTGTCATCTAGTTTGGACGAAGTTGGTCCAAACTTTGCTCCGTTTGAGTTTCGAGAGAATTTGGAACTCAAAGTTTGTCCGAATGAGAGTTCTTTAGGTGGTTTGGACGACACATGGTCCAAACTTTACTCCGTTTAAGTTTTTGACAGCTCGAAACCCAAAGTTCGTCACAATGAGAGTTTATCATCTAGTTTGGACGAAGCTTTGCGCCGTTTGAGGTTCGAGAGAGTTTTAAACTCAAAGTTCCTCCCAATGAGAGTTCTTTAGGTGGTATGGACGACACATGGTCCAAACTTTACTCTGTTTAAGTTTTTGAGAGCTCGGAACCCAAAGTTCGTCCCAATGAGAGTTTATCATCTAGTTTGGACGAATTTGGTCCAAACTTTGCTCCGTTTGAGTTTCGAGAGAGTTTGGAACTCAAAGTTCGTCCGAATGAGAGTTCTTTAGGTGGTTTGGACGACACATGGTCCAAACTTTACTCCGTTTAACTTTTTGAGAGCTCGAAACCCAAAGTTCGTCCCAATTAGAGTTTTTAATCTAGTTTGGACGAAGTTGGTCCAAACTTTGCTCCGTTTGAGTTTCGAGAGAGTTTGGAACTCAAAGTTCGTCCCAATGAGAGTTCATTAGGAGGTTTGGACGACACATGGTCCAAACTTTACTCCGTTTAAGTTTTTGAGAGCTTGAAACCCAAAGTTCTTCCCAATGACAGTTTATCATCTAGTTTGGACGAAGTTGGTCCAAACTTTGCTCCGTTTGAGTTTCGAGAGAGTTTGGAACTCAAAGTTCGTCCCAATGAGAGTACTTTAGGTGGTTTGGACGACACATGGTCCAAACGTTACTCCGTTAATGTTTTTGAGAGCTCGGAAGCCAATGTTCATACCAATTAGAGTTTCCCATCTAGTTTGGACGAAGTTGGTCCAAACTTTGCTCCGTTTGAGTTTCGAGAGAGTTTGGAACTCCAAGTTTTTCCAAGTGAGAGTTCTTCAGGTGGTTTGGACGACACATGGTCCAAACTTTACTCCGTTTAAATTTTTTAGAACTCGGAACCCAAAGTTCGTCCGAATGAGAGTTTTTCATATAGTTTGGATGAAGTTGGTCCAAACTTTTCTCCGTTTGAGTTTCGAGAGAGTTTGGAACTCAAATTCCGTCCCAATGAGAATTCTTTAGGTGGTATGGACGACACATGGTCCAAATTTTGCTCTGTTTAAGTTTTTGATAGCTCGGAACCCAGAGATCGTCCCGATGAGAGTTTATTATCTAGTTTGGACAAAGTTGGTCCAAACATTGCTCCGTTTGAGTTTCGAGAGAGTTTCGAACTCAAAGATCGTACCAATGAGAGATCTTTAGGTGGTATGGACGACACATGGTCGAAACTTTACTCCTTTTAAGTTTTTGAGAGCTCGGAACCCAAAGTTCATCCCAATGACAGTTTATCATCTAAATTGGACGAAGTTGGTCCAAAATTTGCTCCCTTTGAGTTTTGAGAGAGTTTGGAACTCAAAGTTCGTCCTAGTGAGAGTTCTTTAGGTGGTTTGGGCGACACATGGTCCAAACTTAACTCCGTTTAAGTTTTTGAAAACTCGGAACCCAAAGTTCGTCCCAATGAGAGTTTATCATCTAGATTGGACGAAGTTGGTCCAAACTTTGCTCCGTTTGAGTTTCGAGAGAGTTTCGAACTCAAAGTTCGTACCAATGAGAGGTGTTTAGGTGGTATGGACGACACATGGTCCAAACTTTACTCCGTTTAAGTTTTTGAGACCTCGAAACCCAAAGTTCGTCCCAATTAGAGTTTGTCATCTAGTTTGGACGAAGTTGGTCCAAACTTTGCTCCGTTTGAATTTCGAGAGAGTTTGGAACTCAAAGTTTTTCCATATGAGAGTTCTTTAGGTGGTTTGGACGACAGATGGTCCAAACTTTACTCCGTTTAAGTTTTTGAGAGCTCGAAACCCAAAGTTCGTCACTATGAGAGTTTATCATCTAGTTTGGACGAAGTTGGTCCAAACTTTGCGCCGTTTGAGGTTCGAGAGAGTTTGGAACTCAAAGTTCGTCCCAATGAGAGTTCTTTAGGTGGTATGGACGACACATGGTCCAAACTTTACTCCGTTTAAGTTTTTGAGAGCTCGGAACCCAAAGTTCGTCCCAATGAGAGTTTATCATCTAGTTTGGACGAAGTTGGGCCAAACTTTGCTCCGTTTGAGTTTTGAGAGAGTTTGGACCTCAAAGTTCATCCCAATGAGAATTCTTTAGGTTGTTTGGACGACATATGGTCCAAACTTTACTCTGTTTGAGTTTTTGAGACCTCGAAACCCAAAGTTCGTCTCAATGAGAGTTTTTCATCTCGTTTTGACGAAGTTGATCCAAACTTTGCTCCGTTTGAGTTTCAAGAGAATTTGCAACTCAAAGTTCGTCCGAATGAGAGTTCTTTAGGTGGTTTGGACGACACATGGTGCAAACTTTACTCCGTTTAAGTTTTTGAGACCTCGGAACCCAAAGTTCGTCCCAATGAGAGTTCTTCATCTAGCTTGGACGAAGTTGATCCAGAATTTGCTCCATTTGAGTTTCGAGAGAGTTTGGAACTCAAAGTTCGTCCCAATGAGAGTTTTTTAGGTGGTTTGAATGACATAAGGTCCAAACTTTACTCCGTTTAAGTTTTTGAGACCTCGGAACCCAAAGTTCGTCTCAATGAGAGTTTTTCATCTAGTTTGGACGAAGTTGATCCAAACTTTGCTCTGTTTGAGTTTCAAGAGAATTTGCAACTCAAAGTTCGTCCGATTGAGAGTTCTTTAGGTGGATTGGACGACACATGGTCCAAACTTTACTCCATTTAAGTTTTTGAGACCTCGGAACCCAAAGTTCATCCCAATGAGAGTTCTTCATCTAGTTTGGACGAAGTTGATCCAAACTTTGCTCCGTTTGAGTTTCGAGAGAATTTTGAACTCAAAGTTCATCCGAATGAGAGTTCTTTAGGTGGTTTGGACGACACATGGTCAAAACTTTACTCCGTTTAAGTTTTTGAGAGCTCGAAACCAAAAGTTCGTCCCAATGAGAGTTTATCATCTAGTTTGGACGAAGTTGGTCCAAACTTTTCTCCGTTTGAGTTTCGAGAGAGGTTGGAACTCAAAGTTCGTCCCAATGAGAGTTCTTTAGTTGGTTGGGACGACACATGGTCCAAACTTTACTCTGTTTAAGTTTTTGAGAGCTCGGAATCCAAAGTTCGTTCCAATGAGAGTTTATCATATAATTTGGACGAAGTTTGTCCAAACTTTGCTCCGTCTGAGTTTCGAGAGAGTTTGGAACTCAAAGTTCTTCCCAATGAGAGTTATTTCGGTGGTTTGGGTGACACATGGTCCAAACATTACTCCGTTTAAGCTTTAGAGAGCTCGGAACCCAAAGTTCTTCCCAATTAGAATTTTTCATCTAGTTTGGACGAAGTTGGTCCAAACTTTGCTCCGTTTGAGTTTCGAGAGAGTTTGGAACTCGAAGTTTGTCCATATGAGAGTTCTTTAGGTGGTTAAGACGACACATCGTCCAAACTTTACTCCGTTTAAGTTTTTGAGAGCTCGAAACCATAAGTTCGTCACATTGAGAGTTCATCATTTAGTTTGGACTAAGTTGGTCCAAACTTTGCGCCGTTTGAGGTTCGAGAGAGTTTGGAACTCAAAGTTCGTCCCAATGAGAGTTCTTTAGGTGGTATGGACGACACATGGTCCAAACTTTACTCCGTTTAAGTCTTTGAGAGCTCGGAACCAAAAGTTCGTCCCAATGAGAGTTTATCATCTAGTTTGAAAGAAGTTGGTCCAAACTTTGCTCCGTTTGACTTTCGAGAGAGTTTGGAACTCAAAGTTTGTCCCAATGAGAGTTCTTTAGTGGTTTGGGCGACACATGGTCCAAACTTTACTCCGTGTAAGTTATTGAGAGCTCGTAACCCAAAGTTCGTTTCAATGAGAGTTTATCATCTAGTTTGGACGATGTTGGTCCAAACTTTGCTCCGTTTGAGTTTCGAGAGAGTTTAGAACTAAAAGTTCGTCCCAATGAGAGTTCTTTCGGTGGTTCGGGCGACACATGGTCCAAACTTTACTCCATTTTAGTTTTAGAGAGCTCGGAACCCAAAGTTCATCCCAATTAGGGTTTTTCATCTAATTTGGACGAAGTTGGTCCAAACTTTGCTCCGTTTGAGTTTTGAGAGAGTTTGGAACTCAAAGTTCGTCCTGATGATAGTTCTTTAGGTGGTTTGGACGACACATGGTCCAAACTTTACTCCGTTTAAGTCTTTGAGAGCTCGGAACCCAAAGTTCGTCCCAATGAGAGTTTACCATCTAGTTTGGAAGAAGTTGGTCCAAACTTTGCTCCGTTTGAGTTTCGAGAGAGTTTGGATCTCAAAGTTTGTCCCAATGAGAGTTCTTTAGTGGTTTGGGCGACACATGGTCCAAACTTTACTCCGTTTAAGTTATTGAGAGCTCGTAACCCAAAGTTCGTTCCAATGAGAGTTTATCATCTAGTTTGGACGATGTTGGTCCAAACTTTGCTCCGTTTGAGTTTCGAGAGAGTTTAGAACTAAAAGTTCGTCCCAATGAGAGTTCTTTCGGTGGTTCGGGCGACACATGGTCCAAACTTTACTCTGTTTAAGTTTTTGAGAGCTCGGAACCCAAAGTTCGTTCCAATGAGAGTTTATCATATAATCTGGACGAAGTTTGTCCAAACTTTGCTCCGTCTGAGTTTCGAGAGAGTTTGGAAGTCAAAGTTCTTCCCAATGAGAGTTATTTCGGTGGTTTGGGTGACACATGGTCCAAACATTACTCCGTTTAAGTTTTAGAGAGCTCGGAACCCAAAGTTCGTCCCAATTAGAATTTTTCATCTAGTTTGGACGAAATTGGTCCAAACTTTGCTCCGTTTGAGTTTCGAGAGAGTTTGGAACTCGAAGTTTGTCCATATGAGAGTTCTTTAGGTGGTTAAGACGACACATCGTCCAAACTTTACTCCGTTTAAGTTTTTGAGAGCTCGAAACCATAAGTTCGTCACATTGAGAGTTCATCATCTAGTTCGGACTAAGTTGGTCCAAACTTTGCGCCGTTTGAGGTTCGAGAGAGTTTGGAACTCAAAGTTCGTCCCAATGAGAGTTCTTTAGGTGGTTTGGACGACACATGGTCCAAACTTTACTCCGTTTAAGTCTTTGAGAGCTCGGAACCCAAAGTTCGTCCCAATGAGAGTTTATCATCTAGTTTGGAAGAAGTTGGTCCAAACTTTGCTCCGTTTGAGTTTCGAGAGAGTTTGGAACTCAAAGTTTGTCCCAATGAGAGTTCTTTAGTGGTTTGGGCGACACATGGTCCAAACTTTACTCCATTTAAGTTATTGAGAGCTCGTAACCCAAAGTTCGTTCCAATGAGAGTTTATCATCTAGCTTGGACGATGTTGGTCCAAACTTTGCTCCGTTTGAGTTTTGAGAGAGTTTAGAACTAAAAGTTCGTCCCAATGAGAGTTCTTTCGGTGGTTCGGGCGACACATGGTCCAAACTTTACTCCATTTTAGTTTTAGAGAGCTCGGAACCCAAAGTTCATCCCAATTAGGGTTTTTCATCTAATTTGGACGAAGTTGGTCCAAACTTTGCTCCGTTTGAGTTTTGAGAGAGTTTGGAACTCAAAGTTCGTCCCAATGATAGTTCTTTAGGTGGTTTGGACGACACATGGTCCAAATTTTTCTCCGTTTAAGTTTTAGAGAGCTCGAAACCCAAAGTTCGTTCCAATGAGAGTTTATCATCTAGTTTGGACGAAGTTGGTCCAAACTTTGCTCCGTTTGAGTTTCGAGAGAGTTTAGAACTCAAAGTTCGTCCCAATGAGAGTTCTTTAGGTGGTTTGGACGACACTTGGTCCAAACTTTACTCCGTTTAAGTTTTAGAGAGCTCGAAACCCAAAGTTCGTCCCAATGTGAGTTTAGCATCTAGTTTGGACAAAGTTGGTCCAAACTTTGCGCCGTTGGTGTTTCGAAAGTGTTTGGAACTCAAAGTTCGTCCCAATGAGAGTTCTTTCGTGGTTTGGGCGACACATGGTCCAAACTTTACTCCGTTTAATTTATTGAGAGCTCGGAACCCAAAATTTCGTTCCAATGAGAGCTATACATCTAGTTTGGACGAAGGTGGTCCAAACTTTGCTCCGTTTGAGTTTCGAGAAAATTTGGAACTCAAAGTTCGTCCCAATGAGAGTTCTTTCGGTGGTTTGGGCGACATATGGTCCAAACTTTACTCCGTTTAAGTTTTAGAGAGCACAAAACCCAAAGTTCGTCCCAATTAGAGTTTTTCATCTAGTTTGGACGAAGTTGGTCCAAACATTGCTCCGTTTGAGTTTCGAGAGGGTTTAGAACTCAAAGTTCGTCCCAATGATAGTTCTTTCGGTTGTTTGGGCGACACATGGTCCATACTTTACTCCGTTTAAGTTTTAGAGAGCTCGGAACCAAAAGTTCGTCCCAATTAGAGTTTTTCATCTAGTTTGGACGAAGTTGGTCCAAACTTTGCTGCGTTTGAGTTTCGAGAGAGTTTGGAAAAAAAAGTTCGTCCCAATGAGAGTTATTTAGGTTGTTTGGGCGACACATGGTCCAAACTTTACTTCGTTTAAGTTTTTGAGAGCTCGGAACCCAAAGTTCGTCCCAATAAGAGTTTATCATCTAGTTTGGACGAAGTTGGTCCAAACATTGCTCCGTTTGAGTTCCGAGAGAATTTGGAACTCAAAGTTTGTCCAAATTAGAGTTCTTTAGGTGGTTTGGACGACACATGGTCCAACCTTTACTCCGTTTAAGTTTTTGAGAGCTCGGAACCTAAAGTTCGTCACAATGAGAGTTTATCATCTATTTTGGACGAAGTTAGTCCTAACTTTGCTCTGTTTGAGTTTCGAAAGTGTTTGGAACTCAAAGTTCGTCCCAATGGGAGTTCTTTAGTGGTTTGGGCGACACATGGTCCAAACTTTACTCCGTTTAATTTATTGAGAGCTCGGAACCCAAAGTTCGTTCCAATCAGAGTTTATCATCTAGTTTGGACGAAGTTGGTCCAAACTTCGCTCCGTTTGAGTTTCGAGAGAGTTTGGAACTCAAACTTCGTCCCAATGAGAGTTCTTTAGTTGGTTTGGGCGACACATGGTCCAGAGTTTACTCCGTTTACGTTTTTGAGAGCACGGAACCCAAAGTTCGTCCCAATGAGAGTTTATCACCTAGTTTGGACGAAGTTTGTCCAAACTTTGCGCCGTTTGAGTTTCGAAAGTGTTTGGAACTCAAAGTTCGTCCCAATGGGAGTTCTTTAGTGGTTTGGGCTACCCATGGTCCAAACTTTACTCTGTTTAATTTATTGAGAGCTCGAAACCCAAAGTTCGTTCCAATGAGAGTTTATCATCTAGTTTGGACGAAGTTGGTCCAAACTTCGTTCCGTTTGAATTTCGAGAGAGTTGGGAACTCAAAGTTTGTCCCAATGAGAGTTCTTTAGTGGTTTGGACGACACATGGTCCAAACTTTACTCCGTTTAACTTTTTGAGAGCTCGAAACCCAAACTTCGTCCCAATGAGAGATTATCATCTAGTCTAGACGAAGATGGTCCAAACTTTGCTCCGTTTGAGTTTCGAGAAGGTTTGGAACTCAAAGTTTGTCCCAACGAGAGTTCTTTAGGTGGTTTGGACGACACATGGTCCAAACTTTACTCCGTTTAAGTTTTTTAGAGCTCAGAACCCAAAGTTCGTCCCAATAACAGTTTATCATATAGTTTGGACGAAGTTGGTCCAAACTTTCTTCCGTTTGAGTTTCGAGAGAGTTTGGAACTCAAAGTTCTTTCCAATGAGAGTTCTGTAGGTGGTTTGCACGAAAGATGATTCAAAATTTACTCCGTTTAAGTTTTTGAAAGCACGGAACCCAAAGTTCTTCCCAATGAGAGTTTTTCATCTACTTTGGACGAAGTTGGTCTAAACTTTGCTCCGTTTGAGTTTCGAGAGAGTTTTGAACTCAAAGTACGTCCCAATGAGAGTTCTTTAGGTGGTTTGGATGACACATGGTCCAAACTTTACTTCGTTTAAGTTTTTGAGAGCTCGAAACCCAAACTTCGTCCCAATGACAGTTTATCATCTAGTTTGGACGAAGTTGGTCCAAACTTTCTTCTGTTTGAGTTTCGAGAGAGTTTGGAACTCAAAGTTCTTCCCAATGAGAATTCTTTAGGTGGTTTGCACGAAACATGGTCCAAACTTTACTCCGTTTAAGTTTTTGAGAGCACGGAACTCAAAGTTCGTCCCAATGAGAGTTTTTCATCTAGTTTGGACGAAGTTGGTCCAAACGTTTCTGCGTTTGAGTTTCGAGAGAGTTTGGAACTCAAAGTTCGTGCCAATGAGAGTTCTTTAGGTGGTTTGGACGACACATGGTCCAAACTTTACTCCATTTAAGTTTTTGAGAGCTCGAAACCCAAAGTTCGTCCAAATGAGAGTTTATCATCTAGTTCGGACAAAGTTGGTCAAAACTTTACTCCGTTCGAGTTTCGAAAGAGTTTGGAACTCAAAGTTTGTCCCAATGAGAGTTTTTTAGGTGGTTTGGACGACACATGGTCCAAACTTTACTCCGTTTAACTTTTTGAGAGTTCGAAACCCAAACTTCGTACCAATGAGAGTTTATCATCTAGTTTGGACGAAGATGGTCCAAACTTTCCTCCGTTTGAGTTTCGAGAGAGTTTGGAACTCAAAGTTCATCCCGATGAGAGTTCTTTAGGTGGTTTGGACGACACATGGTCCAAAATTTACTCCGTTTATGTTTTTGAGAGCTCAAAACCCAAACTTCGTCCCAATGAGAGTTTATCATCTAGTTTCGATTAAGTTGGTCCAAACTTTTTTCCATTTGAGTTTCGAGAGAGTTTGGAACTCAAAGTTCGTCCCAATGAACATTCATTAGATTGTTTGGACGACACATGGTCCAAACTTTACTCCGTTTAAGATTTTGAGATCTCGGAACCAAAATTCCGTCCCAATGAGAGTTTTTCATCAAGTTTGGACGAAGTTGGTCCAAACTTTGCTCCGTTCGAGTTTCGAGAGAGTTTGAAACTGAAAGTTCGTCCCAATGAGAGTTCTTTAGGTTGTTTGGACGACACATGGTCCAAACTTTACTCTGTTTAACTTTTTGAGAGCTCGAAACCCAAACTTCGTCCCAATGAGAGATTATCATCTTGTTTGGACGAAGATGGTCCAAACTTTGCTCCGTTTGAGTTTCCAGAAGGTTTGGAACTCAAAGTTTGTCCCAACGAGAGTTCTTTAGGTGGTTTGGACGACACATGGTCCAAACTTTACTCCGTTTAAGATTTTGAGAGTTCGGAACCCAAAGTTTGTCCTAATGACAGTTTATAATCGAGTTTGGACGAAGTTGGTCTAAACTTTGCTCCGTTTGAGTTTCGAGAGAGTTTTGAACTCAAATTTTGTCCCAATGAGAGTTCTTTAGGTTGTTTGGATGAAACATGGTCCAAACTTTACTCCGTTTAAGTTTTTGAGGACTCGGAACACAAAGTTCGTCCCAATGAGAGTTTTCATCTAGTTTGGACGGAGTTGGTCCAAACTTTGCTCCGTTTGAGTTTCCAGAGAGTTTGGAACTCAAAGTTCATCCCAATGAGAGTTCTTTAGGATGTTTGGACTACACATGGTCCAAACTTTACTCCCTTTAAGATTTTGAGAGCTCGGAACCCAAAGTTCGTCCCAATGACAGTTTATGATAGTTTGGACGAAGTCTTTCCAAACTTTGCTCCATTTGAGTTTCGAGAAAGTTTTGAACTCAAAGTTCGTCCCAAATGAGAGTTCTTTAGGTGGTTTGGATGACACATGGTCCAAACTTTACTCCGTTTAAGTTTTTGGGAGCTCGGAACCCAAACTTCGTCCCAATGACAGTTTATCATCTAGTTTGGACGAAGTTTGTCCAAACTTTCCTTTGTTTGAGTTTCGAGAGAGTTTGGAACTCAAAGTTTGTCCCAATCAGAGTTCTTTAAGTGGTTTGGACGACACATGGTCCAAACTTTATTCCGTTTAAGTTTTTGAGAGCTCTGAACCCAAAGTTCGTCCTAATGAGAGTTTTTCATCTACTTTGGACGATGTTGGTCCAAACTTTCCTCCGTTTGAGTTTCGAGAGAATTTGGAACTCCAATTTCGTCCGAATGAGAGATCCTTAGGTGGTTTGGACGACACATGGTCCAAACTTTGCTCCGTTTGAGTTTCGAGAGAGTTTTGAACTCAAAGTTCGTCCCAATCAGAGTTCTTTAGGTGGTTTGGACGAAAAATAGTCCAAACTTTACTCCGTTTAAGTTTTTGAGAGCTCGGAACCCACAGTTCGTCCCAATGAGAGTTTTTCATCTAGTTTGGAAGAGATTGGTCCAAACTTTACCCCGTTTGAGTTTCGAGAGAGTTTGGAACTCAAAGTTTGTCCCAATGAGAGTTCTTTAAGTGGTTTGGACGACACAGTCTTCAAACTTTACTCCGTTTAAGTTTTTGAGAGCTCGCAACCCAAAGTTCGTCCCAATGAGAGTTTATCATCTTGTTTGGACGAAGTTGGTCCAAACTTTGCTCTATTTGAGTTTCGAGAGAGTTTGGAACTTAATGTTCGTCCCAATCAGAGTTCTTTAGGTTGTTTGGACGACACATGGTCCAAACTTTACTCCGTTTAAGTTTTTGAGAGCTCGGAACCCAAAGTTCGTCCCAATGAGAGATTTTCATCTAGTTTGGATGAAGTTGGTCCAAACTTTGCTCCGTTTGAGTTTCGAGAGAGTTTGGAACTCAAAGTTCGTCCCAATGAGAGTTCTGTAGGTGGTTTGGATTACACATGGTCCAAACTTTACTCTGTTGTAGTTTTTGAGAGCTCGGAACCCAAAGTTCGTCCCAATGAGAGTTTTTCATCTAGTTTGGATGAAGTTGGTCCAAACTTTGCTCCGTTTCGGTTTCTAGAGAGTTTGGAACTGTTAGTTGGTCCCAATGAGAGTTCTTTAGGTGGTTTGGACGACACATGGTCCAAACTTTACTCCGTTTAAGTTTTTGAGAGCTCGGAACCCAAAGTTCGTCCCAATTAGAGTTTTTCATCTAATTTGGACGAAGTTGGTCCAAACTTTTTTCCGTTTGAGTTTCGAGAGAGTTTGGAACTCAAAGTTCGTCGTAATGAGAGTTCTTTAGGTGGTTTGGACGACACATGGTCCAAACTTTACTCCGTTTAAGTTTTTGAGAGCTCGGAACCCAAATTCGTCCCAAAGAGAGTTTATCATCTATTTTGGATGAAGTTGGTCCAAACTTTGCTCCGTTTGAGTTTCGAGAGAGTTTGCAGCTCAAAGTTCTTCCCAATGAGAGTTCTTTAGATTGTTTGGACGACACATAGTCCAAACTTTACTCCGTTTAAGTTTTTGAAAGCTCGGAACCCAAAGTTCGTCCCAATGAGAGTTTATCATCTAGTTTGGACGAAGTTGGTCCAAAGTTTTATCCGTTTGAGTTTCGAGAGAGTTTGGAACTCAAAGTTCGTCCCAATGAGAGTTCTTTAGGTGGTTTGGACGACACATGGTCCAAACATTATTCCGTTTATGTTTTTGAGAGCTCGAAACCCAAAGTTCGTCCCAATTAGAGTTTATCATCTAGTTTGGACGAAGTTGGTCCAAACTTTGCTCTGTTTGAGTTTCGATAGTGTTTGGAACTCAAAGTTCGTCCCAATGAGAGTTCTTTAGGTGGTTTGGACGACACATGGTCCAAACTTTACTCCGTTTAAGTTTTTGAGAGCTTGGAACCCAAAGTTCATCCCAATGAGAGTTTATCATCTAGTTTGGACGAAGTTGGTCCAAACTTTTCTCCGTTTGTGTTTCGAGAGAGTTTATAACTCAAAGTTCGTCCAAATGAGAGTTCCTTAGGTGGTTTGGACGAAACATGGTCCAAACTTTACTCCGTTTAAGTTTTTGAGAGCTCGGAACCCGAAGTTCAACCCAATGAGAGTTTATCATCTAGTTTGGACGAAGATGGTCCAAACTTTGCTCTGTTTGAGTTTCGATAGAGTTTGGAACTCAAAGTTCGTCCCAATGAGAGTTCTTTAGGTGGTTTGGACGACACATGGTCCAAACTTTACTCAGTTTAAGTTTTTGATAGCTCGGAACCCAAAGTTCATCCCAATGATAGTTTTTCATCTAGTTTTGACGAAATTGGTCCAAACTTTGCACCGTTTGTGTTTCGAGATAGTTTGCAGCTCAAAGTTCTTCCCAATGAGAGTTCTTTAGGTTGTTTGGACGACACATGGTCCAAACTTTACTCTGTTTAAGTTTTTTAAAGCTCGGAACCCAATGTTCGTCTGAATGAGAGTTTATCACCTAGTTTGGACGAAGTTGGTCCAAACTTTGCTCCGTTTGAGTTTCGAGAGAGTTTGGAACTCAAAGTTCGTCACAATGAGAGTTCTTTAAATGGTTTGGACGACACATGGTCCAAACTTTACTCCGTTTATGTTTTTGAGAGCTCGAAACCCAAATTCGTCCCAAAGAGAGTTTATCATCTATTTTGGATGAAGTTGGTCCAAACTTTGCTCCGTTTGAGTTTCGAGAGAGTTTGCAGCTCAAAGTTCTTCCCAATGGGAGTTCTTTAGGCTGTTTGGACAACACATAGTCCAAACTTTACTCCGTTTAAGTTTTTGAAAGCTCGGAACCCAAAGTTCGTCCCAATGAGAGTTCATCATCTAGTTTGGACGAAGTTGGTCCAAAGTTTGATCCGTTTGAGTTTCAAGAGAGTTTGGAACTCAAAGTTCGTCCCAATGAGAGTTCTTTAGGTGGTTTGGACGACACATGGTCCAAACTTTACTCCGTTTATGTTATTGAGAGCTCGAAACCCAAAGTTCGTCCCAATTAGAGTTTATCATCTAGTTTGGACGAAGTTGGTCCAAACTTTGCTCCGTTTGAGTTTCGAGAGAGTTTGGAACTCAAAGTTCGTCCCAATGAGAGTTCTGTAGGTGGTTTGGATTACACATGGTCCAAACTTTACTCTGTTGTAGTTTTTTGAGA
>CM072088.1:32604728-32789294 GCA_036850905.1 Luffa acutangula | reverse complement strand
CTCAAACGGAGCAAAAGTTTGGATCAACTTAGTCCAAACTAGATGAAAAACTCTCATTGGGACGAACTTTGGGTTCCGAGCTCTCAAAAACTTTAAAGAAGTACAGTTTGGACCATGTGTCGTCCAAACCACCTAAAGAACTCTCATTCAGACGAACTTGAGTTCTAAACTCTCTCGAAACTCAAACGGAGCAAAGTTTGGACCAACTTTGTCCATACTAGATGAAAAACTCTCATTGGGACGAACTTTGGGTTCCGAGCTCTCAAAAACTTAAAGGAACTAAAGTTTGGACAATTTATTCGTCCAAACAACCTAAAGAACTCTCATTCGGACGAACTTTGAGTTCCAAACTCTCTCGAAACTCAAACGGAGCAAAGTTTGGACCAACTTCGTCCAAACTATATGAAAAACTCTCATTGGGGCGAACTTTTCCGAGCTCTCAAAAACTTAAAGGAAATACAGTTTGGACCATGTGTCATCCAAACCACCTAAAGAACTCTCATTCGGACGAACTTTGAGTTCCAAACTCTCTCGAAACTCAAACGGAGCATAGTTTGGACTGAAAAACTCTCATTGGGATGAACTTTGGGTTCCGAGCTCTCAAAAATTTATAGGATGTACAGTTTGGACCAAGTGTCGTCCAAACCACCTAAAGAACTCTCATTGGGACGAACTTTGAGTTCCAAACTCTCTCGAAACTCAAACGGAGCAAAGTTTTGACCAACTTCGTCCAAACTAGATGAAAAACTCTCATTGGGACGAACTTTGGGTTCCGAGCTCTCAAAAACTTAAAGGAAGTAAAGTTTGGACCATGTGTCGTCCAAACCACCTAAAGAATTCTCATTCGGACGAACTTTGAGTTCCAAACTCTCTCGAAACTCAAACGGAGTAAAGTTTGGACCAACTTCGTCCAAACTAGATGAAAATTTCTCATTGGGACGAACTTTGGGTTCGAGCTCTCTAAAACTTAAAGGAATTAAAGTTTGGACAATTTGTCGTCCAAACCACCTAAAGAACTCTCATTCGGACGAACTTTGAGTTCCAAACTCTCTCGAAACTCAAACGGAGCAAAGTTTGGACCAACTTCGTCCAAACTAGATTAAAAACTCTCATTGGGACGAACTTTTCCGAGCTCTTAAAAACTTAAAGGAAATACAGTTTGGACCATGTGTCATCCAAACCACCTAAAGAACTCTCATTCGGACGAACTTTGAGTTCCAAACTCTCTCGAAACTCAAACGGAGCAAAGTTTGGACCAACTTCGTCCAAACTAGATGAAAAACTCTCATTGGGATGAACTTTGGGTTCCGAGCTCTCAAAAACTTAAAGGAAGTACAGTTTGGACCATGTGTCGTCCAAACCACCTAAAGAACTCTCATTGGGACGAACTTTGAGTTCCAAACTCTCTCGAAACTCAAACGGAGCAAAGTTTGGACCAACTTCGTCCAAACTAGATGAAAAACTCTCATTGGGACGAACTTTGGGTTCCGAGCTCTCAAAAACTTAATGGAAGTAAAGTTTGCACAATGTGTCGTCCAATCCACCTAAAGAACTCTCATTCGGAAAAACTTTGAGTTCAAAACTCTCTCGAAACTCAAACCGAGCAAAGTTTGGACCAACTTCGTCCAAACTAGATGAAAAACTCTCATTGGGACGAACTTTGGTTTCCGAGCTCTAAAAAACTTAAAGGAAGTAAAGTTTGGACCATGTGTCTTCAAAACCACCTAAAGAACTCTCATTCGGACGAACTTTGAGTTCCAAACTCTCTCGAAATTCAAACGGAGCAAAGTTTGGACCAACTTCGTCCCAACTAGATGAAAAACTCTCATTTGGATGAACTTTGGGTTCCGAGCTCTCAAAAACTTAATGGAAGTAAAGTTTGCACCATGTGTCGTCCAATCCACCTAAAGAACTCTCATTCGGACGAACTTTGAGTTCCAAACTCTCTCGAAACTCAAACCGAGCAAATTTTGGACCAACTTCGTCCAAACTAGATGAAAAACTCTCATTGGGACGAACTTTGGGTTCCGAGCTCTAAAAAACTTAAAGGAAGTAATGTTTCGACCATGTGTCGTCCAAACCACTTAAAGAACTCTCATTCGGACGAACTTTGAGTTCCAAACTCTCTCGAAACTCAAATGGAGTAAAGTTTGGACAAACATCGTCCAAACTAGATGAAAATTTCTCATTGGGACGAACTTTGGGTTCCGAGCTCTCAAAAACTTAAAGGAAGTAAAGTTTGGACCATGTGTCGTCCAAACCACCTAAAGAACTCTCATTCGGACGAACTTTGAGTTCCAAACTCTCTCGAAACTCAAACGGAGCAAAGTTTGGACCAACTTCGTCCAAACTAGATGAAAAACTCTCATTGGGACGAACTTTGGGTTTCGAGCTCTCAAAAACTTAAAGGAAGTAAAGTTTGGACCATGTGTCGTCCAAACCACCTAAAGAACTCTCATTCGGACGAACTTTGAGTTCCAAACTCTCTTGAAACTCAAACGGAGCAAAGTTTGGACCAACTTCGTCCAAACTAGATGAAAAAGTCTCATTGGGACAAACTTTGGGTTCCGAGCTCTCAAAAACTTAAAGGAAGTACAGTTTGGACCATGTGTCGTCCAAACCACCTAAAGAACTCTCATTCAGACGAACTTTGAGTTCCAAACTCTCTCAAAACTCAAACGGAGATAAGTTTTGACCAACTTCGTCCAAACTAGATGAAACACTCCCATTGGGACAAACTTTGGGTTCCGAGCTCTAAAAAACATAATGGAAGTAAAGTTTGGACCATGTGTCGTCCAATCCACCTAAAGAACTCTCATTCGGACGAAGTTTGAGTTCGAAACTCTCTCGAACCTCAAACAGAGCAAAGTTTGGACCAACTTCGTCCAAACTAGATGAAATACTCTCATTGGGACGAACTTTGGGTTCTGAGCGCTAAAAAACTTAAAGGAAGTAATGTTTCGACCATGTGTCGCCCAAACCACCTAAAGAACTCTCATTCGGACGAACTTTGAGTTCCAAACTCTCTCGAAACTCAAACGGAGCAAAGTTTTGACAAACTTCGTCCAAACTAGATGAAACACTCCCATTGGGATGAACTTTAGGTTCCGAGCTCTCAAAAACTTAATGGAAGTAAAGTTTGCACCATGTGTCGTCCAATCCACCTAAAGAACTCTCATTCGGACGAACTTTGAGTTCCAAACTCTCTCGAAACTCAAACCGAGCAAAGTTTGGACCAACTTCGTCCAAACTAGATGAAAAACTCTCATTGGGACGAACTTTGGGTTCCGAGCTCTAAAAAACTTAAAGGAAGTAATGTTTCGACCATGTGTCGTCCAAACCACCTGAAGAACTCTCATTCGGACGAACTTTGAGTTCCAAACTCTCTCGAAACTCAAACGGAGCAAAGTTTTGACCAACTTCGTCCAAACTAGATGAAACACTCCCATTGGGATGAACTTTGGGTTCCGAGCTCTCAAAAACTTAATGGAAGTAAAGTTTGCACCATGTGTCGTCCAATCCACCTAAAGAACTCTCATTCGGACGAACTTTGAGTTCCAAACTCTCTCGAAACTCAAACCGAGCAAAGTTTGGACCAACTTCGTCCAAACTAGATGAAAAACTCTCATTGGGACGAACTTTGGGTTCCGAGCTCTAAAAAACTTAAAGGAAGTAATGTTTCGACCATGTGTCGTCCAAACCACCTGAAGAACTCTCATTCGGACGAACTTTGAGTTCCAAACTCTCTCGAAACTCAAACGGAGCAAAGTTTTGACCAACTTCGTCCAAACTAGATGAAACACTCCCATTGGGATGAAATTTGGGTTCCGAGCTCTCAAAAACTTAATGGAAGTAAAGTTTGCACCATGTGTCGTCCAATCCACCTAAAGAACTCTCATTCGGACGAAATTTCAATTCGAAAATCTCTCGAAACTCAAACAGAGCAAAGTTTGGACCAATTTCGTCCAAACTAGATGAAAAACTCTCATTGGGACGAACTTTGGGTTCCGAGCTCTCAAAAACTGAAGGGAAGTAAAGTTTGGACCATGTGTCGTCCAAACCACCTAAAGAACTCTCATTCGGACGAACATTGAGTTCCAAACTCTCTCGAAACTCAAACGGAGCAAAGTTTGGACCAACTTCGTCCAAACTAGATGAAAAACTCTCATTGGGACGAACTTTGGGTTCCGAGCTCTCAAAATCATAAACGGAGTAAAGTGTGGACCATGTGTCGTCCAAACAACCTAAAGAACTCTCATTGGGACGAACTTTGAGTTCCAAACTCTCTCGAAACTCAAACGGAGCAAAGTTTGGACCAACTTCATCCAAACTAGATGAAACACTCTCATTGGGACGAACTTTGGGTTCCGAGAACTCAAAATCTTAAACGGAGTAAAGTTTGGACCATGTGTCGTCCAAACCACCTAAAGAACTCTCATTGGGACGAACTTTGAGTTTCAAACTCTCTCAAAACTCAAATGTAGAAAAGTTTGGACCAACTTCGTCCAAACTAGATGATAAACTCTCATTGGGACGAACTTTGGGTTCCGAGCTCTCAAAAACTTGAACGGAGTAAAGTTTGGACCATGTGTCGTCCAAATCACCTAAAGAACTCTCATTGGGACGAAATTTGAGTTCCAAATTCTCGAAACTCAAACGGAGCAAAGTTTGGACCAACTTCATCCAAACTAGATGATAAACTCTCATGGGGACGAACTTTGGGTTCCGAGCTCTCAAAATCTTAAACGGAGTAAATTTTGGACCATATGTCGTCCAAACCACCTAAAGAACTCTCATTGGGACAAACTTTGAGTTCCAAACTCTCTCGAAACTCAAACGTAGCAAAGTTTGGAAAAACTTCGTCCAAACTAGATGATAAACTCTCATTGGGACGAACTTTGGGTTCCGAGCTCACAAAAACTTGAACGGGGTAAAGTTTGGACCATGTGTCGTCCAAACCACCTAAAGAACTCTCATTAGGACGAAATTTGAGTTCCGAACTCTCAAAACTCAAACGGAGCAAAGTTTGGACCAACTTCATCAAAACTAGATGATAAACTCTCATCGGGACGAAGTTTTTGTTCCGAGTACTCAAAAACTTAAACGGAGTAAAGTTTGGACCATGTGTCGTCCAAACCACCTTAAGAATTCTCATTGGGACGAACATTGAGTTCCAAACTCTCTCGAAACTCAAACGGAGCAAATTTTGGACCAACTTCGTCCAAACTAGATGAAACACTCTCATTGGGACGAACTTTGGGTTCCGAGCTCTCAAAAACTTAAACGGAGTAAAGTTTGGACCATGTGTCGTCCAAACCACCTAAAGAACTCTCATTGCGACGAAATTTGAGTTCCAAACTCTCTCGAAACTCAAACAGAGAAAAGTTTGGACCAACTTCGTCCAAACTAGATGCAAAACTCTCATTGGGACGAACTTTTGGTTCCGAGCTCTCAAAATCTTAAACCGAGTAAAGTTTGGACCATGTTTCGTCCAAAGAACCTAAAGAACTCTCATTGGGACGAAATTTGAGTTCCAAACTCTCTCGAAACTCAAACGGAGCAAAGTTTGGACCAACTTCGTCCAAACTATATGAAAAACTCTCAATGGGATGAACTTTGGGTTCCGAGCTCTCAAAAACTTAAACGGAGTAAAGTTTGGACTATGTGTCGTCCAAACCACCGAAAGAACTCTCATTGGGACGAAATTTGAGTTCAAAACTCTCTCGAAACTCAAACGGAGAGAAGTTTTGACCAACTTCGTCCAAACTAGATGAAAAACTCTCATTGGGACGAACTCTGGGTTCCGAGCTCTCAAAAACTTAAATGGAGTAAAGCTTGGACCATGTGTCGTCCAAACCACCTAAAGAACTCTCATTGGGACGAACTTTGACTTCCAAACTCTCTCGAAACTCAAACGGGGCAAAGCTTGGACCAACTTCGTCCAAACTAGATGAAAAACTCTCATTGGGACGAACTTTGGGTTCTGAGCTCTCAAAATCATAAACGGAGTAAAGTGTTGACCATGTGTCGTCCAAACCACCTAAAGAACTCTCATTACGACGAACTTTGAGTTCCAAACTCTTTCGAAACTCAAACGGAGCAAAGTTTGGACCAACTTCATCCAAACAAGATGAAACACTCTCATTGGGACGAACTTTGGGTTCCGAGCGCTCAAAATCTTAAACGGAGTAAAGTTTGGACCATGTGTCGTCCAAACCAGCTAAAGAACTCTCATTGGGACGAACTTTGAGTTCCAAACTCTCTCGAAACTCAAATGTAGAAAAGTTTGGACCAAATTCGTCCAAACTAGATGATAAACTCTCATTGGGACGAACTTTGGGTTCCGAGCTCTCAAAAACTTGAACGGAGTAAAGTTTGGACCATGTGTCGTCCAAATCACCTAAAGAACTCTCATTGGGACGAAATTTGAGTTCCAAACTCTCGAAACTCAAACGGAGCAAAGTTTTGACCAACTTCATCCATACTAGATGATAAACTCTCATGGGGACGAACTTTGGGTTCCGAGCTCTCAAAAACTTAAACGGAGTAAATTTTGGACCATATGTCGTCCAAACCACCTAAAGAACTCTCATTGGGACAAACTTTGAGTTCCAAACTCTCTCGAAACTCAAACGTAGCAAAGTTTGGACAAACTTCGTCCAAACTAGATGATAAACTCTCATTGGGACGAAGTTTCGGTTCCGAGCTCTCAAAATATTAAACGGAGTAAAGTTTGGACCATTTGTCGTCCAAACCACCTAAAGAACTCTCATTGGGACGAAATTTGAGTTCCAAACTCTCTCGAAACTCAAACGGAGCAAAGTTTGGACCAACTTCGTCCAAACTAGATGAAAAACTCTCATTGGGACGAACTTTGGGTTCCGAGCTCTCAAAATCTTAAACAGAGTAAAGTTTGGACCATGTGTCACCCAAACCACCTGAAGAACTCTCATTAATACGAAATTTGAGTTCCAAACTCTCTCAAAACTCAAACGAAGCAAAGTTTGGACCAACTTCGTCCAAACTAGATGATAAACTCTCATTGGGACGAACTTTGGGTTCCGAGCTCTCAAAAACATAAACGGAGTAAAGTTTGGACCATGTGTCGTCCAAACCACGTAAAGAACTCTCATTGGGACGAAATTTGATTTCCAAACTGAAGGTGTACATATTACACATGCGGAAGCAATTGAAGATCGAAAGCACTTAAGACGTTCAATTTTACTCCTAAAGCATGCATGTTCTAGAAAAGACAGAATAGAGAGTTTAGAAAATACCAACCTTTGTAGCTCACTTATGTTGAACTCCTTGTGGTGTTTTCCTCTCCTATGCTCCTTGGACAACCTCTAGAGTCTTCCCTACTATACTCCGGGCCAAGAACGACTTGTGGGAGTCTATATAAGATAGGGAATGGGAAGGGAATGCTAGAAGCATCAAACAATGGAGAAGAATGAGAGATGAAAGAACTTTGAGTCCAAATTCCAGCAGCATAACATTAAGGAAATGGCTCTCTCATGTTTGAATATTATTCAAACTCCTTTTAAAGACATTCTCCATGCAAAGCCAAGCCTCAAGACACAAGACACATGGTGTATTTGCAAGCTCAAGTGGATTCTAGGTGTACATTACACAAGACATGCAACAATGCATGAGTGAGTTGTCTTTCCACTTTGAATGATCATGCATTAAGTGGATTTCCTACTAAATCCACTAAATTCAAATTGAAATCAAATTTCAAGCTTGCAAATTACCCCCAATTTCAATTCTAAATTGAAATTGATTGCTTGGTAATTAATTTGAAAATTTTCAAATTAATTTTGATATGATTAATCTAATTAATCTTTGTTATCTTGTGCAATTCCATATATATGATTCCTAATACATATATATAGTATTCAAAACACTTTTAAATATTTCATCTCTCATTTTCTAATTTAATTCATAATCAAATTATTGTGTCAAACACAATTTACGATAATTCCCTTTTTCCCGATTTTGAACGATTCAAAGCTTCCTATCTTTTGTTCTAGGCTTAATTCCGATATGAGCTAGTAGGGGGACCTAATGGACCTATAGATCATGGGCTCCAACGATTCGAGGCTAACCGACTAATCTCATTGTCCAAGCTAGCCAACATTCGTTAACTATCGGGACACTCCACTATAGCCCGATAGTTGCACTCCCCTCACTATAGATATATTTCCGTCCACTCGATTTAACCATGATTAGTAAGTCGATCCTTCACAGGTTGTCCGTAGCTATAGCTAGGTCAATAAGCCGTTTTACCCCTATAGTACTTCTAGTTCCTTAAGTCCCACTGATCCTCTAATGAACAATTGGTTTATGGTCCAACCAATAAACCGAGTCCCTCTCGGGCCAATGAGAGGGCGGGATCCCTTTGTTCAAGCCCCGGAGTCAGCACTTAAGGGAACAACCTCTCTACTATCCCTTATTTGGGTAGGAGTGAATTCCTTCTTGCACGACTATGTCCCCAGCTATCTACCCGTTCCTATCCCTGAAATGGGAGGCTTATTGAGTCGGCGATACTGAGCCACTCTCACCTATGCAGATCTAAGGATAAGCTCGAATAAACAGGAGTTCATAGTTAGCTCAGGATTAAGATCGAGTTACCTAGGTCATCACATGAAATAGTCAGTCTCGTCAGTAAACGGTGTTATAAAGCGAGAGCGACTTATTTCTCGGTCCTGGTCTTATGCAAACTCATTGCATAGGACACCCCCACTCGCATGTCTCTACATGGATGATTTAGGATCACATCATCTATACCATCTATAAAGTGGGCCACGTCTCATAGTGTCTCCAGAATAAGGTACCCAACCCTATTCCTATACTATAGACCGTTTTGGCTATTACTCAAGCTTGATCAACTTTTATGTCTCTACATAAAGCTCAAGTGTTCATCCTATAGCCATGGATCTTAGTTTATTGGATTTGGGTTATTATATGTGCAATTTAATTTATTCAGTAATGACTTTTACTGAATCAATCTCGATAACACCTTTATCGAATAAGTATATATAATTCGTTTAACATTCACTATCTACGAGTTTTAGGGCACCAATCCCAACACAAACTCTCTAGAAATTCAAACGGAGCAAAGTTTGGACCAACTTCGTCTAAACTAGATGAAAAACTATCATTGGGAGGTTCCGAGCTCTCAAAAACTTAAACGGAGTAAAGTTTGGACCATTTGTCGTCCAAACCACCTAAAGAACTCTCATTGGGACGAACTTTGAGTTCCAAACTCTCTCGAAACTCAAACGGAGCAAAGTTTGGACAAACTTCGTCCAAACTAGATGAAAAACTCTCATTGGGACGAACTTTGGGTTCCGAGCTCTCAAAATCATAAACGGAGTAAAGTGTGGACCATGTGTCGTCCAAACCACCTAAAGAACTCTCATTGGGACGAACTTTGAGTTCCAAACTCTCTCGAAACTCAAACGGAGCAAAGTTTGGACCAACTTCGTCCAAACTAGTTAAACTCTCATAGGGACGAACTTTGGGTTCCGAGCTCTCAAATTTATAAACGGAGTAAAGTGTGGACCATGTGTCGTCCAAACCACCTAAAGAACTCTCATTGGGACGAACTTTTAGTTCCAAACCCTCTCGAAACTCAAACGGAGCAAAGTTTGGACAAACTTCGTCCAAACTAGATGAAAAACTATCATTGGGCGAACTTTGGGTTCTGAGCTCTCAAAGTCTTAAACTGAGTAAAGTTTGGACCATGTGTCTTTCAAACCACCTAAAGAACTCTGATTGGGACGAAATTTGAGTGTCAAACTCTCTCGAAACTCAAATGGAGCAATGTTTGGACAAACTTCGTCCAAACTAGATGAAAAACTCTCATTGGGACGAACTTTGGATTCCGAGCTCTCAAAATCATAAACGGAGTAAAGTGTGGACCATGTGTCGTCCAAACCACCTAAAGAACTCTCATTGGGACGAACTTTGAGTTCCAAACTCTCTCGAAACTCAAACGGAGCAAAGTTTGGACCAACTTCGTCCAAACTAGATGTTAAACTCTCATAGGGAAGAACTTTGGGTTCCGAGCTCTCAAATTTATAAACGGAGTAAAGTGTGGACCATGTGTCGTCCAAACCACCTAAAGAACTCTCATTGGGACGAACTTTGAGTTCCAAACCCTCTCGAAACTCAAACGGAGCAAAGTTTGGACCAACTTCGTCCAAACTAGATGATAAAACTCTCATTGGGACGAACTTTGGGTTCCGAGCTCTCAAAAACTTAAACGGAGTAAAGTTTGGACCATGTGTCGTCCAAACCACCTAAACAACTCTCATTGGGACGAACTTTGAGTTCCAAACTCTCTCGAAACTCAAACGGAGCAAAGTTTGGACAAACTTCGTCCAAACTAGATGAAAAACTATCATTGGGCGAACTTTGGGTTCCGAGCTCTCAAAATCTTAAACTGAGTAAAGTTTGGACCATGTGTCTTTCAAACCACCTAAAGAACTCTGATTGGGACGAAATTTGAGTGCCAAACTCTCTCGAAACTCAAACGGAGTAATGTTTGGACCAACTTCGTCCAAACTAGATGAAAAACTCTCATTGGGACGAACTTTGGGTTCCGAGCTCTCAAAATCATAAACGGAGTAAAGTGTGGTTCATGTGTCGTCCAAACCACGTAAAGAACTCTCATTGGGACGAAATTTGATTTCCAAACTCTCTCGAAATTCAAACGGAGCAAAGTTTTGACCAACTTCGTTTAGACTAGATGAAAAACTATCATTGGGACGAACTTTGGGTTCCGAGCTCTCAAAAACTTAAACGGAGTAAAGTTTGGACCATGTGTCGTCCAAACCACCTAAAGAACTCTCATTGGGACGAACTTTTAGTTCCAAACTCTCTCGAAACTCAAACGGAGCAAAGTTTGGACAAACTTCGTCCAAACTAGATGAAAAACTCTCATTGGGACGAACTTTGGGTTCCGAGCTCTCAAAATCTTAAACTGAGTAAAGTTTGGACCATGTGTCTTTCAAACCACCTAAAGAACTCTCATTGGGACGAAATTTGAGTGCCAAACTCTCTCGAAACTCAAACAGAGCAATGTTTGGACCAACTTCGTCCAAACTAGATGAAAAACTCTCATTGGGACGAACTTTGGTTCCGAGCTCTCAAAATCATAAACGGAGTAAAGTGTGGACCATGTGTCGTCCAAACCACCTAAAGAACTCTCATTGGGACGAACTTTGAGTTCCAAACCCTCTCGAAACTCAAACGGAGCAAAGTTTAGACCAACTTCGTCCAAACTAGATGATAAACTCTCATTGGGACGAACTTTGGGTTCCGAGCTCTCAAAAACTTAAACGGAGTAAAGTTTGGACCATGTGTCGTCCAAACCACCTAAAGAACTCTCATTGGGATGAACTTTTTGAAGGGATAAAAGCCCTATGTGCAGCGGAAAAACACAGAGACCTTTTCGAATAATAAAACGTCGATTGGGATACCAATACGACGGCAAAAAAACATGAATTTACAGCGACAATAATAGATAAAAAACTGCTGTAAAAACAGATACAAGCATGCATAAAATAATAGGAAAAAGTCTAGATCTAATCTAGAATTGGGTCCTATTGACCCTAGTTCAAGATAATCTTACCCTTGAAGAAAACCTTGATTGTTTCGCCAAATTCTCTGATTTTCTCCCAAAAATACAGCAGCAATCATTCTTGGTCTTGCTGGAAAGTCACCACGAACACCACCACGAGGGTACACCGGTATTCTCTGATAGGATTTTGCTTTGGGTGCTGGTGGGAGCAAAAATTCTCTCTGGATTTTCTAAGGATTTCTCACTCTAATTTTCTCTGCCACAGCCAAATTGAGAGAGGAGAGAGCGATAGATAGGGAGTCAGGCGTGAGACTAGGGCATTTTCTGCAACTCCCTGACCACGTCTTTTTAAAATTAAAATATCAGATAACTGATAAATCAGTTATCTGATATTTTAATTAATTATAATTTTAAAACATAATTTTAAATTATAATTAATTATATTTTAATTAATCTAAATTAATTAAAATAACATTAATTTAAATCCAATTTAAATTAATATCCCTCTTATATTATAGTTTAATTAAATCAAATTTAATTAAACTAAATTAATTAATTAATTCGAAATTAATTAATAAAATAAAATAAAATTGAACATCACATATTCAATTACTATTTTCTCTCTCAAAAACTATAGTATTAATATACATCCAATGCATATTAATTATAACCTATAGTTTTAATATGAACCACTTCATATTTTAGTATAATATTCAAACACCTTTGAATATTCAATCCATCCTTAGAATTTTACCTCAACGCCCTAAATGAGCTACCGGTGGGACCTAATGGACCTACAGATCAGAAGCTCCAACGATATGAGATTAGTTGGTTAAACTCATTAACCAAGTTAATCAATATTCGTTAACTGTGGTTCACTCCACTAAAGAACCACAACTGCACTCTTCTCACTGCAGATATATTTCTGTGTCCACGGATATTGACCGTCAGCAGCAAGTTAGCCCTTCACGTGTGTTCGTACCCCAGCTAGGTCAAATTACCGTTTTACCCCTGGGCTACCTCTTGGTCCTTAAGTACCAGTGCTCCTCTAATGAACAACCTGTTTGTGGTCCAACCAACAAACAGAAAACCCTCTCGTGCCATAAAGAGGGTAGGGCCCTTTGTTCAAGACCCGGAGACACCACTTAAGGGAACACACCTCTACTTACCCTCATATCAGGAAGGAGTGAATTCCATCTTGTAAGACTACGTTCCCAGCTCCCCATTCGGTCTTGTCCCCAAAATGGTAGGCTTATTGAGTCGGCGAACTGGCCACTCTCACCCGTACAAATCAAAGGACAATCCCTCTGATAGCGAGCAGAAATGTCGCTATTTTAGCCTCAAATTATTAAGCTTTTTGGTGCTTTAATCGTGATTTTAATGAATATATTTAATGAATTTTGTTATTTTGTCTTTAGGAGCACAAATGGTGAATTTGGGAGAAAAAGAGCCAAAATTGATGGAATTATAGCCCAAATCAAAGTATGAAGCCCAAAGAAGACATCCATGAGGAAAAGTCCAAGAGAAATGAAGAAGAAGGCCCAAAAATCAGCCCAAAAAGAAGCTGATTTTTCTGGAAAATCTGGACAGCGTCTCGACGCTTAGCAAGGCAGCGTCGCGACGCTGCCCTTTCTTGTTGCCCAAGCCGCGTGCGCAGCAGCGTCGCGACGCTTGGCAAGGCAGCGTCGCGACGCTACCCCTTTTCCAGGCCTATAAATAGGCGCCCTTGGTGCCTCATTTGGATATCAATCACCAATCAATCACCAATCAATCATTACTCACTCATTCCTTTCTCTCCTAAGACTCCTTTTTTGGAGCCCCTCTCAAGGCTTTTGAGCCTTTTTGAGAGGGTTCTTCTAGTGGGAATTTTTGGGGAATTTTGGGGAGCAATCTAGAGGCTCGAGGAGTAGTCAGCGGGGGCTCCAAGCGTCAGCAAGGGGTTTTTCGACGGTCAATTCCTTTTCCTTTATGCCTTTTATTATGCTTGTAATTACTGTGAATATTATGTGTAGCTAAACCCCAATTTGGGGTCTTGAAATGAAATGATAGTGGGAATATTGTTATAATTTCTTGTCTCTTGCCCATGTCCTAATTATTTGTATGGATGTGCTTAATGCTTTACTCAATCTGGCCAATTGTGTAATGATTCGATTCTTAATGGAAACTCGACGGAGAGAAATTAGGATAGATCATAATCCATGCAACTAGTTTAATTGCCCGTTGTGACACCGGGATTAGTTGATTAAACATAGATTCCTAAAATGAATCAGGGCGTAATAATTAATGATTTTTAATAGCGCTAAGGACACTTAGGTTGTTAAAATGAATTAATTACAATTAGGGGAAACCGACAGGAGAACCTATGTGATTAACGGAGATTCTAGGTCTATAATTAGTTGGGCAATGAGATAGGATAATTATAGCAATTATTTAGCTTACCATTGATTTTCAAGACCCCTCTTCCCATTTCAAGAAAAACCTCTTTCTCCACATTTTATTTTTGATTGATCAAATTTGTTTTCATTAAGTCTTTTTAAATTCGAATTCTTTTTATCACATGAGCTTGGTCCCTAAATATTATTTCACCTAAGTATTTTCAGTGCTCAAGAGAATTTTAATTAATTGCTTAAGTTTCGCTTCGCCTCCCTGAGGATTCGATACTCGGAATACTTTCCGTTTTATATTACTTGTGGCCCGTGCGCTTGCGGATACCACCAAGTTTTTGGCGCCGTTGCCGGGGAGGCTTGATTTTTAAGCAAAAATTAATTTTTCTTGACATCGAAAAGAAATGGATAAATGGTAATTTAGGTGTAAATATTTCTTTTTTTTTTTTTCTTTCATCGTTTTGTGAATATTATTTTATTTTCATTTTTGTTTGGTTCTTTTATTTGGGAGCATTGCATGCGAAGAAACAAGGTGGTTGATCTATTTCCGTTAGATCTTGAGATTAACAGGACTCTAAAATTCATTAGAAAAGAAAAAAGATTAACAGAAACGATGGCCCACCAAGAAGAAGCTCCCAAGGCAATTAGAGATTTTCTGCAGCCAGTTCTTCCTACCGAAAATTCTGGAATCGTTTACGCCCCCATCCAAGCTACAAATTTTGAGCTAAAGACAGGGTTGATTCAGATGGCGCGCGATAACTCGTTCAAGGGACATCCTTCCGAGGATCCTCACTCTCATCTGCGATCATTCCTAGAAATATGTGGGACAGTAAAGATGAACGGAGTTCCGGCCGACGCAATCAGATTGAGGCTATTTCCATTTTCTCTACAGGATAAAGCAAAAGATTGGCTCGAATCAGTCGAGACGGGCAGCATCAGTACTTGGGACGAGCTTGCCCAGGCTTTTCTGACAAAATTTTTTCCACCAGCTAAGACTACCAAGCTCCGGACTGAAATTGGAACATTCAGACAGCTTGACGAAGAACAGTTATACGAAGCGTGGGAAAGATATAAGGAAATGCTTAGGCGATGCCCCCAACATGGATATCCTGATTGGCTTCAGGTACAGTTATTCTATAATGGATTAAACCCCTCCACGAAGACAGTCCTAGACACATCAGCAGGAGGGAGTTTTCTTTCAAAAACAGTGACAGAAGCCAAGGACCTGCTTGAGGAAATGGCGGCGACAAGTTATCAATGGCCGACGGAGAGAGGAACAGTTACAAAGAAGGCTGGATTGTATGAACTGGATGAGTCAAGTTCACTGAAAGCGCAACTGGCATCTCTGACCAATGCTCTAAACAAATTGACGTCATCTGAGGTGGTTAAGTCCATTTCCACCTTAGCTGAAGGTCATTCGAAGAAAGAAGGTCAAGATGTGGAAGAAGTTCAATACATAGGAAATAGATCATATACTCAAGGAGTACCGAACTTCTACCACCCCAGTCTGCGCAATCACGAGAACTTCTCATATGCGAATACGAAGAATGTTTTACAGCCACCCCCAGGTTTTGCATCAACGAGTACTCCTGAGAAGAAAAATAATCTGGAGGAGATGGTGGCTTTATTCATCAAGGAACAAAGAATACTGAATGTGAGTCTCCAGACATCAGTGAACAACCACGACGCAGCTCTAAAGAATATGGAAGTGAAGATAGGTCAGATTGCTTCAGCAGTAAATGCCCTGCAGAAGGGAAAATTTCCAAGCGATACTGAGCCTAACCCGAAAGAGCAGTGTAAGATGGTGGTTTTGAGAAGTGGCAGAAGACTGGAGGACAGTTTAGAGAAGAAAAAGGAAGAAGAAAAGAGAAGGGATGAAGATAAAGGGGCTGAGGCACAAAAAGCCTCCTCTGAAAGGTTCCAACATCCTCCTAACTCTATTGAATTAAAATGTGATTTTTCTAACAGCTGTGCAGGTAAAAAAGAAGAAGAGAAGCAGAATGACAAAGAAAAGATGACTGAGGAAGAAGTGGTTCCATGCAACCACCATGACAGAGGTTCGCATATTAGCCCGCCCAAGCGGAGGGGCGAATGTCCAACCTTTGATTACAGGGAGTTACCTTTTCCTCAGAGATTTAAGAATGTCAAATTAGATGAACAATTTCAAAAATTTTTAGAAATGTTTAAAAAGTTGACTGTGAATATTCCATTGGTAGAAGCTTTGTATAATATGCCGAATTATGGAAAATTCATGAAAGAAATGCTTTCTAAAAAGAAAAGTCTGAAAAAAGAAGTTTTTAATTTATCTGAGAGTAGCAGTACCATCATTTCTGGTAGGATACCCTCTAAGCAGAAAGACCCAGGGAGTTTTACTGTTCCCTGCACCATAGGAGAAGTATCCTTTGATAGGGCCTTGTGTGACTTAGGAGCAAGTATAAATTTGATGCCCTACTCTGTGTACAGGAAGATTGGTTTATCAGGTATGACAGACACTGACGTCACTCTCCAGCTTGCTGATAGATCGATTACCCACCCGATGGGTGTCGTGGAGGACGTGTTGGTGAAAGTCAACAAATTCATCTTTCCTGTAGATTTCGTGGTACTGGACATGAAGGAGGACAAAGAAGTGCCAATTATCTTAGGCAGACCTTTCCTAGCCACTGGTAAGGCTGAGATTAGCGTGCATACAGGTAAGCTTACCTTGAACATTGATGATGAAAAAGTCGTATTTAGTATTTTTGGCCAAGATGAATCTGTTTGTAGCTTGCATACATGTTTTTCTGTTGGGCCTGAATACTTGACTGATGACGATGAAGAGGTAGACTATAATCTTGGCCTAGGCTTAGGAGAAATGCTTGTTGATAATATGGATTTTGATCATGATGCATATATGGATAATCCTCTGTTTGAAAATGATTTGGATCTGCCTGACTTCGAAAATGAATTAGACTTGCCTGCTTGTGATAATGAAAGATCTGCAGTTGATGATTTACCTTCCTTTGAAAATGAATTAGAATTGCCTGAACTGAATAATTTTGATGATGATATTGAATTGCCTGACAGTGAGCATGAACGTAAAAGGCAGAAAAAAGAGTGCTCGATAGATAATTTTGAGTCTGATCGTGATTACAGTGAATCTATTGAGTCTGATCTTGACATTCCTGAATGCATGAATCCTGACAATGTGAATACTTTCTTTTCATGTCCTGATGAGGTGTATAGAATAGAATCTGACCCAGAAGAACTTGAATCTGTGCATAGTATAGAATCTGATCCTGAAATTCTTGAATTCTTTAATTCTTCTGATGATGAGTCATATGATAGCTTAGTTGAATCATTTTTTAATTCTGAGTCTGAAGGATCTAATGAGCATGTAGATATTTTTTCTGATGAATGGACTGGCATGATTGATAGGCCATCCATAGATCCTAGACCAGTAGACATTATAACGCTTGATGACTCCGTTAACAATTGTTTTGAAAATAGAGATTTAGAAAAGAGATTTGATGCGGCTGATTATTTTCTGAAATGTTATTATGAGAATCTCTTTAGTGAAGATGGGCCAGGGGAAAGTTTTTTTTCTCCCCTGTTTGTAGTATGCAATTCGGTGCGTGATTTCTTGCAGGGCCCGGAGGATGATGAAAATTTTTATTTTGAGCCTCCGTAAGCGTGCCGAGCCTAGTCTAGCTAAAGACGTTAAAGAAAGCGCTGCTTGGGAGGCAACCCAAGGATTAAAGTAGTTAGTTGTTTTTGCGGTAAATAATTTTCTTTGCTCCGTGATCCAATTTTGTTTTGCAGGATCACCTTAGCAAACCCCAAAATTCCACATTTCCCATTTTTCATGGATCCAAAGGAAGAGGATGAAGCGCTCCTAGCTCAGGGAAGTCTCAGTATCTCTCTTTATGCTTTTCTGTTTTAAAACATTGGGGACAATGTTTAGTTTAAGTTTGGGGGGGAGGCTTCCGCTGTGTTGAGCATATTTAAATTCTGTTGGATGCATGAATAGATAGCCATGATAGCCAAGGATGTGATTTTTGAAATTTTGGGAGAAAATGGTTTATATGATTGTGGAATCTGGGAGCACGGCAGAAATTGTGAAATTTTAAAATTTTTTGATACTTAGTTTTGATGTCTAAAGCATGCAATAGTCTTATCTAATGACGTCTTTGAAAATCTAGATTCTTATTATGGTTTTCAAAATTGTTGTCACCCCGATAGGCTTAGTTTCTAATATTAGGAAGTTCATGCTTGATTGCTCTAAAGAACTAGGTAGGAAAAAAATGCTATGCCTGCTGAGAGAAAAGCAAAAGCAACAAAAGAAAATGTGAGAAAAAGAAAATCTGTTGAAAAAGAATTTTTGCTTGCTCAAAAGAAAAAAAGAGCCTAGGGGTAAAAAGAGCTACCTGCGGTGTGATCAGTTAGGCCAACCAAAGAATAAAATTCGGGTTAAGGGTCCCTGCACCGTAGTGTGAAAGCTAGTACCATTAGATATCAAAATGCAAGTTTGGGGGAGGAACAAAAGAAAAAGAAGAGGAAAAGAAAAATCATGTGAGAATTCTGCTCCCCCATGAAAAAAAAAAAGAAAAAGATGACAGGCACCCTAGTTACTTTTTTTTGCATGATAGAAGGACTCCGAAGTATTAGGGGCTCTTAGCCAGTGTAGGGGGAAAACAAATGGAGAAAACCATAAGACTAATCTAGGTTAGTAAAAGAATCAATAGATAAGTCTTGAGCATGCTATTCATAAATCTTAAGTTCAAACTAGTTTAAGATTTCTTCAAGAGTATGCGGTGCTTGCTTATTCCACTTGCATGTTTTCCATTCGATCCTAAGAATTCCAAAATCATTGAGGGTTGAGCGATTCTATTTCATGCATCTTTAGAATTTATTTTGCTCGGGACTAGCAAAAGCTTAAGTTTGGGGGTGTGATAGCGAGCAGAAATGTCGCTATTTTAGCCTCAAATTATTAAGCTTTTTGGTGCTTTAATCGTGATTTTAATGAATATATTTAATGAATTTTGTTATTTTGTCTTTAGGAGCACAAATGGTGAATTTGGGAGAAAAAGAGCCAAAATTGATGGAATTATAGCCCAAATCAAAGTATGAAGCCTAAAGAAGACATCCATGAGGAAAAGTCCAAGAGAAATGAAGAAGAAGGCCCAAAAATCAGCCCAAAAAGAAGCTGATTTTTCTGGAAAATCTGGACAGCGTCTCGACGCTTAGCAAGGCAGCGTCGCGACGCTGCCCTTTCTTGTTGCCCAAGCCGCGTGCGCAGCAGCGTCGCGACGCTTGGCAAGGCAGCGTCGCGACGCTACCCCTTTTCCAGGCCTATAAATAGGCGCCCTTGGTGCCTCATTTGGATATCAATCACCAATCAATCACCAATCAATCATTACTCACTCATTCCTTTCTCTCCTAAGACTCCTTTTTTGGAGCCCCTCTCAAGGCTTTTGAGCCTTTTTGAGAGGGTTCTTCTAGTGGGAATTTTTGGGGAATTTTGGGGAGCAATCTAGAGGCTCGAGGAGTAGTCAGCGGGGGCTCCAAGCGTCAGCAAGGGGTTTTTCGACGGTCAATTCCTTTTCCTTTATGCCTTTTATTATGCTTGTAATTACTGTGAATATTATGTGTAGCTAAACCCCAATTTGGGGTCTTGAAATGAAATGATAGTGGGAATATTGTTATAATTTCTTGTCTCTTGCCCATGTCCTAATTATTTGTATGGATGTGCTTAATGCTTTACTCAATCTGGCCAATTGTGTAATGATTCGATTCTTAATGGAAACTCGACGGAGAGAAATTAGGATAGATCATAATCCATGCAACTAGTTTAATTGCCCGTTGTGACACCGGGATTAGTTGATTAAACATAGATTCCTAAAATGAATCAGGGCGTAATAATTAATGATTTTTAATAGCGCTAAGGACACTTAGGTTGTTAAAATGAATTAATTACAATTAGGGGAAACCGACAGGAGAACCTATGTGATTAACGGAGATTCTAGGTCTATAATTAGTTGGGCAATGAGATAGGATAATTATAGCAATTATTTAGCTTACCATTGATTTTCAAGACCCCTCTTCCCATTTCAAGAAAAACCTCTTTCTCCACATTTTATTTTTGATTGATCAAATTTGTTTTCATTAAGTCTTTTTAAATTCGAATTCTTTTTATCACATGAGCTTGGTCCCTAAATATTATTTCACCTAAGTATTTTCAGTGCTCAAGAGAATTTTAATTAATTGCTTAAGTTTCGCTTCGCCTCCCTGAGGATTCGATACTCGGAATACTTTCCGTTTTATATTACTTGTGGCCCGTGCGCTTGCGGATACCACCACCCTCATGGACAGGAGTCCATAATCCACTCAGGATTAAGGCCAAGTTGCCTAGGTCATCCTAGTGAAATAGAAACCGAGCTAACCAACGGTGTTATAGTTAGTGGTTAACTATTTCGCGGTCCGGTCTTTGTGCAAACTCATTGCACAGGATACCCCCACTCGCATGTCAACCACATGAACGTGTTGGATCACTACGTTTGTATCAATATACAAAGCGGGCCGTATCCATAGTGTCACCAGGATAAGGTACCCAGCCTTATCCCTATACTACAGACCCTTTAGGCTAAAACTTGAACATTGATCCCCGCATGTCCCTACATACTAGTTCAAGTCTCATTCTATTAGCCATGAATGTTTAGTTTATTGGATTAGGGTTAGCAAGACAAGATATAATACAAACATTGAATAATACATCACTTTATTAATGTTCGGTCAAATGTACATTTACTATCTACGAGTTTTAGGGCATAAAACCCAACAAACTCCCACTTGAACTAAAACTCAAGTTACAGGGAAAGTATATACAAAATAATCCAAAGCTGGAAACGGTACATGTATATTTGTACATTACATAAAAGGTAAATATACAAAATACAATAAACTAGGGCATCCTTACACCCATTACACATCTCCCACTTTCCCTAGATTACGCTATATACATATCTCGCAGACCTAGACTGTCTAGATGACCCTCGAACACTTTAGCCGAGAGGGCCTTCGTAAACGGATCAGCAATGTTATGCTCAGAAGCGATCTTGGTCACGACCACATCTCCTCTTTGCACAATCTCTCGAATTAGATGGTACTTCCTCTCTATGTGTTTACCTCTTTTGTGGCTGCGAGGTTCCTTTGAATTGGCTACTGCCCCACTGTTGTCACAGTATAACGTAATGGGCAAGTTCATATTTGGAACAACTTCCAAATCTGTCAAGAACTTCCTTAGCCAAACAGCTTCCTTAGCTGCTTCACAAGCAGCTACATACTCAGCCTCCATCGTGGAGTCTGCTATACATCCCTGCTTTATGCTCCTCCAAACTACAGCTCCCCCGTTAAGGGTGAAAACTGACCCTGACGTAGATTTCCTAGAATCCTTGTCAGTTTGGAAGTCAGAGTCGGTGTATCCCGTGAGAACTAACTCCTTAGCCCCAAACACCAACATGTAATCTCTCGTTCTCCTAAGATACTTGAGGATTCCGTTAACGGCGGTCCAATGGTCTAACCCTGGATTTGACTGATATCTGCTGACAATCCCTACAGCATAACAAATGTCAGGCCTCGTGCATAGCATGGCATACATTAAGCTACCCACGGCTGAGGCGTAGGGAATCCGTCTCATATCCTCAACCTCTTGAGGTGTCTTAGGAGACTGTTCCTTAGACAAGTGAACCCCATGCCTGAAAGGCAACAAGCCCTTCTTGGAGTTCTGCATCGAATATCGGGCCAACATCTTGTCGATATACGTTGCCTGAGACAGAGCTAGCGATTTGTTCTTTCTATCCCGAATAATCTGGATCCCAAGAACATACTGGGCCTCACCCAAATCTTTCATTTGGAATTGAGCTGCTAGCCATTCTTTTACGTCAGATAGATACCCTACATCATTCCCAATGAGTAGGATGTCGTCTACATAGAGTACGAGGAAAGCTACTTTATTCTTGTTGATCTTCTTGTATACACAAGGCTCATCAACATTCTGGTCAAAACCAAAAGATTTGATCGCAGTATCAAATCTAATATTCCAAGATCTAGAAGCCTGTTTCAACCCATAAATGGATCGATTCAGTTTGCAAACCTTTTGCTCATGACCTTGGGAAATGAACCCCTCGGGTTGAGACATAAAAATACTCTCGTCAAGATTGCCATTCAGAAAAGCTGTCTTGACATCCATTTGCCAAATTTCATAATCATAAAATGTGGCAATGGATAAGAGGATTCTTATGGACTTTAGCATAGCAACTGGAGAAAAAGTTTCTTCATAGTCCACTCCTTCTCGTTGGGTATAACCCTTTGCTACAAGTCTTGCTTTGAAAGTCTGTACTTTCCCAGCAGCATCTCTTTTTCTCTTATAGATCCATTTACACCCAATGGGTTTGACCCCTTCAGGTAGATCTACAAGTTCCCAAACTTGATTGAAGTACATCGACTCCATCTCAAGGTCCATGGCTTTGGCCCACTCGTCCTTATCTACATCATTCATTGTCTGACGATAAGACAATGGATCTTCTACGCCGTCATCAGGTATGACTACTTGTGTTTCTGTTAAACCCAAGTAGCGGTTAGGTTGTATCACAACCCTCCCACTACGTCGAAGCTCTCCCACTACGTGAGGAGGACTAGATCGACGAGAAGAACTGCATTCTCCAACAACTCTTGTTGAAGGACCAGGTTCATCAACAACCCTTGTTGATCCTTCTGTAGCTTCTCCTAATACTAACTTACTTCGTGGTTGATGATTTCGTATGTGGTCTTCCTCCAAGAAAGTTGCATTTGTCGATACAAATACTTTATTATCTTGAGGGTCATAGAAAAGACCACCTCTCGTTTCTTTCGGGTACCCAACAAATTGGCATAATCTCGTACGTGGTTCCAATTTCTTAGGATTTGTCACTAGCACATGTGCAGGACAACCCCAGATACGGAAGTAACACAAACTAGGTTTACGTCCCTTCCATAGCTCAAAAGGAGTTTCAGAAACACTTTTTGAGGGAACATTGTTAAGAATATGTACTGCAGTCGCTACTGCATACCCCCAAAACGAGCTAGGCAATTGAGCATAGCTCATCATAGATCGAACCATGTCTAACAAGGTTCTGTTTCTCCTTTCTGATACACCATTTTGCTGAGGTGTACCAGGTGCTGAGAGTTGTGATTGGATTCCATGTTCTATCATATAGTCCTGGAATCGCTGATCTAAATACTCTCCACCTCGATCTGATCGAAGTGTCTTAATTGTTTTACCTAACAGGTTTTCTACCTCAGCCTTAAACTCTTTGAACTTTTCAAGAGCTTCAGACTTATGGTCCATCAGGTATAAGTAACCGTATCGAGAATAATCATCTATGAAAGAGATGAAATATTCATAACCACATCGAGCCTTTACATTCATTGGACCACAAAGATCCGAATGTATTAGTTCAAGTGGTTCTTTGGCCCTATAACCTTTTCCAGTAAAAGGCCTCTTGGTCATTTTACCCTCGAGACACGATTCACAGGGTGGTAAAGATGTATCTTCTATGTCACTTAGAAGCCCATTTTTAACCAAACGATCAATCCGATCGATGTTAATATGACCAAGACGAAGATGCCAAAGATACGTGTTGTTACTTAAATGAGAAACTTTTTGCCTTTTGTTTTGCGTTTCAGCCGTTTTAAACATTTCATGACTTAAAATGGCCTTAGCATCATTTGGTCTTAACACAAACAAATTATTCTCACGCTTAGCTGAACATATGTAAATTCCATTCTTTGAAATTAAAGCTTCATTAAGCAAGAAGGAAATAGTATAACATTGTTCTAATAAAGCTGAAACAGAAACTAGGTTCCTTTTAATTCTAGGAACCAAATACAAGTCCTCTAAAATTAAAAACCTATTTCTAAATAATAATTTTGCAGCTCCCACTGCACGAGCTGAAACGACGTCTCCCGTTCCGACTTTGAGCGTCATTTCACCCTCTGCCAGCTGCTGGAAATTATTTCCCTGAAAAGAAGAACAAACATGATTAGTGGCTCCCGAATCCAGTATCCAGGCAAACTCATCATGTTCAACGAGACAAGTCTCTAACACAAGTAAATCGAATTTACCTTCTTTTTCTCTTCTCTTCTCAGCAAGGTAGCGGGGACAGTTGCGCTTCCAGTGACCATCTGCATTGCAGTGGAAGCATCTGCCTTTATCGGCCACGACCTTGGCCTTCCCCTTCCCTTGCACAGCCTGTGCAGGAGCCTTCCTCTTGTCTCCCTTCCTCTTCTGGATTTGCTTCGATGAAGAAGCCTGGGGTACAGATTTAGTCCCTGAGGATGAATCCTTTAGGAACTTCTTCTTGGAATGGGCCACATTGGCCTCTCCTTTCACCACATTCTTTCCCTTGCTCTTTTGCAGGGACTCGTAAATCTGTAACTCCGAGAGGAGGGTAGTCAGGTTGAACTGAATCTTATTCATGCTCGCGTTCGTCCTGAAAGACAGATAGCTCGCTGGGAGCGAGTGAAGGATGAACGCAACCTGACTGCGCTCGCAGACAACCCCGTCATTTGCCTCAGCTATATTGAACTGGTTAATCATGTCCAGGACATGTTCCCGAACAGATTGACCTTCCAGCATCTTGGCATTGAAGACGTTTTTCAAGGCGTCGTGGTGGAGTTGGTAGGACGGAAGTCCAAACATCTCCTGCAGGGAATTCATAATTTCCCTGGCAGTTGCCACGTTCTCATAACGCTTGGCCAACACTTCAGACAAGCTGACCAAAATATAGACCTTGACCTTTTCATTGGCCTTGGTCCAGCGTTCGTAGGCGTCTTTAACTGCCTGAGAGGCAGTGCGAGGGGGAACGGGAGGACATTCCTCTGTTAAGACGAATCTTAAATCCTCAACCACGAGTATTGTATTGAGGTTTGATTTCCATTGTGGAAAATTCTCGCCGGTAAGTTGTTCATTTTTAAGGAGGGATATTATAGAGGAAGACATTGCTGAAAAACAAACAAGTGACCGTATTAGTTATCTTTGCCTTAACCCATCACACAAGCAATACAAACAATTGCATACATCCAATCAATTTTGCAAACAAACAATCAAAGAACCCTAATAAAACTATGATTGTGTTTCGCAACGATGCTTTAGAGGTTTAGAAGAACAGCCACCGAAGGGTGATCAGTTGTTCCTCCTCTAAAATGAGACACTTCTCAGTCAATTTCTAATACCAGAATAACTCATATTCCATTAGACATTAACCACCGTTGTTCGGTCAAGGATTTGTTAACAAATTAACTCCTCCCCGTAAGTGTAACCCTCCCACTTTCAGATCCCAGAGGCACGCACCAATAGGCTACCGTTAGGAAAGACAACTGTTGGTAATTAGCCTAAGTGATCCTATCCTTTTCAGGAGTTCACGGTGTTCCGAATCCTATGATCAGGCCCTCCGAAGGGGTGGTTGCTCCAGGGCAACACGCAGGCGGATCATAGGAATCTCACGTTGTGACCTAGGGGTGGAGACCGAAGGATACGTTGACACGCATCCCGCTCCCACTTACTATAATCACTTTCCCCATTCACCTTGGTATTGACCCATGCAAACACTCTCCGAAGGGAGGCCGCTCTACGACGACACGAAGCCGAGCATGGATCTCACGGTGTGAACGTCACGGGGACGTAGGAGCAAAACTCAATTTAAATTAAGTTTTGTAATTTTCCTCCCACTAAAGTAACTGATTATTAATTTTAGGGTTTGATTAAACCTAGATAAATCCGGCTAAGTCATTTATCTAAGTCTAGTCCTATTATAACAATTAAACCTAGATAGGCGTTGTCACCAATCTCTTTTTCAAGTCCTGGAAACTCTGTTCACATTTGTCTGACCACTCAAACTTAGCATTCTTCCTTGTCAAGGCTGTCAAGGGTAACGCTAACCGTGAGAAATCCTCAACAAAACGTCTGTAGTATCCTGCTAGGCCGAGGAAACTACGTACCTCTATTGCACTAGCTGGTCTTTCCCAGTTGACAACAGCTTCCACTTTCTGCGGATCAACACTAACTCCGTCCGCTGAAACTACATGCCCTAAGAACACCACTTGATTCAACCAGAACTCACATTTGCTGAACTTAGCGTATAACTGTTTATCATGTAGTGTCTGCAGAACAATCCTTAGATGTTCCTCATGGGCTTCCCTGTCAATTGAGTAAACTAGAATGTCATCGATGAACACTATCACAAACTGATCTAAATACTGGTGGAAGATCCTGTTCATGAGGTCCATGAAAACTGCTGGCGCATTCGTTAAACCGAATGGCATCACTAAAAACTCATAGTGCCCATACCTCGTCTTGAATGCTGTCTTAGGAATATCTGATTCTCTAACCTTCAACTGGTGGTATCCTGACCTCAGATCAATCTTAGAGAACAATGCTGCTCCCCTTAACTGGTCAAACAAGTCATCGATGCGTGGTAGAGGATACTTGTTACGTATCGTGACCTTGTTTAACTGCCTGTAGTCAATGCATAATCTCAGGGTACCATCTTTCTTCTTCACGAATAACACTGGAGCTCCCCACGGTGATACACTTGGCCTGATGTATCCCTTGTCAACTAGTTCTTGCAATTGCACCTTCAGCTCCTTAAGCTCGCTTGGAGCCATCTTGTATGGTGCCTGTGAAATAGGTACTGTTCCTGGTAACAATTCAATAGTGAACTCCACCTCTCTATCAGGCGGCAAACCCGATAGATCAGCTGAAAAAACATCAAGATATTCATTCACCACAGGAACATCTTCTGGTTTCAGCTTTTCTTCTTGCACCTTTACTATGTGTGCAAGAAATGCTGTGCAGCCTTTCCTCAACAACTTCTCAGCTTTCAGAGATGAAATCAAACACGTAGGAATAATCTTCCTCTCACCCCTGAAAACCACTTCAGTCAAACCTGGTTTCTTAAAAGTCACTTCCTTCGTATGGCAATCCATAGAAGCGTAATGAGTGAATAAGAAATCCATTCCCAAAATCACATCCAACGCCTGCAACTCTAGGGGAAGAAGATCCACTAACATACAGAGACCTTCTACTACAACCTCACAATCACGCAACACTTCCTTGACTAACAAAACGTCACCAACTGGAGTGCATATGACTAATTCCTCCGATAAAGGCTCTAGCATCCTATTCAGCTTAGTTAAAAACATGCTAGAAACAAAGGAATGCGTAGCGCCTGGATCTAATAAAACACGTGCAGGTACATTACATATCAAAATCGTACCAGTGATCACATCTGGTGCATCCTCTGCTTCCTGTTGAGTCATGGCGTAGACTTTTCCCTGCTGCCTATGAAGGGAATAAAAGTCCCAACGCAGCAGAAGCGCATCGATTGGACCTTACGCCGTATATTAATTAACATTAAAAACCGTTACGAAAACTCAAACAAAACTTTAAACTAACTTTAAAGCCGCTGTAAAATCGGTTTAAACATGCTAAAATAAATCTAAATTTATTTTTAAAACTTTTCTAAAGAAAAGAGGAAGAACCGTTACAAACCTCCGTTGTAGACTTGACCGTTCTTCGCCAACGAAGCTCCACGAACGAAAACGCAGCAGCCGCTTCAAGGTATTCTTCACTGGAAATTCTTCTTTGATTGACACAATAACCACAGAGGTTACACCGGTATGTCTCTAAGTCTAGGAGGCCAAAGACTTGTGGGAGTCTTTCTCTAAGAGGGAGGCTAGAGAGAATTCTAGGTCTTGTCTTTCAAGAGTGTCAAGTGTCATGACCAATTAGGTCTAGTGTTCTATTTATAGAAGAGAGGCCATGAATAAAATATTCAATTAAATCAATCTTTTCCAAAATTGATTCAATCTTTATTCCTTAATTAATCAATCATGATCAATCAATTCCCCAATTAATTAATCTTTTCCATAAATGACTAATTTCTTCCATAAGTAATTAGATCATTCCCATAAATGATTAATCACTTCCTTAAGTGATTTAATTATTTACATAATTGATTAATTCATGGTTAATGAATTCTTTAATTAATTAACCACCAATTAAATATCACATATTTAATTTTCGGCCTTGAATTAATTAATTTTGCCCAAACACTTTTAGGACTTAAATTAATTAATTCTTTCAATCTTCCATAAATATATATTTGAACTTCTTCAAATATTAATTTCTCTCATAATAATATATCAATATATATTATATTTATTTCCCTTAGTAAATTGAACATTTTCAATTTACATTTAATTACTTAGTTGCCTCAAATTACTTTACGAGCTACCAGTGGGACCTTATGGACCTGCAGATCAGAAGCTCCAACGATGTGAGATTAATTGGTTAAACTCATTAACCACAATAATCAATATTCGTTAACTGTGTGTACATTCCACTATAGACTCACAGTTGCACTCTTCTCACTGCAGACATATTTTCTGTGTCCATGGAACTTAGACCAATATCGACTAGTTAGTCCTTCACGAGTGTCCGTAACACCAGCTGGGTCAAATTACCGTTTTACCCCTGGGTCACCTCTATTTCCTTAAGTACCAATTCTCCTCTAATGAACAATCTGTTTATGGTCCAACCATTAAACAGAAAACCCTCTCGTGCCATTGAGAGGGTAGGGCCCTTTGTTCAAGACTCGGAGTAACCACTTAAGGGAACACTCATCTGCTTCCCTAAAGTCGGGAAGGAGTGAATTCCATCTTGTACGATTATGTTCCCAGCTCCCCATTCGATCTTGTCCCCAAAGTGGTAGGCTTATTGAGTCGGCGTATTGGCCACTCTCACCCATACAAATCAAAGGACAGTCTCTCATGAGCAGGAGTCCATAATCAACTCAGGATTAAGACTAAGTTGTCTCGGTCGTCCTAGTGAAATAGAAAACCAACTAGTTAACGGTGTTATAACTAATGGTTACTATTTCGCGGTCCGGTCTTATGCAAACTCATTGCATAGGATACCCCCACTCGCATGTCTCCTACACGAACGCGTTGGATCGCAGCGTTTGTATTAAATACAAAGTGGGCCGTATCCATAGTGTCACCAGGATAAGGCACCCAGTCTTATCCCTATACTATAGACCCTTTAGGCTGTTTCTTGAACAATGATCCCATATGTCGCTACATATAGTTCAAGACTCATATTACAACCTTGGATGTCTAGTTTATTGGATTAGGGTTATTATTAGGCAAAGACATATATAAAATAACTAATAACAATTAATGGAAAATATATCAATATTATTTCATTAATATCCGGTCAACGGTTACATTCACTATCTACGAGTTTTAGGGCATAAAACCCAACAAACTCCCACTTGAACTAAAACACTTAGTTAGTGGGATGTAAATGCAATAATCTAAAGCTGGAAATACAATGAACTAGGGCATCCTTATACCCATTATACATTTCTCCCACTTGCCCTAGATTAGATGGCATACATATCTCGTAGACCTAGACCTTCTAGATGACCCTCAAACACTTTAGCCGTGAGAGCCTTTGTAAATGGATCAGCGATGTTGTGCTCCGAGGCGATCTTAGTGACGATCACATCTCCTCTTTGCACAATCTCCCGTATCAGGTGATACTTCCTCTCGATGTGTTTACCCCGTTTGTGGCTACGAGGTTCTTTTGAGTTGGCTACAGCCCCACTGTTGTCACAGTATAGTGTTATGGGCACGTTCATATTCGGAACTACTTCCAAATCAGTCAAGAACTTTCTGAGTCATACTGCCTCCTTAGCTGCTTCGCAAGCTGCTACATACTCAGCCTCCATGGTTGAGTCTGCTATGCATCCTTGTTTGATGCTTCTCCACACTACTGCTCCTCCATTGAGGGTGAATACTGACCCTGATGTGGATTTCCTAGAATCCTTATCAACTTGAAAGTCAGAATCAGTGTATCCAGTAAGAATCAAATCCTTAGCTCCGTACACAAGCATGTAGTCCCTCGTTCTCCGAAGATACTTGAGGATATTCTTAACCGCTCCCCAGTGGTCCAACCCTGGATTAGACTGATACCTACTGACTACTCCCACTGCATAACATATGTCAGGCCTAGTGCATAGCATAGCATACATTAAGCTGCCCACAGCTGAGGCGTAGGGAATGTGTCTCATGTTCTCAACTTCTTGAGGTGTCTTAGGAGATTGTTCCTTAGACAGGTGTACCCCATGTCTGAAGGGTAGGAGTCCCTTCTTGGAGTTTTGCATCGAATATCGAGACAACATCTTGTCAATATACGTTGCTTGAGACAGAGCTAGCGTTTTGTTCTTACGATCCCTAATGATTTGGATTCCCATAACATATTAAGCCTCTCCCAGATCTTTCATTTGGAATTGGGCTGCTAGCCATTTCTTAATGTCAGTTAGGTATCCTACATCATTCCCAATGAGTAGGATATCATCTACATAAAGTATTAGAAAAGCTACTTTCCTTTTGTTGACTTTCTTGTATACACAAGGCTCATCAACGTTTTGGTCAAAGCCAAAAGATTTGATTGCAGTATCAAATCTAATGTTCCATGATCTGGATGCTTGTTTCAATCCATAAATGGATCGATTTAGCTTACAAACCTTTTGTTCCTGACCTTGGGCTATGAACCCTTCGGGTTGAGACATAAAGATATTCTCCTCAAGATTACCATTCAGAAAGGCAGTCTTGACGTCCATTTGCCATATTTCATAGTCATAATATGTGGCAATGGATAAAAGAATTCTTATGGACTTTAACATGGCTACAGGAGAAAAGGTTTCCTCATAGTCAACCCCCTCCTTTTGGGTATAACCCTTTGCCACTAGTCTAGCTTTGAAGGTCTGTACCTTTCCAGCTGCATCTCTTTTTCTCTTATAGATCCATTTGCACCCTATGGGTTTTACCCCATATGGTAGATCTGCAAGTTCCCATACAGAATTGGAGTACATTGACTCCATTTCCAGGTTCATGGCTTTGACCCATTCATCCTTATCTTCGTCATTCATTGCCTGTCGTTAGGACAATGGATCCTCAATGCCATCATTAGGTATGACAACCTGAGTTTCTGTTAAACCCAAGTAGCGATCAGGTTGTAACACAACCCTCCCACTGCGTCGAGGCATTCCCAACGTTTGAGATGGACGGGATGGATCTGAAGAACTAGTTCCTTCATCAACCCTTGTTGAAGGTCCAACTTCATCAACAACTCTTGATGATTCTTCAGTAGCTTCTCCTAATATTATTTTGCTTCGTGGTTTATGATCTCTCATGTGGTCTTCCTCTAAGAAAGTGGCGTTTGTCGATACAATCACCTTATTTTCTTGTGGGTCGTAGAAATAACCACCTCTCGTTTCTTTAGGGTAACCAACAAATTGGCACAGTTTTGAACGAGGTTCCAGTTTCTTAGGATTCGTCACAAGCACGTGTGCTGGACAACCCCAGATGCGAAAGTGATGCAAACTAGGTTTACGCCCCTTCCATAACTCGAAAGGTGTTTCAGAAACACTTTTCGAGGGAACATTGTTCAAGATGTATACTGCAGTCTCCACTGCATACCCCAAAACGAGCTAGGCAATTGAGCATAGCTCATCATTGATCGAACCATGTCTAACAAGGTTCTATTTCTCCTTTCTGACACACCATTCTGCTGAGGTGTACCAGGGGCTGAGAGTTGAGATTGGATTCCATGTTCTATCATATAGTCCTGGAATCTTTGATCCATATACTCCCCTCCTCGATCAGATCGAAGTACTTTGATAGATTTACCTAATAGGTTTTCAACTTCAGCCTTAAACTCCTTAAACTTTTCAAGGGCTTCAGACTTATGTCCCATTAGGTATAAGTAACCATATCTTGAATAATCATCTATAAATGAGATGAAATATTCGTACCCTCCTCGAGCTTTTACATTCATTGGACCACATAGATCCGAATGTATTAACTCTAAGGGTTCTTTGGCTCTGTAACCTTTTCCAGTAAAGGGTCTTTTGGTCATTTTTCCCTCGAGACAAGATTCACAAGGTGGTAGTGAATCATCTTCTAACTTGCTTAGAAGTCCATTCTTTACCAAACGACCGATCCTATCGATGTTTATATGACCAAGTCTAAGATGCCAAAGATGAGTATTGTTACTTGATGGAGAAATCTTTTGCCTTTTACTTTGAGTTTCAGCAGTTTTAAATAATTCGTGATTTAAAAGTGCTTTGTTTTCGGTTGGTCTTAAAAACATACAAGTTATTTTCCAATTTTGCTGAACAAATGAGTATACCATTTTTATAAATGAACGCTTCATTCATATCAAAAGTAACTGTATACGATTGTTCAATCAAACATGAAATAGAAATTAAGTTCCTCTTAATCTTGGGAACGATTAACAAACTTTCTAAAAGTAAGAATCTATTTCTAAAAAATAACTTCGCAGCTCCCACTGCTTTAGCTGAAATGACTTCTCCAGTTCCGACCCTGAGTGTCATTTCTCCATCGTTCAACTGCCGAAAGGAACTATTTTCCTGAAAAGAAGAGCAAACATGATTAGTTGCTCCTGAATCAAGTATCCAGGTAAACTCATCATGTTCTACCAGGCATGTTTCTAAAACAAGTAAATCAAATTTACCTTCCTTTTCCTTCTTTTTCTCAACAAGGTACTTTGGGCAGTTTCTCTTCCAATGTCCATCTACATTGCAGTGAAAACACTTGCCCTTATCTGCCACAGCTTTGGCTTTTCCCTTGCTTTTAGCAGCAGTACTGGGAGCTTTCCCCTTGTTTCCTTTCTTCTTCTGAGTTTTCTTTGAAGAAGTGGCTACAGATTTAGTTCCAGAGGATGAACCCTTCTCGAACTTTCTTTTAGAGTGAGCAACGTTTGCCTCTCCTTCTATCTGTCCCTTGTTCTTAAGAAGAGACTGATAGAGCTGTTGCTCATTCAGGAGGCTAGTCAGGTTGAATGTTATTTTATTCATCATTGCATTGCTTCGAAACTGTAGAAAACTCTTCGGAAGAGATTCTAAGATGAATGCAACCTGACTACGCTCATCTATGACCGCCCCGTTTGCCTCTGCCACGTTGAATTGGACCATCATATCCAGGACATGCTCCCGAACAGACGTGCCCTCTTTCATGCGACAGCTATAAACGTATTTGAGAGCGTCATGGTGGAGTTGGTAGGACGGTTGTCCAAACATCTCCTGGAGAGAGTTCATAATCTCCCTCGCTGTTACCATGCTCTCATGCCTTTTAGCCAAAACTTCAGATAAGCTGGCTAAGATATAGACGCGAGTCTTATCATTGGCCTTTGTCCAGCGGTCATAAGCATCCTTAACTGCCTGGGATGCATTACGAGCAGGGGCTGGAGGACAATCCTCCGTTAAGACGAACCGCAGATCATCGACAACAAGAATCGTATTCAGGTTCGATTTCCACGTAGCATAATTTTCGCCGGTTAATTTCTCATTTTTAAGCAGAGAGACAATTGAGGAAGACATTGCTGAAATTTAAACAAACAATGACCGTATTAGTTATCTTTGCCTTAACCCATCATACAAGCAAACAATTGCACACAATCCAATCAATTTAGCAAAACAGACAATCACAGAACCCTAAAACTATTGATTTAGTTTTGCAACGACGTTTCAGAGGTTTAGAATATCAGCCACCGAAGGGTGATCAGGTACTCCTCCTTTGAAATGAGACACCTCTCTGCTAATTCTAATTCCAGAATAACTCATATTCCTATAGACATTAGCCACCGTTGTTCGGTCAAGGATTTGTTAACAATTTTAACTCATCCTCGTAAGTGTAACCCTCCCACTTTCAGATCTCAGAGGCACGCACCAACAGGCTACCGAAGGGAAAGACAACTGTTGGTGATTAGCCTAAGAGCTCCTATCCTTTTCAGGAGTTCACGATGTTCCGAATCCTATGACCAGGCCCTCCGAAGGGATGGATGCGCCAGGGCAACCTGCAGGCGGATCATAGGACTCTCACGGTGTGAACTATGGGCGGAGACCGAGGGATACGTTGACACGTGTCCCGCTCCCACTTACTCTAGACATTTTTCCCATTCACCTTGATATTGATCCATGCAAACACTTTCCGAAGGGAGGCCGCTCCTAGGGCGACTCGAAGCCGAGCATGAATCTCACGTTGTGAATATAGGGACGTAGGAGCAAAACTTGATTTAAATCTCGTTTTGTAATTTTCCTCCCACTTAAAATGTCCTAAGGTTAATATAGGGTTGTTTAACTTAGATAGTATTTGGCTAAGTCAATCTATCTAAGTCTGATCCTATTATAACAATTATGGAAAGGATTCAACTGCAATCTTTTGGGTGAATTAAACTTCTTTTAATAAACCCAACATTGCAAGTCAACATTACTATGGTTAATTCAACTCAATCCGGTTAGTTCCCAGGTAGGAGGTGTTCCGTAAACCGTCAACTTAAATACCCCCAGCCTTAGACAGAACTTTACCGAGAGAGTTCCCTTATAACCTCAATAATGTAAGGTCTTTACTCTAAAGATCTAGGTGCATTAAACACTTTTAATAAACCTAGTGACATTGCATGCTAACATTTAACTATGATTAATTCAACTCTGGTATTCCAGGTCAGTTCCCAGGTAGGAGGTGTTCCGTAAACCGTCAACTTAAATACCCCCAACCTTAGACAGAACATTACCGGTGGAGTTCCCTTATAATCATAGCAATGTTTTTCCTACTTAGTAAATTAAAACTATTTTTAATTCTAAGTAAGAAAAGATTCTAATCCTATTAGAAATCGATCTAGGTCTAATTAATTTTAAACAATTTAAAATTAATTCAATTTATCCTATGATCTTATGTTTGCATGCAAATCTTGATTATAGATTGACGGTTTCTAATCATTAATATTAAAGAACTATTTCAAATTTTAATGATTAATCCTATAATCAAGAATCTAGGGTTTAATTCATTCAACAATCTCATTCAAATTGAATAATTAAGCCTCATCAATTGCATGAATAATATAACAATTATATTAATAACTATGGATGTTTCATGCTTCATGCAATTTTGATTTTCTTTTATTATAACAATTATAAGCCAATCAAGAAAATCAACCAAGCATGCTTCATTCATCACATTAAACATAACTATTTATATTTAATTTAAGTAATGACATGCTTCATGCTTTCCAATTTTTCATATAAATTAATATACACTTATATTAAAAATATGAAAACAAATCCATGCATTTAAACATACATTATAACAATTTATAATATATAAAAATGCATGAGCATGTTTATAAACCTAAGGTGGGATTAAATAATCTATATGACATCCATAAAGCATATAAATAGCAATTGAACCGGTTAATTTTGGCCCCTAGGATAAAATAAAGCATTAAATTACATTAATTTAGCTAAATTCTATCCTAAAAAATCTATGTACAGCTCCGGAATTGGCCTAGACAGCACGAACCGCCCCGAACCACCTCGAACCGGCCTCCAAAATCACGAACCATGCCAAAAATTGGCTGAACCGGACCAAATAGGTCCCAGCCCAACCGAACCGGTCCGAACCGGACCGTCCTTGCTTGAACCGCGCCTGTTGAAACCCTAGTGCGCGCCTCCATCGTGACAGCGTCGAGACGCTGTGTAGATTAGCGTCCCGACGCTGTGCGTTTTCCATATCTGGCGCCTGCGTAATCGAGACAGCGTCGAGACGCTGTTGAGGTAGCGTCCCGACGCTGTGTGCTTTCCTTACCGAGCGCCTTCGGTATCGAGACAGCGTCGAGACGCTGTTGAAGGAGCGTCCCGACGCTGTTGCGTCTGGAGGCAGAATCTGGGCAAAACAGCAACGATTTCTTCGGTTTTGGCTTCGATTTCAGCGGCGATTCCTTCGATTTTCATCTCATAAAAACCTATTCTAGACCCGGACTTACATAGGACTCGATTTTACATAAAATACCCGAAACACCGGGCCTTACATGATCAAAATCACATAAAAATAAAATCTATGGCCATAAAATTAACCCAAACAGTTCAATGCAAACCGAACATACAATATGCATAAATCCCACCTATTAGAGCCTATCGCAACTTTTTAAAATTAATTAATAGGGACAGCGATGGCTCTGATACCGATTGAAGGGAATAAAAGTCCCAACGCAGCGGAAGCGCATCGATTGGACCTTACGCCGTATATTAATTAACATTAAAAACCGTTACGAAAACTCAAACAAAACTTTAAACTAACTTTAAAGCCGCTGTAAAATCGGTTTAAACTTGCTAAAATAAATCTAAATTTATTTTTAAAACTTTTCTAAAGAAAAGAGGAAGAACCGTTACAAACCTCCGTTGTAGACTTGACCGTTCTTCGCCAACGAAGCACCACGAACGAAAACGCAGCAGCCGCTTCAAGGTATTCTTCGCTGGAAATTCTTCTTTGATTGACACAATAACCACAGAGGTTACACCGGTATGTCTCTAAGTCTAGGAGGCCAAAGACTTGTGGGAGTCTTTCTCTAAGAGGGAGGCTAGAGAGAATTCTAGGTCTTGTCTTTCAAGAGTGTCAAGTGTCATGACCAATTAGGTCTAGTGTTCTATTTATAGAAGAGAGGCCATGAATAAAATATTCAATTAAATCAATCTTTTCCAAAATTGATTCAATCTTTATTCCTTAATTAATCAATCATGATCAATCAATTCCCCAATTAATTAATCTTTTCCATAAATGACTAATTTCTTCCATAAGTAATTAGATCATTCCCATAAATGATTAATCACTTCCTTAAGTGATTTAATTATTTACATAATTGATTAATTCATGGTTAATGAATTCTTTAATTAATTAACCACCAATTAAATATCACATATTTAATTTTCGGCCTTGAATTAATTAATTTTGCCCAAACACTTTTAGGACTTAAATTAATTAATTCTTTCAATCTTCCATAAATATATATTTGAACTTCTTCAAATATTAATTTCTCTCATAATAATATATCAATATATATTATATTTATTTCCCTTAGTAAATTGAACATTTTCAATTTACATTTAATTACTTAGTTGCCTCAAATTACTTTACGAGCTACCAGTGGGACCTTATGGACCTGCAGATCAGAAGCTCCAACGATGTGAGATTAATTGGTTAAACTCATTAACCACAATAATCAATATTCGTTAACTGTGTGTACATTCCACTATAGACTCACAGTTGCACTCTTCTCACTGCAGACATATTTTCTGTGTCCACGGAACTTAGATCAATATCGACTAGTTAGTCCTTCACGAGTGTCCGTAACACCAGCTGGGTCAAATTACCGTTTTACCCCTGGGTCACCTCTATTTCCTTAAGTACCAATTCTCCTCTAATGAACAATCTGTTTATGGTCCAACCATTAAACAGAAAACCCTCTCGTGCCATTGAGAGGGTAGGGCCCTTTGTTCAAGACTCGGAGTAACCACTTAAGGGAACACTCATCTGCTTCCCTAAAGTCGGGAAGGAGTGAATTCCATCTTGTGCGATTATGTTCCCAGCTCCCCATTCGATCTTGTCCCCAAAGTGGTAGGCTTATTGAGTCGGCGTATTGGCCACTCTCACCCATACAAATCAAAGGACAGTTTCTCATGAGCAGGAGTCCATAATCAACTCAGGATTAAGACTAAGTTGTCTCGATCGTCCTAGTGAAATAGAAAACCAACTAGTTAACGGTGTTATAACTAATGGTTACTCTAACGGAGCAAAGAGTTTGGACAAACTTCGTCCAAACTAGATAAAAAAACTCTCATTGGGACGAACTTTGGGTTTCGAGCTCTCAAAAACTTAAAGAAAGTAAAGTTTCGACCATGTGTCGTCCAAACCACCTAAAGAACTCTCATTCGGACAAACTTTGAGTCCCAAACTCTCTCGAAAGTCAAACGGAGCAAAGTTTGCACCAACTTCGTCAAAACTACATGGAAAACTCTCATTCGGACGAACATTGGGTTCCTAGCTCTAAAAAACTTAAAGGAAGTAAAGTTTGGACCATGTGTCGTCCAAACAACATAAAGAACTCTCATTCAGACGAACTTTGAGTTCCAAACTCTCTCGAAACTCAAACGGAGCAATGTTTGGACCAACTTCGTCCAAACTAATTGAAAAACTCTCATTTGGACGATCTTTGGGTTCCGAGCTCTAAAAAACATAAAGGAAGTAAAGTTTGGACCATGTGTCGTCCAAACCACCTAAAGAACTCTCATTCGGCCAAACTTTGTGCTCCAACCTCTCTCGAAACTCAAACGGAGAAAAGTTTGGACCAACTTCGTCCAAACTAGATTAAAACCACTCATTGGGACGATCTTTGGGTTCCAAGCTCTCCAAAACTTAAAGGAAGTAAAGTTTGGACCATGTGTCGTCCAAACCACCTAAAGAACTCTCATTCGGCCAAACTTTGTGTTCCAACCTCTCTCGAAACTCAAACGGAGAAAACTTTGGACCAACTTCGTCCAAACTAGATGAAAAACTCTCATTGGGACGAACTTTGGGTTCCGAGCTCTCAAAAACTTAAACGAAGTAAAGTTTGGACCATGTGTCGTCCAAACCACCTAAAGAACTTTCATTCGGACGAACTTTGAGTTCCAAACTCTCTCGAAACTCAAACGGAGCAAAGTTTGGACCAACTTCGTCCAAACTAGATGAAAAACTCTCATTTGGACGATCTTGAGGTTCCGAGCTCTCAAAAAACATAAAGGAAGTAAAGTTTGGACCATGTGTCGTCCAGACCACCTAAAGAACTCTCATTCGGCAAAACTTTGTGTTCCAACCTCTCTCGAAACTACAACGGAGCAAAGTTTGGACCAACTTCGTCCAAACAAGATGAAAAACTATCATTGGGACGAACTTTGGGATCCTAGCTCTAAAAAACTTAAAGGAAGTAAAGTTTGGACCATGTGTCATCCAAACCACCTAAAGAACACTCATTCGGAAGAACTTTGAGTTCTAAACTCTCTCGAAACTCAGACGGAGCAAATTTTGGACCAACTTTGTCCAAACTAGATGAAAAACTCTCATTGGGACGAACTTTGGGTTCGAGCTCTCAAAAACTTAAAGGAAGTAAAGTTTGGACCATGTGTCGTCCAAACCACCTAAAGAACTCTCATTCGGACGAACTTTGAGTTCCAAACTCTCTCGAAACTAAAACACAGCAAAGTTTGGACCAACTACATCCAAACTAGATTAAAAACTCTCATTAGGACGAACTTTGGGTTCCGTGCTCTCAAAAACTTAAACGAAGTAAAGTTTGGACCCTGTGAGAACTCTCATTCGGACGAACTTTGAGTCCCAAACTCTCTCGAAACTCAAACGGAGCAAAGTTTGGACCAACTTCGTCCAAACTACATGGAAATCTCTCATTGGGACGAACACTGGGTTCCTAGCTCTAAAAAACTTAAAGGAAGTAAAGTTTGGACCATGTGTCCTCCAAACCACCTAAAGAACTCTCATTCGGACGAACTTTGAGTTCAAAACTATCTCGAAACTCAAACAGAATGAAGTTTCGACCAACTTCGTCCAAAGTACATGGAAAACTCTCATTGGGACGAACATTGGGTTCCTAGCTCTCAAAAACTTAAAGGAAGTAAAGTTCGGACCATGTGTCCTCCAAACCACCTAAAGAACTCTCATTCGGACGAACTTTTAGTTTTAAACTATCTCGAAACTCAGACGGAGCAAATTTTGGACCAACTTCTTCCAAACTAGATGAAAAACTCTCATTGGGACGAACTTTGGGTTCGAGCTCTCAAAAACTTAAACAAAGTAAAGTTTGGATTATGTGTCGTCCAAACCACCTAAAGAACTCTCATTCGGACGAACTTTGAGTTCGAAACTCTCTCGAAACTAAAACGGAGCAAAGTTTGGACCAACTTCGTCCAAACTAGATGAAAAACTCTCATTGGGACGAACTTTGGGTTCCGTGCTCACAAAAACTTAAACGAAGTAAAGTTTGGACCATGTGTCGTCCAAACTCTCATTCGGACGAACTTTGAGTTCCAAATTCTCTCGAAACTCAAACGGAGCAAAGTTTGGAACCACTTCGTCCAAACTACATGGAAAACTCTCATTGGGAAGAACATTGGGTTCTTAGCTCTCAAAAACTCAAAGGAAGTAAAGTTTGGACCATGTGTCCTCCAAACCACCTAAAGAACTCTCATTCGGACGAACTTCGAGTTCAAAACTCTCTCAAAACTCAAACAGAACAAAGTTTCGACCAACTTCGTCCAAAGTACATGGAAAACTCTCATTGGGACGAACATTGGGTTCCGAGCTCTCAAAAACTTAAAGGAAGTAAAGTTTGGACCATGTGTCCTCCAAACCACCTAAAGAACTCTCATTCGGACGAACTTCGAGTTCAAAACTCTCTCGAAACTCAAACAGAACAAAGTTTCGACCAACTTCGTCCAAAGTACATGAAAACCTCTCATTGGGACGAACTTTGGGTTCGAGCTCTCAAAAACTTAAACAAAGTAAAGTTTGGACCATGTGTCGTCCAAACCACCTAAAGAACTCTCATTCGGACGAACTTTGAGTTCCAAACTCTCTTGAAAGTAAAACGGAGCAAAGTTTGGACCAACTACGTCCAAACTAGATGAATAACTCTCATTGGGACGAACTTTTGGTTCCGAGCTCTCAAAAACTTAAACGGACTAAAGTTTGGACCATGTGTCGTTCAAACCACCTAAAGAACTCTCATTCGGACGAACTTTGAGTTCCAAACTCTCTCGAAACTCTAACGGAGCAAAGAGTTTGGACCAACTTCGCCCAAACTAGATAAAAAACTCTCATTGGGACGAACTTTGGGTTTCGAGCTCTCAAAAACTTAAAGAAAGTAAAGTTTCGACCATGTGTCGTCCAAACCACCTAAAGAACTCTCATTCGGACGAACTTTGAGTCCCAAACTCTCTCGAAAGTCAAACGGAGCAAAGTTTGGACCAACTTCGTCAAAACTACATGGAAAACTCTCATTGGGACGAACATTGGGTTCCTAGCTCTCTAAAACTTAAAGGAATTAAAGTTTGGACCATGTGTCCTCCAAACCACCTAAAGAACTCTCATTCGGACGAACTTTGAGTTCAAAACTCTCTCGAAACTCAAACGGAACAAAGTTTCGACCAACTTCGTCCAAAGTACATGGAAAACTCTCATTGGGACGAACCACTACAACAAATATCACATTTAATAGCATTTGAGGATAGCTTTTTATATAAAATGCTATGAAAAAAACAAGAAAGAAAGCGGGATGTAGGAAAAGTAAAAAAAGAAAAAGGCGCGGTCACACTTTTTGAAAAAGACTCAAAATAATATCTAGCCCAACCTTCGTTCAAGACATACGCATTTCTTCTCTACCCTAACACGTTCATCTTATCTCTCTTCATCTTCATATTCTCCTTAGTCCCTCCCTCAGATTGAGTAGCAGAAGCAGCACCAGCAACACACAAGCCACAACCGCCCGCTAGAACACTCTAATGGTATTTTTTTTTTTTAGATTCATCTTCTTTCTCAATCCAGATTCTTAAAAGACTTCTATAATCGAGCAAGAAGGAAAACATGGAAAGATTCAAGCTTTTTAGCTGAATCAGATCTCAGAAGAAGAAGAATATCCAAAATGCATGTGTTCTTGGGAAGATGATGTGGAGAATGAGAGACTAATCAAAGTGGTTGTGTATTTGGAGCCATTGACGTCAAAAGAGCTTCTCTACAAATTTCCCGACAACTCCACCTTGAATTTCGACTACTCTCAGAGCACCATTTGGTCCCCTTTGGTCCCTCGGCCTTACAACTCCATGGATTTGGATGTAATTACCCCCATTAAGCTTCGTCGCCTGCCTACCATATCTTTGAGGTAATCATCTGTTGTTGTTGTTCTTCCTTGCAATGTTTAATTCTCATGGGTAAAGAACCCTAAACTTGTTTCAATATTCTGAACAACCCTAAATTCTCATGGTCGCACCATCATTTGTTTTTCTTCGTTCGTCTGTTTGTGGGTTCATTCATTGTTCAGTTGTTCGTGGGTTTTGTTTTTTGCCATTTGTTGGTTCGTTCGTCATGGTCATAAGTGAGTTAAATCGCCCAAATTACAATACCCCTTTGTTTGCTTCAATAGAAATTTTAAGAGTTTGCTCTGATTGTTTGGTGTTGTGATGAAAATTTGTTGTGAGTTTGCTCTTATTTAGTTGTATTATCATTAGTGAAAGGTTTATGGATGGTAAATGTAAAACTGAACACATAAACCTCAAAATGTCTAGAAGAACTTTTTATTTTTATGTAGTCTCACTATCATAATAAAGACTAAATGATTGGATTTCTAATGAACAGATGCAATTTTTAATGTTGAAACTCGTTATTTGTCAAGGGCCTCTGTTGTGGATAACATTTTGTCTATAAATCTTGCGTACTTTGGTGTACTTTTTTTTTTCTTTTTCTTGATGTTGTCACTATGTTATATCAAACAAAAACTAGTATTTATGAAGAACTCACAAATATATTGAAGGAGTTCGAGGTTCACTATTCTAACTAGCTTGTATCCTTATTTGGTTACAAAGGAGAAGTTGCTTTCAACAATAGTGCTCCAAGGCCAAAATCACATAATAGCCCCTTCAACCATAAATCCTCTTTAGCTATTTCTAATGATGCAATAAACTCTACTTTTGTTGTGATTGTTTCTCTAAGAGCTGAAATTATGCAATCTAGCTCCATTTTTTTGTCATTTTTCGTTGAAAGGATGAAAGGTAAATATGTTGTTGTTATTCCCATGTTAGGGAGCTTGAAGAGTGCAGTCATTGAACTGGAGTTGATACTTGGATCTCATTTGTCACATTGCACATGCCTTGATGCATTGAATTGAATGTGTCTAATCAAAGTACTCTTTGCTAGGTGAGCTTCTTCTATCTATCATGGATTTTAGTATGAACAAAAAATGTATAACTTTTAATCATGCCATTATGTGAAATACTCCCTGCAATTGGCGGAAAAATGCCCATGTGTTTTGAGTGAACTTGAGACCTAGACTATTACTAATGGTTTGTTTTCTTACTTTTGTTTCTGCCTTCTTTTGTAGGGTCAACTTTGCTCTTAGTGCTCAAGCTTCAGGATAATACTATTGGGTCATTTTTAAAGTCACCGGATAGAAGTACAATGAGGACAAGATAATCTGTTACAAGTAAGCTTCAATATGCTAATTAATTGCAAAAAAAGGTTGTGATTCTTCTATATAGAGTATGTTTGTTGTTTTTTGTTGCAATAACATTATATATGATGTGGACATGGGTGGTTGTATCTTGTTTCTAACCTCAATTCTTCAATATTTTGAAGTTCAATGTCCTACTCTTCTTGATCAATTTCTTAGTTTCAATTTTTTGTTTATAAAGAAGTCAAACTGCGAAATGACTTTAGAGTTTACATCTTGTATTACAACAAAACTTTAACTAATTTTTCCTACCACTTTTGATCTGCAGTATTTCTTTTGTATAATAAACATTTAGAATCAAAACTAGTAACAAAAAGTAAAATCTTACTTTGTTATAAACATATTGCAAACAGTAAAATTTTCCTTTTGTGTTTAGATTTTTTTGCCAATAAACTATAAGAGTCAAGTTGAGCATCCCTTTTGTGTGCTTTATTTTGTTACTGTGAAACTTTTTCCTTCGATACAATTTCAAACCTGTTGCCATATGTTTGCTGAGTTCTAGATTTTGTTGCTTTTGGTGTTAAAAAATGCAGCTACATTTAGAACCATGGACACATATAGAATATTTTGACTTTTTATTGCAAGTTAAGACTAGAAACTACAATCAAGAAACTCTGGTTTTTGTATAAGGCGAGTATCTAATTTTGAATGGAATTAAGATATTTTATTTCTATTCTTTTTACAATGAAGGGAAGAAAAAATGTTGCCTTATGAAATTCTTTTATGGTGTTTCTCCGTATGAAATTCTAGGAATTGACAAAAATCTACAAGCGGCAAGGGGCAATGATCTGTATGTGTTCTTTTTGTTGTTAATTCAATCATTTGTATTTGAAATCTTAATATTATGTAGGGAATTTAAAGTATATATTTAGCAGTTTGCTATGTTTTCATGGTTTTTCACTATAAAAGTTAGGGAACTACTAGCTTCGAATAACAACGTTATCATACAAAAAGGTAATTAGTTAATTTGATATTAGCTAGTAGTTTGCTATGTTTCCATGGGTTTGTGTTTCTTGCTGATTCTGTTTGAATTATGTGTCTATTTAACCTATGAAATTGCCTTCGTTTCCTAATTTTATTCTGTTTGAAGTATGTGTCTATTTAACCTATGAAATTGTTGTCGTTCGTGCACAATACAACTTCGTTTTACTTAGGTGAATTTAGAATTAGCTTTTGGATTTTCTCTAATGAATTTCGGTTCAATTACTCGATTGGTTGATGAATGATGTCTCTGCTTTAGGATTGTGTAGTTCATGGTTCAGTTGACTTAGAACTGGATTCCTAGGTCACGAATGTTGTTTGCTTGTAAGTCATGGACGCTATATTGCTAGAAATTACGATTGACCGATGAAACAGAGCCTTAGTTAGTTCAATCTGAATACTGTTGCAAATATATGCAATTCGGTGATACATTCTAGCTTTAAGTTGAAGAGTGGAATTAAATTGATATCCAATTCAGTCAATTCAAATCTATTTAAGAATAAGAATGTAAATGATGAATTGTCTAGTTTGAGTCTCATCTCTCTTTACTCATTGATTTATCCTAGCCTTTATTAGATGTGGAGGCGAAGGTCATTGTCGATAATCTCTCTCTTGAAGTGAAAGTTAGATGATGTTTCTGTAGCCTCAAGTTTCCATATTACAGTGGACTGAAAAAATGGAAAAAACATAAGTTTTTGTTATATAATTAGCAAAGCTCAGAGAATCCCTTTTTTACTTCCTTGTTTTGCTCTATTTAAGTCTTGTGTCATGATTGTGCATTGAGATTGGTTCTAGACTCTAGTTGGCTTCATTTTTCTTGTAGCTTGAAGTGTTTATTTACACTGTTCAGTTTGAATTAAAAAAAAAAGCAATGGATGTAGCTCCTGAATTTAGAGGAACTACCATCTTTCTCGTGGGTAAGCACCGATCTTCTATTTTGGGGTAATTTAGATTTATAACAAACTAAAGTATGAAAATTTTTTATGTGAAGGTATCAACAGCTCCATTAAATCTAAGTTAGGGAAACTCCTTGCTGATATGTTGAGATACTATTACATTGATAGGTACTTGTGGAGGCATTTTTTCTTTTTTGGCACGTGGTACTGCTTTCCTTATTGATCTGTTTTGTTTTGGCTTTTTTTTTTTTCATTAACTTCTCTTTTCAGAAGTAGTTCTGTTTGCAATGTTTGTTAATTGGTTATGTGGTTAGTGTCATGTCGTTATTTATTTGTTTTTCTATTTTACTCCAGGAGTCTATGAGTTGGATGAAGTCTTGATTTTTTTTTTAAATTGTGCATTTGTGAGTTTTAATTTATTCGGAATATTGTCCTTTGTTTGCAATACTGTACTTTGCATTATAGATTTAGTTTTGTGGCTTGAAATGACATTGTTGGTTTGTACATGAAATTACATGGAGATGAAGGAGATTCCTTGTTCGTGATTTTCTTGGATAAATTAAAGAAATAGAATGAAACATATACATGTTTTCTCTAGTAAACATATAGAGTGGGATGAATGAAATTTATGCATGCGTTGTTAGGACTTTGCGAAAACGCTATAAAAGGCCTATCATAGCATTTTTTCGAAGCTATTATAGACTTTTTTTGTCCTGTAGTTTAGATTTGTGGATGTGGCTAGCTATAGTATTTGCAATGGCTTGGTTTTTTATTTTGAAAGTTTTCTTATGACTATTGGAAATAAGTATAGCATGTTTTAAAACTTAATAACTTTGGATTAGATTTTGATTAGTATCTAATGCGAGACTTGACTCGCTTAGTTTGAGGATATTTGAAGTCTTGTTGTGAACCTGAAGTGTTGTGATGTTGTAGTTGGGCGGTATTTCATAAAGAAGTGTGTTCATCTTGTTTAAAAAGGGTTTAAAAAAATTTGGGTTGGTCTTATGAATGTCGTTATGTTGCTGAAATTTTCGGAGTATCCAGTTAGAATTAAGATATGGGCTTTAGGAATGTTGCTAGGTTAGGTATAGAGACCTGAGACGTTACACATTCAATCATTTTTGGTCTTTTTGTTGATACTGTTTGTTGCAAGGTTTAACTGCTTGTTGATTTCTGCATGAGCTAGTGTTTTATAAATGTTGCAATTCTAATGTGTAAAACTGAATATATGTTGTTGGTTCTTGTTTTCCCTTTATCTTTCTTGAAAATGTCTCCCTTACAAGCTTATTTAAGTTAATTAATTTACATTTTGGATTTTGACCTATAGTCTTAAATGCACAGAATATGCATCCAAGTTCACTTGGAAGGCTTTCTTATTGGTTTGAGCTCACTTGACCTATAGTCTTGACTGCATTGAGCAAGATATTGCTTTGTTTATTTTTGTTCTATTAGTTTTTCAGTCGTCAATAGTGCATATCCATATTGTTCTTTGTTTGGGAGTATTAAATTCTATTTGAGGTTCCCTTTCCCATCCTAATTTCAAGAGAAGATCGTGGGCACAAGAGTTTTGATGTGGGGATTCTTCTTGTTTTTTTTTTAATATATTATTTTTCGATAAAGCCATTTGGTTGTGTAGTGTTTTGATTCTTCTAATTTGAGTGTTCTTTCGCTCCCTCCAGCCAAACAAAATATATTGATCATCCATCATCTCTTCGTTTTCAAGGTTAGTATTTGAATCTCTACCTCACTAAGTTTAATATTACAACTGTTTTCTTTGGTATCACCAATCGATTCTATCTATAAATTTTTGATGTTGAATGTCGATTTTTCTACGGTAACTATGTTATGGTGTTATTCATTTCTTTACACTAGTGTTTTTGTTTTTGTGTATTTTATTTGAGGAAGTTAAAATGGATATTATAAGGTTGGTAAGAAAACTTTGAAATAAGTTTACGGAGAAAATGCTCAAATGATCAAATCAACGGAGAAGCAACCTAGTTCACACCAAACTTGTTCATTCTTTGTAGTTGCTTTCAATTTGCACTGGTATTATTGTTATTGATGATGTTGTGGATACTACAATTGCATGACCAACATGATAAAGTTAAAATAGGTTAAGTAAAGTAACATTCAAGTTCAGTTGAATTTATTTGTATGAGTTTTAATGTTTATTTGTTATATTGGTTCATGGGTTAGAGTTTAAATCATGATTTATAAAAGATATTTTGATTTTTTAATTTATTAGGTGAATGAAAGGATAGCACACATACAACTGCATATTCATGGGGGAATTGTTAGTATGCAACCATTTCATCAACTCTCTTAGCTGTTTTTGAGTGTGAACTTTTTGAGACTATGTATGTAGTTATTTTAGTTATTTGGATTATGAATTTGCAACTTTCTTTTTATGTAAGTACTATAACAAACTTTTGATTTTATTAATGTAGTACTTAATTTTTTGTGCTAGGAATTTGAAGATTGTATTTTTTAGTTGTTTATATATAATGAGGCAAGCAACTTCGAAAGATATATATGTTTTTACTTTTTAAAATGTATTTAAATACATTATAAACAAATTTAAGTTGATTTTGTAATATAAAAATATTTTAAACAAAACAATATAAATATAAACAAAACAATATAATATATATATAAAAAAAACTATTAAAAGTCAATTGTGTATCATAGCAAGATTAAAAATGATATGATTTATTTTCTATAGCATTAAAAACTGTTATTAAAGACCAATCATAGTTTTTTTCGTAACGTTGTGAAATTTTTTCGTAACAATACAATTACGCAATAAAAAATGGACGTTTTTATAGCATTTTCAATAGTGTCAAATAAACGCTATGAAAAGTTAGAGATTTTCAATAACATCGAGTACAACAATATAGTAAAAACGCTATGATAGGTGTTTTATAGCGTCATTTCACGGCTATAAAAAATGCTATTAAAGAGAAATCATAGCGTTTTTCCAACGCTATGACAAGTTCCATAACATTAAAATAATGCAATAAAAATAAACTTTTTATAACGTTTTCAATAGCGTCGAAAAACGCTATAAAAAGTTAGAGACTTTCAATAACATTGGCTACAACAACATGGTAAAAACGCTATGATATGTCTTTTACCGCGTTTTTACACAGCTATAAAAAACACTATAAAAGAGAAATCATAGCGTTTTTTCCAATGCTATGAAAGGTTTCCATAACATTAAAATAACGCAATAAATATAGACTTTCAACAGCGATTTTGATAGCGGGAAAAAAACACTATTAAAAGTCTCAGACTTTCAATAACATGGGCTATGACAGCGTTTCATAAAACGCTATCGTAGCCTTACAATAGCGTTTTTTGAATGCTATCGTATGTGATTTTTCCTGTAGTGAACATTGGGTTCCTAGCTCTCAAAAACTTGAAGGAAGTAAAGTTCGGACCATGTGTCCTTCAAAACACCTAAAGAACTCCCATTCGGACGAACTTTGAGTTTTAAACTCTCTCGAAACTCAGACGGAGCAAATTTTGGACCAACTTCGTCCAAACTAGATGAAAAAATGTCATTGGGACGAACTTTTGGTTTCGTGCTCTAAAAAACTTAAACAAAGTAAAGTTTGGACCATGTGTCGTCCAAACCACCAAAAGAACTCTCATTCGGACGAACTTTGAGTTCGAAACTCTCTCGAAACTAAAACGGAGAAAAGTTTGGACCAACTTCGTCCAAACTACATGGAAAACTCTCATTGGGACGAACATTGGGTTCCTAGCTCTCAAAAACTGAAAGGAAGTAAAGTTTGGACCATGTGTCCTCCAAACCACCTAAAGAACTCTCATTCGGACGAACTTTGAGTTCAAAACTCTCTCGAAACTCAAACAGAACAAAGTTTCGACCAACTTCGTCCAAAGTACATGGAAAACTCTCATTGGGACGAACATTGGGTTCCTAGCTCTCAAAAACTTAAAGGAAGTAAAGTTCGGACCATGTGTCCTTCAAAACACCTAAAGAACTCCCATTCGGACGAAGTTTGAGTTTTAAACTCTCTCGAAACTCAGACGGAGCAAATTTTGGACCAACTTCGTCCAAACTAGATGAAAAAATGTCATTGGGACGAACTTTTGGCTTCGTGCTCTCAAAAACTTAAACAAAGTAAAGTTTGGACCATGTGTCGTCCAAACCACCTAAAGAACTCTCATTCGGACGAACTTTGAGTTCGAAACTCTCTCGAAACTAAAACGGAGCAAAGTTTGGACCAACTTCGTCCAAACTACATGGAAAACTCTCATTGGGACGAACATTGGGTTCCTAGCTCTCAAAAACATAAAGGAAGTAAAGTTTGACCATGTGTCGTCCAAACCACCTAAAGAACTCTCATTCGGACGAACTTTGAGTTCCAAACTCTCTCGAAACTCAAACGGAGCAAAGTTTGGACCAACTATGTCCAAATTAGATGGAAAACTCTCAATGGGACAAACATTGGGTTCCGAGCTCTCAAAAACTTAAACGGAGTAAAGTTTGGACCATGTGTCGTCCAAACCACCTAAAGAACTCTCATTCGGACGAACTTTGAGTTCCAAACTCTCTCGAAACTCAAACGGAGCAAAGTTTGGACCAACTTCGTCCAAACTAGATGAAAAAGTCTCATTGGGACACTCTTTGGGTTCCGAGCTCTAAAAAACTTAAAGGAAGTAAATTTTTGACCATGTGTCGTCCAAACCACCTAAAGAACTCTCATTCGGACGAACTTTGAGTTCCAAACTCTCTCGAAACTCAAACGTAGAAGAGTTTGGACCAACTTCGTCCAAACTAGATGAAAAACTCTCATTGGGAAGAACTTTGGGTTTCGAGCTCTCAAAAACTTAAACGGAGTAAAGTTTGGACCATGTGTCGTCCAAACCACCTAAAGAACTCTCATTCGGACGAACTTTGAGTTCCAAACTCTCTCGAAACTCAAACGGAGCAAAGTTTGGACCAACTTCGTCCAAACTAGATGAAAAACTCTCATTGGGACGAACTTTGGGTTCCGAGCTCCCAAAAACATAAACGGAGTAAAGTTTTGACCATGTGTCGTCCAAACCACCTAAAGAACTCTCATTCGGACGAACTTTGAGTTCCAAACTCTCTCGAAACTCAAACGTAGAAGAGTTTGGACCAACTTCGTCCAAACTAGATGAAAAACTCTCATTGGGAAGAACTTTGGGTTTCGAGCTCTCAAAAACTTAAACGGAGTAAAGTTTGGACCATGTGTCGTCCAAACCACCTAAAGAACTCTCATTCGGACGAACTTTGAGTTCCAAACTCTCTCGAAACTCAAACGGAGCAAAGTTTGGACCAATTTCGTCCAAACTAGATGAAAAACTCTCATTGGGACGAACTTTGGGTTCCGAGCTCCCAAAAACATAAACGGAGTAAAGTTTTGACCATGTGTCGTCCAAACCACCAAAAGAACTTTCATTTGGAGGAACTTTGAGTTCCAAACTCTCTCGAAACTCAAACGGTGCAAAGTTTGGACCAACTTCGTCCAAAGTAGATGAAAAACTCTCATTGGGACGAACTTTGGGTTCCGAGCTCCCAAAAACATAAACGGAGTAAAGTTTTGACCATGTGTCGTCCAAACCACCAAAAGAACTTTCATTTGGAGGAACTTTGAGTTCCAAACTCTCTCGAAACTCAAACGGAGCAAAGTTTGGACCAACTTCGTCCAAACTAGATGAAAAAATGTCATTGGGACGAACTGTTGGCTTCGTGCTCTCAAAAACTTAAACAAAGTAAAGTTTGGACCATGTGTCGTCCAAACCACCTAAAGAACTCTCATTCGGACGAACTTTGAGTTCGAAACTCTCTCGAAACTAAAACGGAGCAAAGTTTGGACCAATTTCGTCCAAACTACATGGAAAACTCTCATTGGGACGAACATTGGGTTCCTAGCTCTCAAAAACATAAAGGAAGTAAAGTTTGGACCATGTGTCGTCCAAACCACCTAAAGAACTCTCATTCGGACGAACTTTGAGTTCCAAACTCTCTCGAAACTCAAACGGAGCAAAGTTTGGACCAACTATGTCCAAATTAGATGAAAAACTCTCATTGGGAAGAACTTTGGGTTTCGAGCTCTCAAAAACTTAAACGGAGTAAAGTTTGGACCATGTGTCGTCCAAACCACCTAAAGAACTCTCATTCGGACGAACTTTGAGTTCCAAACTCTCTCGAAACTCAAACGGAGCAAAGTTTGGACCAACTTCGTCCAAACTAGATGAAAAACTCTCATTGGGACGAACTTTGGGTTCCGAGCTCCCAAAAACATAAACGGAGTAAAGTTTTGACCATGTGTCGTCCAAACCACCAAAAGAACTTTCATTTGGAGGAACTTTGAGTTCCAAACTCTCTCGAAACTCAAACGGAGCAAAGTTTGGACCAACTTCGTCCAAACTAGATGAAAAACTCTCATTGGGACGAACTTTGGGTTCCGTGCTCTCAGAAACTTAAACGAAGTAAAGTTTGGACCATGTGTCGTCCAAACCACCTAAAGAACTCTCATTCGGACGAACTTTGAGTTCCAAACTCTCTTGAAACTCAAACGGAGCAAAGTTTGGACCAACTTCGTCCAAACTAGATGAAAAACTCTCATTTGGACGATCTTTGCGTTTCGAGCTCTCAAAAACTTAAAGGAAGTAAATTTTGGAACATGTGTCGTCTAAACCACCTAAAGAACTCTCAATCGGACGAACTTTGAGTTCCAAACTCTCTCGAAACTAAAACGGAGCAAAGTTTGGACCAACTTCGTCGAAACTAGACGAAAAACTCTCATTGGGACGAACTTTGGGTTCCGAGCTCTCAAAAACTTAAAGGAAGTAAAGTTTGGACCATGTGTCGTACAAACCACCTAAAGAACTCTCATTCGGCCAAACTTTGTGTTCCAACCTCTCTCGAAACTCAAACGGAGAAAAGTTTGGACCAACTTCGTCCAAACTAGATTAAAAACACTCATTGGGACGATCTTTGGGTTCCAAGCTCTCCAAAACTTAAAGGAAGTAAAGTTTGGACCATGTGTCGTCCAAACCACATAAAGAACTCTCATTCGGACGAACTTTGAGTTCCAAACTCTCTCGAAACTCAAACGGAGCAAAGTTTGGACCAACTTCGTCCAAACTAGATTAAAAACACTCATTGGGACGATCTTTGGGTTCCAAGCTCTCCAAAACTTAAAGGAAGTAAAGTTTGGACCATGTGTCGTCCAAACCACCTAAAGAACTCTCATTCGGACGAACTTTGAGTTCCAAACTCTCTCGAAACTCAGACGGAGTAAAGTTTGGACCAACTTCGTCCAAACTAATTGAAAAACTCTCATTTGGACGATCTTTGGGTTCCGAGCTCTAAAAAACATAAAGGAAGTAAAGTTTGGACCATGTGTCGTCCAAACCACCTAAAGAACTCTCATTCGGCCAAACTTTGTGTTCCAACCTCTCTCGAAACTCAAACGGAGAAAAGTTTGGACCAACTTCGTCCAAACTAGATTAAAAACACTCATTGGGACGATCTTTGGGTTCCAAGCTCTCCAAAACTTAAAGGAAGTAAAGTTTGGACAATGTGTCGTCCAAACCACCTAAAGAACTCTCAATCGGCCAAACTTTGTGTTCCAACCTCTCTCGAAACTTAAACGGAGAAAACTTTGGACCAACTTCGTCCAAACTAGATGAAAAACTCTCATTGGGACGAACTTTGGGTTCCGAGCTCTCAAAAACTTAAACGGAGTAAAGTTTGGACCATGTGTCGTCCAAACCACCTAAAGAACTTTCATTCGGACGAACTTTGAGTTCCAAACTCTCTCGAAACTCAAACGGAGCAAAGTTTGGACCAACTTCATCCAAACTAGATGAAAAACTCTCATTTGGACGATCTTGAGGTTCCGAGCTCTCAAAAAACATAAAGGAAGTAAAGTTTGGACCATGTGTCGTCCAAACCACCTAAAGAACTCTCATTCGGCAAAACTTTGTGTTCCAACCTCTCTCGAAACTACAACGGAGGAAAGTTTGGACCAACTTCGTCCAAACAAGATGAAAAACTATCATTGGGACGAACTTTGGGATCCTAGCTCTCAAAAACTTAAAGGAAGTAAAGTTTGGACCATGTGTCATCCAAACCACCTAAAGAACACTCATTCAGAACAACTTTGAGTTCTAAACTCTCTCGAAACTCAGACGGAGCAAATTTTGGACCAACTTTGTCCAAACTAGATGAAAAACTCTCATTGGGACGAACTTTGGGTTCGAGCTCTCCAAAACTTAAAGGAAGTAAAGTTTGGACCATGTGTGGTCCAAACCACCTAAAGAACTCTCATTCGGACGAACTTTGAGTTCCAAACTCTCTCGAAACTAAAACACAACAAAGTTTGGACCAACTACGTCCAAACTAGATGAAAAACTCTCATTAGGACGAACTTTGGGTTCCGTGCTCTCAAAAACTTAAACGAAGTAAAGTTTGGACTCTGTGAGAACTCTCATTCGGACGAACTTTGAGTCCCAAACTCTCTCGAAACTCAAACGGAGCAAAGTTTGGACCAACTTCGTCCAAACTACATGGAAAACTCTCATTGGGACGAACACTGGGTTCCTAGCTCTCAAAAACTTAAAGGAAGTAAAGTTTGGACCATGTGTCCTCCAAACCACCTAAAGAACTCTCATTCGGACGAACTTTGAGTTCAAAACTCTCTCGAAACTCAAACAGAATGAAGTTTCGTCCAACTTCGTCCAAAGTACATGGAAAACTCTCATTGGGACGAACATTGGGTTCCTAGCTCTCAAAAACTTAAAGGAAGTAAAGTTCGGACCATGTGTCCTCCAAACCACCTAAAGAACTCTCATTCAGACGAACTTTGAGTTTTGAACTATCTCGAAACTCAGACGGAGCAAATTTTGGACCAACTTCGTCCAAACTAGATGAAAAACTCTCATTGGGACGAACTTTGGGTTCGAGCTCTCAAAAACTTAAACAAAGTAAAGTTTGGACCATGTGTCGTCCAAACCACCTAAAAAACTGTCATTCGGACGAACTTTGAGTTCGAAACTCTCTCGAAACTAAAACGGAGCAAAGTTTGGAGCAACTTCGTTCAAACTAGATGAAAAACTCTCATTGGGACAAACTTTGGGTTCCGTGCTCTTAAAAACTTAAACGAAGTAAAGTTTGGGCCATGTGTCGTCCAAACTCTCATTCGGACGAACTTTGAGTTCCAAATTCTCTCGAAACTAAAACGGAGCAAAGTTTGGAACAACTTCGTCCAAACTACATGGAAAACTCTCATTGGGAAGAACATTGGCTTCTTAGCTCTCAAAAACTCAAAGGAAGTAAAGTTTGGACCATGTGTCCTCCAAACCACCTAAAGAACTCTCATTCAAACGAACTTCGAGTTCAAAACTCTCTCAAAACTCAAACAGAACAAAGTTTCGACCAACTTCGTCCAAAGTACATGGAAAACTCTCATTGGGACGAACATTGGGTTCCGAGCTCTCAAAAACTTAAAGGAAGTAAAGTTTGGACCATGTGTCGTCCAAACCACCTAAAGAACTCTCATTCGGACGAACTTCGAGTTCAAAACTCTCTCGAAACTCAAACGGAACAAAGTTTCGACCAACTTCGTCCAAAGTACATGAAAAACTCTCATTGGGACGAACTTTGGGTTCGAGCTCTCAAAAACTTAAACAAAGTAAAGTTTGGACCATGTGTCGTCCAAACCACCTAAAGAACTCTCATTCGGACGAACTTTGTGTTCCAAACTCTCTCAAAACTAAAACGGAGCAAAGTTTGGACCAACTACGTCCAAACTAGATGAATAACTCTCATTGGGACGAACTTTTGGTTCCGAGCTCTCAAAAACTTAAACGGACTAAAGTTTGGACCATGTGTCGTTCAAACCACCTAAAGAACTCTCATTCGGACGAACTTTGAGGTCCAAACTCTCTCCAAACTCAAACGGAGCAAAGAGTTTGGACCAACTTCGTCCAAACTAGATAAAAAAAACTCTCAATTGGACGAACTTTGGGGTTCGAGCTCTCAAAAACTTAAAGAAAGTAAAGTTTCGACCATGTGTCGTCCAAACCACCTAAAGAACTCTCATTCGGACGAACTTTGAGTCCCAAACTCTCTCGAAAGTCAAACGGAGCAAAGTTTGGACCAACTTCGTCAAAACTACATGGAAAACTCTCATTGGGACGAACATTGGGTTCCTAGCTCTCAAAAACTTAAAGAAATTAAAGTTTGGACCATGTGTCCTCCAAACCACCTAAAGAACTCTCATTCGGACGAACTTTGAGTTCAAAACTCTCTCGAAACTCAAACGGAACAAAGTTTCGACCAACTTCGTCCAAAGTACATGGAAAACTCTCATTGGGACGAACATTGGGTTCCTAGCTCTCAAAAACCTAAAGGAAGTAAAGTTCGGACCATGTGTCCTTCAAAACACCTAAAGAACTCCCATTCGGACGAACTTTGAGTTTTAAACTCTCTCGAAACTCAGACGGAGCAAATTTTGGACCAACTTCGTCCAAACTAGATGAAAAAATGTCATTGGGACGAACTTTTGGTTTCGTGCTCTCAAAAACTTAAACAAAGTAAAGTTTGGACCATGTGTCGTCCAAACCACCTAAAGAACTCCCATTCGGACGAACTTTGAGTTCGAAACTCTCTCGAAACTAAAACGGAGCAATGTTTGGACCAACTTCGTCCAAACTACATGGAAAACTCTCATTGGGACGAACATTGAGTTCCTAGCTCTCAAAAACTTAAAGGAAGTAAAGTTTGGACCATGTGTCCTCCAAACCACCTAAAGAACTCTCATTCGGACGAACTTTGAGTTCAAAACTCTCTCGAAACTCAAATGGAACAAAGTTTCGACCAACTTCGTCCAAAGTACATGGAAAACTCTCATTGGGACGAACATTGGGTTCCTAGCTCTCAAAAACTTAAAGGAAGTAAAGTATGGACCATGTGTCCTCCAAACCACCTAAAGAACTCTCATTCGGACGAACTTTGAGTTCAAAACTCTCTCGAAACTCAAACGGAGCAAAGTTTGGACCACCTTCGTCCAAACTAGATGGAAAACTGTCAATGGGACGAACTTTGGGTTCCGAGCTCTAAAAAACGTAAACGGACTAAAGTTTGGACCATGTGTCGTTCGAACCACCTAAAGAACTCTCATTCGGACGAACTTTGAGTTCCAAACTCTCTCGAAACTCAAACGGAGCAAAGAGTTTGGACTAACTTCGTCCAAACTAGATAAAAAACTCTCATTGGGACGAACTTTGGGTTTCGAGCTCTCAAAAACTTAAAGAAAGTAAAGTTTGGACCATGTGTCGTCCAAACCACGTAAAGAACTCTCATTCGGACGAACTTTGAGTTCCAAACTCTCTCGAAACACTAACGGAGCAAAGTTTGGACCAACTTAGTCCAAACTAGATGAAAAACTCTCATTGGGACGATCTTTGGGTTCCGAGCTCTCAAAAACTTAAAGGAAGTAAGGTTTGGACTATGTGTCGTCCAAACCACCTAAAGAACTCTCATTCGAACGAACTTTGAGTTCTAAATTCTCTCGAAACTCAAACGGAGAAAAGTTTGGACTAACTTCGTCCAAACTAGATGAAAAACTCTCATTGGGACGAACATTGGGTTCCTAGCTCTCAAAAACTTAGAGGAAGTAAAGTTTGGACCATGTGTCCTCCAAACCACCTAAAGAACTCTCATTCGGACGAACTTTGAGTTCAAAACTCTCTCGAAACTCAAACGGAGCAAAGTTTGGACCAACTTCGTCCAAACTAGATGGAAAACTCTCAATGGGACGAACTTTTGGTTCCGAGCCCTCAAAAACTTATTGTAGTTAATGTTGAATAGAAAAATTATTATGTCATGGCCTGTGCACAGTTTGCAATGTTTAATAAAGTTTAGGCAAAAAGAGCTACCCCTGTTGTGATCAGTTAGGCCAACCAGAGAAATCTCAGGTTAAGGGTCCCTGTAATGGGTGTGTGAAAGCTAGTGCCACATATACATGCTTAATTTGATTGTTAATTATAAGCACCTAAGTTTGGAGGAAAACAATCTAATTTGTTCCATTAGCTCATTAGTGAAGCCTTAGTGCCAGTGTAGAGGGAAGATGAGCTGAGAGTTTAGTAAATCAATCCCGGGCTAGTAGAGTCTGATCTTGTTGAGTTAGATCTCGCTTATGCAAGTTAATTTTGGAAAAATTTTAATTTGTCTCCCTCATTGGTCCTTGTGTGCATGTCTTTTGCTTGCTTGGTTATTGACTTTTGAGCCTTGAGGATTGAGTTATGATTGTTGCATTCATTCTTCCATTGTATGTCTGATTTAGAGTTTGCTCGGGGACTAGCAAAAGCTTAAGTTTGGGGGTATTTGATAGCGAGCGTAGCTAGCTACTTTTACTTATTTAATTTAGCTAGTCTTTTATGATGTTTGGGCCGTTTTATTGTGCTTTATTGTTTATTTTGTAGGAAATGGTTGATTGGAGCTATAATGTTATATTAGAGTTAATCGGGTGCTCGGGGCGTGAAAAGATGCAAAGGAATGAAAAGAGTAAAAGAGGAAAAAAGTCAAATCTCGGTCAACAGCAGGCTAGCGTCGAGACGCTAGCTCTTGAGCGTCTCGACGCTCACATTCCATATCAGATTAGGCGCGCAAAGCTCACAGCGTCGAGACGCTATGATAGGAAGCGTCCCGACGCTACCGTTTTTCCTTATTCAGAACGCGCGTATAAGAGGCAGCGTCGCGACGCTGTCTTGACAGCGTCTCGACGCTAAGACGAAAAAACAGAATTAAAGCTTATTTTCGGCTAGGGTTGAGGGGAGTTCGATTTGGGACCTTGGATAGCCGTAAAGAGGACAGAATAGAGTACTTGGAGGCTGAAAACAAAGGGAGAGACTTGGAAATCAACCCATTGTTCGTGGGGATCGTGACGGGGACGTCGGGATTCGACCTACATTGAGTTTTCTTTTCCCTTTTCTTCCTTTAGTTAGATTTATGGCTTTCACATGTTTAGTTGAGCTTGTATTTACATTCATGAGTAGCTAAACTTGTAGCTTAGGGATTGATGTAGTTGATTAAGTTTATGGATTGATTTATGGTTTAAGTTGTACAATGTTATTGTGTTTGTAATCTTGATTTAATGCTTTCAATTAATTGGTCATTAGTTGGATGATTTAAGTTTCGAATCTAGCTCGGGAGAGGGGATTTGATCTAGACTTACTCAAGATTGCATGAATAAAGTTTACTTTCTAATTCTTGACGGTTTTAGATTATCTTTAGAATTGGTTAAAAGATCTCATTGCCTTGCATGTTAATAAACTTAGATAGGGATATCAAGTTGGTTAATTTGCTTGAGAATCAATTATACTCGGGAGAGGTTGTAAACCCGGGACTTTCCCTTAGATAATTTTCTCTTGTCATCTATTGTTGGTTTAAATTGTTGGGATTACTAAGTTGAAAGAAGAAAGAAAAGGAAATAAATGGAAAATGAAAATGAAAAGGAAAAAGGAAAAAAAAAAAAAAAGAAATCAGCAAAAACAAAAAAAAAAAAAAAAGAAAAAAAAAAGAAGAAAAGAGAAAAGAAAGAAAGTGAATGGGAAATGACAGCAGCAAACCCACCACCGATTACATATTCCATCAGCCCATTTCCATCTCATTTCTCATCCTTTTCCATTGAAACTTTCAGAGAACTTCAAGGAGAGAGGGAAGAAGGAGGAAGAAGAAGAATTTCGTGGTTTGAGGTTGAAGAAGATAGGGAAAAGCTCATGCAAAGCCAGCCATTGCAGAAACTGTGTTCAACCTGTCAACCTTTGGTGTTTTAGTCGGTTTGGGCTACACAGAAGGAATCAAGAGGTGAGGTTTGATTTTCTTGAACGTTAGTTTATTTTCTAACAAACTTCATGAAGGAAGCTTGACCTAAATCGAATGGGAAGTTGATGGTTTTTGGAATGGAAAACAGAGCACAGGATTTTCGAGCAAACCAGGAGGATCTCTGGTGTTCTCTGATGTTTTGAGTATTCTGGAGTGCACAAGTCGAATCAGAAGCTCTATTTAGTATGGTTGGAAATCTTATTCAATATGCTACAACTTTCATGAAGAATACGTGAGCCAAAAAGTACTTGAAGTAGGTTTAATTTCAGGAGGAAGATAAAGGGTAACAGAGAAGCTCGAATCTGTGTTGTCTGTTTTTGGGGCGTTTCTGGATAAATTGGTTGAGAATCTCGTTTTCATTTCTTCAGGTAAGTTGTAGAGTGTTCGAAAATGAAGAATTTGATGTGTATTTCATTAATTTTGGTTAAGTATTGAAAAGGTTATGGGTGTTGGAAGTTAGGGTATAGAATCTGGAAAATCTGGGAAGTAGAATGTGAATGCCATTCTTAATCCAATTGTTTACAAATTTATGAGCATGGAAAGACAAAGCTATCTATGGTTCTAATGCTCGGTTTTGGTTATTTGACAGGCCAAGAGGAAATAGGTCGAGTCTACAAACCGGGGAACTAGATAAGACTGTGAGTGACAAAATGAATTTCGAAAATGTTCTTAAATGGTTGTTCATGATTATATGTTTTACATGCTTTTCTATGAATGATACATGGGTTTTGTGAACGGTTTCAAACATGAGTTTTGAGCTTAGATTTTCTAATAAGGTTTATATACGAGCACGTGGCTAATGGCTTTATGAAAAGTAGTTGAAACGATATCTTTTAAAGTAAAGCATGTGTTAGCAAATGTTGTTTAATGATTTAAAGTTTTTCACGAGCAAGCTGAGTAAGCTTGAGTTTTACGAAAGATAACGATGAGCAGGCATGTTTTAATGTTTTCATGTGATTTCTGAGATTTCGATTGACTACATGACTGAGATATTGAGCCCGAGGCTATATGGTACCGTGTGCACACAGGTTATGTTCCGTTGTTGACGTTGAGTGTACTCCGTGACAACGATGCTGTCGTGAGTGCTGGGCGGGCCCCACTACGACAAAGACGATGGGAGTGTTGGGCGGGCCCCACTACGACAAAGACGATGGGAGTGTTGGGCGGGCCCCACTACATCGTAGGACTAGTAACGTTGGTTGTACTGGGCGTGTCCTACACAACGTAGATCGGTCATGTTAGTTAAAACGTTTGATGTACTCGATATGCCTTGCTAGATTTTTATTGACGAACTTGCGAGATATTTTAGGAAACCTTTTCCATTACACGTCTATGTTAAACGCTTTGATTGAGCATATTTATACGTTCAAAGGTTTATCTCGTGTTTTTGACTTCCGGATTTAGAGTTTTAAAGTTAGTCACTCACTGGGCTTCGTAGCTCATTCTTTCAAAATGTTTTTCCACTTTTCAGGTAGAGATCGAGCTCCCGGTGCCTGATACACTGCCAACGTCTGCTGAAAGTTCCGGATCAAGCTTCAGTACGTGGGTGGAGTTGTAAATTGAGTCCGTTCATATTGTAAATGTTTTGTAAGGATTGGATAATTTAGTCCTAGAGGTCGTGGTTGTGTAAATCCTAGTTGTACATGTCTTTGGTTATGATATCTATACCAGGTTATTTCCAAACCGAGATATGTCATGGCGACACCTCATGTATGTTGAAATGTTTTCGGGGTTTCCGTTGTGTTGTGGTTCATATGGAATATTTTATATCCATGATTAGTATGTTTATCAGGTTCAACGTTTCACTAGGGTCAACAGGGATCGTTAGAGGTGACGATGTCTGTTGGCTTCACGCCGTCTTTCGGGCTAAGCTAGTGAGTGGTCCGGGAGGGGGTGTGACAGAGGTAGTTGTGATTAAAGGGTCTTTGGCTCATAATTTCATTGTGCATAATAACTTATTCCTTAAAATCAATCCTAAACTAAATCGGCGAAATCAATTCCCTAAGTAGTTTTCTCAATTGAAATTCCATTCTTTTTACTTGCTTTGATTTGGTTTTATTATCATTCATTCATCACTTTTTAATCCCTAAATAAAATTGAGCGAGATTATTCACAATACTTGATTTGCTTAAAAATCCAATCCAGAGGACGACATTCGAATTTACTATTCACTATATTATTACTTGACCCGTGCGCTTGCGGTAGGAAAAGTCCACATCACGTAGTCCAAACTAGATGAAAAACTCTCATTCGGACGATCTTCGGGTTCCGAGCTCTCAAAAACTTAAAGGAAGTAAAGTTTGGACCATGTGTCGTCCAAACCACCTAAAGAACTCTCATTCGGACGAACTCTGAGTTCCAAACTCTCTCGAAACTCAAACGGAGCAAAGTTTGGACCAACTTCGTCCAAACTAGATGAAAAACTCTCATTGGGACGAACTTTGGGTTCCTAGCTCTCAAAAACTTAAAGGTGTTGGGTTTTATGCCCTAAAACTCGTAGATAGTGAATGTAAACAAATTGTATACTTGTTTCAATAAAGTGTAATTGAGTTTCTACAATAAAGTGTTGTTGTTAAATATTGCACAATTTGACTCAAATCCAATAAACTAAGATCCAAGGTTGTTTACATGTGACTTGAACTAGTATGTGGGGACATACGGGGATTGGTGTTCAAGTAACAACCTAAAAGGTCTATAGTACAAGGATAAGGCTGGGTACCTTATCCTGGTAACACTATGTGATACGGCCCGCTTTGTATTCGATACAGACGTATTAATCCAAGGCGTCCATGTAGGAGACATGCAAGCGGGGGTATCCTATGCAATGAGTTTGCATAAGACCGGACCACGAAATAGTAAACCACTAGATGTAACACCGTTAACTAGTTAGGTTACTGTTTCAATACGATGACCTAGGTAACTCAGTCTTAATCCTGAGTGTGTCATGAACTCCTTCTCATGAGGGATTGTCCTTTGATTAGCATGGGTGAGAGTGGCCAATACGCCGACTCAATATGCCTTCCTTTTTGGGGACAAGACCGAGTGGGAGGCTGGGGACATGACAACACAAGAAGGAATTCACTCCTTCCCACTTCTAGGAGAAGTAGATGAGTGTTCCCTTAAGAGGTGACTCCGGGACTTGAACAAAGGGATCCCGTCCTCTCACTGGCCCGAGAGGAACTTTCTGTTTAATGGTTGGACCATAAACAGGTTGTTCATTAGAGGAGCGCTGGTACTTAAGGAGATAGATGTAACACAGGGGTAAAACGGTAATTTGACCTAGCCGTGGTTACGAACACTCGTGAAGGATTGACTTACCGGCATAGGTCTACATCCATGGACACAGAAATGTTCTACAGTGAGAAGAGTTCAGCTGTGTGTCTTTAGTGGAATGACTCACAGTTAATGAATTGGTTAACTTGATTAATTAGTTTAATCAGTTAACCTCCTATCGTTGGAGCTTCTGATCTGTAGGTCCATTAGGTCCCCCTGCTAGCTCGTAAAGAGTAATTAGGAACAAATATATCTTGAGAGATTTTGAATAGTTCAAATTCATATTGGGAATTAAGTTAATTGTATGAGATACAAATTAATATAATGTATAATGATGCATTAAAATATAAAGTCTAATTTGAGATTAAAATTTATTAAATTGAGAGATTGATATATTTGAAAGAGTTCAAATATATGTCTAATTAAATATAGGGTATTTAATTAGAAGATGAATTAATTAATTATGAATTAATTAATTATTCAATTTAGTTTAAATTAAATGAGATTTAATTAAACTATAGTCTATGAGAGAAATAAATATTTGAAGAAGTTCAAATATTAATATGAATTTGATTCATATTAAATTTATAGGATATAAGAGAATTTGAAGGAGTTCAAATTTTAATATGAATTTGATTCATATTATATAATTAATTAATTGAAGGCCTGAAATTAAATATATGATATTTAATTGGGTAATTAATTAATTAACTAATAGAAGGTCTGAAATTAAATATATGATATTTAATTGGTGATTAATTAATTAAAGAATTAATTAATTTGAAATTAATCAATTATAGAAATGATTAATCACTTATGGAAGTGATCAATCATTTATGGAAAAGATTAATCAATTATGGAATTGATTGGTCATGGAATTGATTAATGGAAAAGATTAAATCAGTTATGGAAATAATTGATTTTAAATGAATATTTTATTCATGGCCTTTCTCCTATAAATAGAACACTAACCCTAGGGTTTAGGTACCACAACATATGGCCACCATAAGGCCCTCTCATATTCTCTCAACTCAAGAACTCTAGGGAGAATTTTCTCTCTGAGAGTTTTTCCCATTCAAGATTAGGTAGTCCCACAACTACGTTCCTAATCTTAGAGTTATAGTGGGGAAGATCAAATGGTGGTGTTTTTCGTTGTTGCAGAGCAATCAAGAAAGGCGTTCTTGAAGAATTCAGAGTCGTCAACGAAGGTATGTTTCTCATCGCTTAACCTTTTGCCAATGTATTGATATTTTGTAGAACAAAATTAACTACGAAACGGTCCAATTGCTTCCGCTGTAACGGAATTGGGAATTCCAATCCTTCAAAATTGGTATCAGAGCCGATCGTAGATTTAAATTTTGTTTCCTACAATTTGCATTGGTTTTTGGTGGGATCGATTTACATTATGAATGTTTGGTTTGCTTAAAGACGGTTTATGTGTTTTGGCATTAGATTTACAATTTTTGTGTGATTTGATCATGTAAGGGCTCATGTTTTTGGGGCAAATTGTTGTAAATCGAGTCTTGTAAGTCCGTGTCTAGAGATTTAGGATCAATTTGTTGATCGGTGTTCGAATCGGAGTTGAAATCGAAGAAAATTGCTGCTGAATCGAAGGACAGAACGCTGTCCAAAGGCGTAGCGTCGCGACCCTACTCAATAGTCGCGACGCTGTAGAATGAACGCAAAACGAAGATTTTTCGAGCCAGCGTCGCGACGCTAGGCCTTCAGCGTCTCGACGCTGGTGGCAATTTCGCTCAATCACGCAGGTCAGACACGAAATAAATATTTTGTTGCATTCAAGATTGATCGAACTCAGGGTGCGGAGCAAGTGGTTCGCGCGCATGTTTACCATATAGGAGGGCATGAGTTCGAGCAGGTATGGAGGCGTTTTTTTTTTAAATTTCGCGTGCAGCTGCTGAGTGGTTGGTTTCGGTCCGGTTCACTGAGGGTTTGTTCCGGTTCAAAGCTGGTTGGTCCGGTTCATGGAGAATTTGGTCCGATTTGAGCTATTTGGGTCCGGTTTGGGAGATTCTCACACGGTTTAGGTTGGTTCTGAGCGGTTCGAGGCAGTTCAGACCAATTACAAGGCGGTTTAGGGCTAGATTTTGAATTATTAATGTAATTTTTCGTTAATTTTGCCCTAGGATGCCAAAATACCGGTCTTTATAGCTATTTATTGCTTTATGAATGTCATTTAGCTAGATCCCACCATAGGTTAAGCATGATTCATGCAATTTTATGTTATAAATGTTATAATATATGATAATTATGCATAAATTTAAATTTTATGAGTTATTTAGTATAATTGTTATATTAAATATATGAAATTGGAAAAGCATGATGCATGACATTAATTAGATAAATATAAAGTGTTATATTATATTAATGGAGCATGCATGCTTAGGTTTATTTTCATGAGTATTAATATAATTAGTTATATTATGGATGAAAATAAAATATCAATGCTTATTTTCATGAGTATTTAATATTAATTGTTATGATTAAATGGATGAAAATTGAAAAGCATTGATCATGAAATTACTTTAGTTAAAATATAAAAAGTTAAATTTATGAAAGTAATTTATATGCTTATTTATTTTCATGAGCTATTAATATAAAGTGTTATGTTAATGTATGAAAATATGAATGCTTGTTTTAATTTTCTTGGGTTATTAATTTAAGAGTTAGATTAATTAAAGAAAATTAATTTGCATTAAGCATGTAATTACTTTAGTTTAAAAAATATAAAAGTTATATTTATATTAGTAATTTACATGCTTCATTTTCATGAGCTATTAATATAAATGTTATGTTAATGTATGAAAATGGTAATGCTTAATTTTAATTTTCTTGTATAATTAATTTAAGAGTTAGGTTAATTAAAAGAAAATTAAATTGCATTGAGCATGACATTACCTTAGATTAATATAATTGTCATATTAATGTATGATTTTATAAATTAATTAGAATTTGATTGTTAATTTATTCACCATAGTAGCATGTTATAGGGTTAATTCATTAAAATTTATAATAGTTATAATATTAATGAATAGAAACCGTTAACCTATAACAAAGAATTGCATGCAAACATAGGATCTTAGGATAAATGAATTAATTTTAAAATGTTTAAAATTAATTAGATCTAAGATCACATTTCTAATAGGATTAGAATTATCCTTACTTAGAATTAAAATTAGTTTTAATTGACTAAGTAGGGAAAACATTATTATGATTATAAGGGAACTCCACCGGTTAAGTTCTGTCTAAGGCTGGGGGTATTTAAGCTGACGGTTTACGGAACACCTCCTACCTGGGAACTGACCCGGAATACCGGAGTTGAATTAACCATAACTAAATGTTAGCATGCAATGTCATTAGGTTTATTAAAAGAGTTTAATACACCTAGATCTTTAGAGTAAAGACCTTACATTACTGTGGTTATAAGGGAACTTTCTCGGTAAAGTTCTGTCTAAGGATTGGGGGTATTTAAGTTGACGGTTTACGGAACACCTCCTACCTGGGAATTGACCCGAAACTTGAGTTGAATTAACCATAGTAATGTTGACTTGCAATGTTGGGTTTATTAAAAGAAGTTTAATTCACCTAAAACATTGTGGTTGAATCCTTTCCATAATTGTTATAATAGGATCGGACTTAGATAGATTGACTTAGCCAAATTTTATCTAAGTTAAACAACCCTAAATTAACCTTAGGACATTTTCAGTGGGAGGATAATTACAAAACGAGATTTAAATCAAGTTTTGCTCCTACGTCCCTATATTCACAACGTGAGGTTCATGCTCGGCTTCGAGTCGCCCTAGGAGCGGCCTCCCTTCGGAAAGTGTTTGCATGAATCAATAACAAGGTGAATGGGAAAAATGTCTAGAGTAAGTGGGAGCGGGACACGTGTCAACGTATCCCTCGGTCTCCACCCCTAGTTCACATCGTGAGAGTCCTATGATCCGCCTGCAGGTTGTCCTGGCGCAACCATCCCTTCGGAGGGCCTGATCATAGGATTCGGAACATCGTGAACTCCTGAATAGGATAGGAACTCTTAGGCAAATTACCAACAGTTGTCTTTCCCTTCGGTAGCCTGTTGGTGCGTGCCTCTGAGATCTGAAAGTGGGAGGGTTACACTTACGGGGATGAGTTAAATGTGTTAACTAATCCTTGACCGAACAACGGTAGCTAAACGCTAACGGAATATGAGTTATTCTGGTGTTAGAGTTTGGTTGAGATTGTCTCAATTCATAGGAGGAGTAGCTGACCACCCTTCGGTGGCTGTTGTTCTAAACCTTTGAAGTATCGTTGCAAAAACTAAATCAATAGTTTTATAGGGTTTCTTTGATTGCTTATTTGTTTTTGCAGAATTTGATTGGATTATTTGTAATGGGTTGGTGCAATTAATAATACAAGTAATTTGTTACTTCAGCAATTATATAATAATTTTATGTGTGTTGTCTTACGTCATTTTATAAATAACGGTAATACAACAAGCTTAAACGATAAATTGTGGTAAATAAGTCTAGGATTATTCTTAACTGAGGAATGTCCTCATGCCCCATATGTTTAATTCATTAAGAATTGTTCTTGGTGAATATGACATAAAACCCTGCTTAGCAAAAAGAGAACTTGTTCAAGACCGTAATTTTCATTTACCTGTCTTGAAAATGTGATTAGTGAAGAATAATGATTCTCCCTGAATACTTGATTCAGGGGCCACAAATCACGTGTGTTCTTCTTTTAAAGGAATAAGTTCCTGGCAAGAGTTTGCTGCTTGTGTAATAACTCTCAAAGTTAGAATTAGAGAGATTATTTTGGCTATATCAGTGGGGGACATTAAGTTATTTTTCTCAGTGGGAGAAAATACATATTATTAGATAATGTGTATGTAATTCCTAAGATCAAAAGAAATTTGATTTCTGTGTCTTATTTGCTGGAACAATGTTACTTTTTACCTTTCTCTGCTAACGCAGATTTGTTTCAAGAAAGGGAGTTGACATTTGTTTAGCTTTACTGGGAAGTAACCTAAATGTTTTAAGACTAATCAAGAGTAAAGCAGTCATGAACACTGGGTTGTTTAAGACTGCTACTACTCAATGTGAAAAGAGGCAAAGGATTTCTTCTAAAGGAAAATACCTTTCTTTGGTTCTAAGGTAGACCATATTAATCTCAATTTGATTGGGAGATTGGTCAAGAGTGAACTTCTAAGCGAGTTAGAAAATGACTCTCTACTACCTTGTAAGTCATGCCTTGTGGGCAAAATGACTGATAGATCTTTTACTGGAAAAGGTCTAAGAGCCAAAGAGCCCTTGGAGCTTGTACATTTGGATCCTTGTGGTTCAATATGTTAAAGCAGTGGGAGGGCATGAATAATTCATCACTTTTGGATGATTATTCAAAGGTATGAGTATCTTTACCTAATGCAACTTAAGTCTATAGCTCTTGAGATATTCGAAGGGACTTAGGACTGAAGTTGGAAACTTGTTAGGTGAGATGATAAAAACACTTCGATCGGATCAAAGTGTTGAGTATAGGGATTTGAGATTCCAGAACTATTTGATAGTGCATGGGATCACACCCTAAATCTCATTTAGGAGAAATAGAACCCTATTGGATATGGTTCATTCCATGTTGAGCTATGCTCAATTGTCTGGCTCATTTTGGGGTCATGCAGTGTTGACTGCATTGCATACTGTAGTAGGCAACCCCAAAGGAAACAAGAAGTGGATACTTCTTCAATTCACAAGAGAATAAAGAATTTGTATTGACAAATGCTAAATTCTCAGAAGAAGTTCGCATAAAAAATCATAAACCACAAGAGTAAAGTCGGTTTAAGTAAAACTAATGAAGCTACAGTAACATCCACAAGAGTTGTTGATGAGGTTGGCTGTTCAACAAAAGTTATTGATGGATCAGTGCATCTAGTCAGTCACATCCATCTCAATAGTTGAGATTGCCTCAATGTAGTGGGAGGGTTGTTTGATAACCTGAACGTTACATGGGCTTGTTTGAAGCCTAGGTCATCATACCTGATGATGGCATAGTGGGTTCATTATCTTTTAGAAAGAAAATGAATGATGTTGACAAGGACAATTGGATTAAAGTCATGGACCTGGAAATGAAGTCTTTTGTATTTCACTTCCATCTGGGATCTTGTAGATCTGCTTGATGGGTAACACCTATTAGTTACAAGTGGATTTACAAGAGAAAACGAGACATTAAAGGTCTTAACCAGAAGGGTTCATACAGCAAAATCGAAAGCAAAAGGTTTTGCAAGCTTAAGTGATCCATTCATGGATTAAGCTAAGCATTTTGATCTTGAAATATAAGATTTGATAAAGAGACCAAATCTTTTGACTTTAATCAGAACATTAATGAGTCTTGTGTTTACAAGTAATCATCAATAGTTCAGTAGCTTACTTAGTATTGTATATGATTGATATCCTAATCATTGGGAATGATGTAGGTTATCTTACTGACATTAAAGAAGCTAGCAGCTCATTTCCAAGTGGAAATTTGGGAGAAGCTGAGTTTGTTCTTGGGATCCAAATTGTTTAGGAACCGTAAGAACAAAAGGCTAGCCTTGTCTCAGGTGTCTTATATCTACAAGATGTTAGTTAGATATAAGATGCAAAATTCCAATAAGGGTTCACTACCTTTCAGACATGGAATTCTTTTGTCTAAGAAAATGTTTCCTAAGACACCTCAAGAGGTTGAGGGCATGAGACGAATGCCCTATGCAGTAGGGATTGTCAGTAAGTATCAATCTAATCCAAGATTTAATCATTGGAAAACTGTTAAGAATATCCTCAAGTATTCGAAGAGAACCGAGGAACTATATGCTCGTGTATGGGACTAAGGATTTGATCCTTACAGAATACACTAACACAGATTTTAAGACTGATAAGGATTTGAGGAAATCTACATCAGAATTTGTGGTCACTCTTTACGATGGAGCTATAGTATGACATAGTTACAGTCTTGACCGTATTGGCCGAAAAATTAGCTGTTTGTGAAGCAGTGATAGAGACTGTTTGTCTTAGAAAGTTCTTGATTGATTTGGAATGTGTTCCAAATGTGAACCTGCCCATCACACTTTATAGTGATATAGTGGTGTTGTGGCAAATTCAAAAGAACATTGCAACCTAAGACAAGTAGACTCATTACATTGAATGAAATATTGCTGATTCATTTACAAAGACTCTCTCGGCTAAAGTGTTTGAGGGTCATCTAGAAGGTCTAGATCTACGAGATATGTACAAAGGTGTAATCTAGGGCAAGTGGGAGAAATGTAATGGGTATAGTGATACCATTATGTAATGGGTATAGTGATGCCCTAGTTTATTGTATTTGTACATTGTATATGTTTTATACATGTATTTATACACCCAATGCTGTATAGATTATTGTACATCCCACTAAACTAGAGTTTTAGTTCAAGTGGGAGTTTGTTGGGTTTTATGCCCTAAAACTCGTAGATAGTGAATGTAAACAAATTGTATACATGTTTCAATAAAGTGTAATTGAGTTTCTACAATAAAGTGTTGTTGTTAAATATTGCACAATTTGACCCAAATCCAATAAACTAAGATCCAAGGTTGTTTACATGTGACTTGAACTAGTATGTGGGGACATACAGGGATTGGTGTTCAAGTAACAACCTAAAAGGTCTATAGTACAAGGATAAGGCTGGGTACCTTATCCTGGTAACACTATGTGATACGGCCCGCTTTGTATTCGATATAGACGTATTAATCCAAGGCGTCCATGTAGGAGACATGCAAGCGGGGGTATCCTATGCAATGAGTTTGCATAAGACCGGACCACGAAATAGTAAACCACTAGATGTAACACCGTTAACTAGTTAGGTTACTGTTTCAATACGATGACCTAGGTAACTCAGTCTTAATCCTGAGTGTGTCATGAACTCCTTCTCATGAGGGATTGTCCTTTGATTAGCATGGGTGAGAGTGGCCAATATGCCGACTCAATATGCCTTCCTTTTTGGGGACAAGACCGAGTGGGAGGCTGGGGACATGACAACACAAGAAGGAATTCACTCCTTCCCACTTCTAGGAGAAGTAGATGAGTGTTCCCTTAAGAGGTGACTCCGGGACTTGAACAAAGGGATCCCGTCCTCTCACTGGCCCGAGAGGAACTTTCTGTTTAATGGTTGGACCATAAACAGGTTGTTCATTAGAGGAGCGCTGGTACTTAAGGAGACAGATGTAACACAGGGGTAAAACGGTAATTTGACCTAGTCGTGGTTACGAACACTCGTGAAGGATTGACTTACCGGCATAGGTCTACATCCATGGACACAGAAATGTTCTACAGTGAGAAGAGTTCAGCTGTGTGTCTTTAGTGGAATGACTCACAGTTAATGAATTGGTTAACTTGATTAATGAGTTTAATCAATTAACCTCCTATCGTTGGAGCTTCTGATATGTAGGTCCATTAGGTCCGAACAAATATATCTTGAGAGATTTTGAATAGTTCAAATTCATATTGGGAATTAAGTTAATTGTATGAGATACAAATTAATATAATGTATAATGATGCATTAAAATATAAAGTCTAATTTGAGATTAAACTTTATTAAATTGAGAGATTGATATATTTGAAAGAGTTCAAATATATGTCTAATTAAATATAGGGTATTTAATTAGAAGATGAATTAATTATTTATTCAATTTAGTTTAAATTAAATGAGATTTAATTAAACTATAGTCTATGAGAGAAATAAATATTTGAAGAAGTTCAAATATTAATATGAATTTGATTCATATTAAATTTATAGGATATAAGAGAATTTGAAGGAGTTCAAATTTTAATATGAATTTGATTCATATTATAGAATTAATTAATTGAAGGCCTGAAATTAAATATATGATATTTAATTGGGTAATTAATTAATTAACTAATAGAATGTCTGAAATTAAATATATGATATTTAATTGGTGATTAATTAATTAAAGAATTAATTAATTGGAAATTAATCACTTATGGAAGTGATCGATCATTTATGAAAAAGATTAATCAATTATGGAATTGATTGGTCATGGAATTGATTAATGGAAAAGATTAAATCAGTTATGGAAATAATTGATTTTAAATGAATATTTTATTCATGGCCTTTCTCCTATAAATAGAACACTAACCCTAGGGTTTAGGTACCACAACATATGGCCACCATAAGGCCCTCTCATATTCTCTCAACTCAAGAACTCTAGGGAGAATTTTCTCTCTGAGAGTTTTTCCCATTCAAGATTAGGTAGTCCCACAACTACATTCCTAATCTCAGAGTTATAGCGGAGAAGATCAAATGGTGGTGTTCTTCGTTGTTGCAGAGCAATCAAGAAAGGCGTTCTTGAAGAATTCAGAGTCGTCAACGAAGGTATGTTTCTCATCGCTTAACCTTTTGCCAATGTATTGATATTTTGTAGAACAAAATTAACTACGAAACGGTCCAATTGCTTCCGCTGTAACGGAATTGGGAATTCCAATCCTTCAAAAGGAAGTAAAGTTTTGACCATGTGTCATCCAAACCACCTAAAGAACACTCATTCGGATGAACTTTGAGTTCTAAACTCTCATTTGCTCATCACCCTGGACTATGAATCCCTCTGGTTGAGCCATATAGATAGTCTCTTCAAGATTGCCGTTCAACAAGGCTGTCTTGACATCCATTTGCCATATTTCATAATCATAATATGTGGCAATGGATAAGAGTATTCTAATCGACTTAAGCATGGCAACAGGGGAAAAAGTTTCTTCAAAATTGATTCCTTCCCGCTGGGTAAAACCTTTTGCCACAAGTCGAGTCTTAAAGGTTTGAACCTTACCGGCTTGGTCTCGTTTTCTCTTGTAGATCCATTTACAACCAATAGGTTTTACCCCATCTGGCTGCTCTACAAGATCCCAGACCGAATTGAAGTACATTGACTCCATTTCAAGATCCATAGCTTTGATCCACTGGTCCTTATCAACATCATTCATTGCCTGATTAAAGGACAATGGATCCTCTACACCATCATCAGATATGGTGGTTTGAGTTTCTGTTAAACCCATGTAGCGGTCGGGTTGTATTATAACCCTCCCACTACGTCGAGGCTCTCTCACTATTTGAGATGGATGTGTTTGATCAACAACTTTTGATGGACCAGCTTGATCTACAACTTTTGTATATTCTTTTGTAGTTTTTCTTGAAATCTCATCTAATACTAGCTTACTGCGAGGTCGATGATCTTTTATGTGATCTTCCTCAAGGAACGTAGCGTTTGTCGATACAATCACTTTATTATCCCGAGGATCGTAAAATAGACCACCTTTCGTTTCTTTAGGATATCCTACAAATAGACATAGTTTTGAACGTCGTTCCAACTTCTTTGGGTTTTGCACCAACACGTGTGTCGGGCATCCCCAAATTCTGAAGTGACGTAAACTACCTTTACGCCCTCTCCATAGCTCATAAGGTGTTTTAGAAACACTTTTAGAGGGAACCATGTTCAAAATGTATACGGCAGTCTCAACTGTATATCCCCAGAACGAATCAGGCACTTGAGCATAGCTCATCATTGATCGAACCATGTCTAACAGAGTTCGGTTTCTCCTCTCTGATACACCATTTTGTTTTGGTGTAGCAGGGGCTGAGAGTTGAGACGTAATTCCATGTTCTATCAAATAGTCTTGGAATTGTAAGTCCATATATTCTCCACCTCGATCTGATCGTAGTGTTTTAATCGATTTACCTAATTGGTTCTCAACCTCGGTCTTGTACTCCTTGAACTTTTCAAGGGCTTCAGACTTATGATGCATTAGGTAAAGGTAGCCATACCTTGAATAATCATCAATGAAGCTGACGAAATATTCGTACCCTCCTCGTGCTTTGACATTCATAGGACCACAGAGATCCGAATGCACGAGTTCTAAGGGTTCTTTGGCCCTATAACCTTTTTCCGAAAAAGGTCGTTTGGTCATTTTTCCCTCGAGGCAGGACTCACATGGTGGTAACGAGTCATCTTCTAACTGATTTAGTAGTCCACTCTTTACCAATCTTTCAATCCTATTGCGATTTATGTGGCCTAATCTCAAGTGCCAAAGATAGGTATTCGGAGAAACTTTTCGCCTTTTGTTTTGAGTTTCCGCTACTTTTAACATTTCCGTATTAAAAATAGCTTTAACTTGAATTGGCCTTAACACGTATAAGTTGCTTTCAAGTTTTGCAGAACATATATGCATACCTCTTTTGTTAACAAACACTTTATTAATATCAAAAGATACTTGGTATTCATGTTCAATCAAACAAGAGATAGAAATTAAGTTCCTTTTTATATCGGGAACGTACAAGACATTTTCTAGTAACAAAAATCTATCTCCAAAAGACAACTTGAGAGTTCCTGAAGCTCTGGCTGTGATGACCTCTCCAGTTCCAACTTTGAGAGTTACTTCGCCGTCTTCCAGCATATGCCAAAAACTAATTTCCTGTAAAGAAGAGCATACATGGTTAGTCGCTCCAGAATCTAATATCCAGGCAGAGCTATCTTGCTCAACTAAACATGTTTCGATAACGAGCAAATCATATTTACCTTGTTTTTCTTTTTCAGCCTTCTTTTCCGCAAGGTACTTGGGACAGTTGCGTTTCCAATGTCCGTCTACATTACAATGGAAACACTTTCCTTTTTCTGCAGCTTTTGCCTTGCCTCCCAATGGAGCTTTTCCTTTCCCTTTAACCTTCTTTTTCTTCATTTGAATACTCTTATTCTTTGAAGTGGAAGGCCCAGACTTGGTTCCTGAGGATGATCCCTTTTGGAACCTCTTGGTTGTGGCAACATTTGCCTCCCCTTCATGTCCTCTTTTAGTGAGACTTTGGTAGGTCTGAAGCTCGTTTAGCAAAGTGGTCAAGTTAAAGTCTATTTTGTTCATGACAGCGTTTGTCCTGAACTGAATGAAGCTCTTCGGAAGAGACTCCATTATGAAACTTACTTGACTACCCTCCTCAATTGTAGCACCGTTTACTTCAGCAATGTTAAACTGAACCATCATGTTCAAAACATGTTCCCTAACAGAAGCACCTTCCTTCATTCGGGAATTGTAAACATTCTTGAGAGCTTCGTGCCGGATTTGTGAGGACGGTTGTCCAAACATACCCTGTAACGAAGTCATGATCTCCCTTGCAGTGACCATCCTCTCGTGCTTTTTTGACAAGACATCTGAAATGCTTGCTAAGATATAGACTCTTGCTTTATCATTTGCTCGAGTCCATTTCTCGTATGTTTCTCGAACAATTCGGTTTGTTGACGAGCCAGGGTTAGGTGGACACTCTTCGGTAAGGACAAATCTAAGATCCTCGATTACTAGTATTGTGTTCAGATTAGACTTCCAAGTTCCATAGTTATCCCCGTTAAGCTTATCCGAAGCGAGTAATTGTACTAGTGAGCTAGACATGCTGAAAAATTAAACAAAACTATTAGAAATTGCTTATTAACCATTTTTAGACAAAAATCCAATTAGGTTTTAGCAAAAGTAACAATGTACCCAGGATTATTATTTTGTAACGACACTTTAGTGAGTTAGAGCAATCGCTACCGAGGAGCAGTCAATTAATTCTTCACTAAACCAAGACGTTCTTGACTAAATACTAATCCCAGAATAACTCTTATTCCTATAGTGGTTTAGTTATCGTTACATTTGGTCAGGAATATACTAACACTTAGTAATCCTTGTAAGTGTGACCCGCCGTTTTAAGATTACAGAGAACGACCCCAACAATGCTACCGAATGGAAAAGCTAATGTTGGAAATGGTCCTAAGTAATCCTATCCATCTCTGGAGTTTGCATTGTTCCGATCTCCATGTTACAACCCTCCGAATGGTTAGTAGCTCCAGGGCATACAAGCAGGCGTAACATGGAAATCTCACGGTGCAACCTAACGGAGGAGACCGCAGGATGTGTTGACACACTTCCTTCACTCACTTACTATAAATACTTTCTCCATTCACCTTGTTATTGATTTATGCAAACACCTTCCGAATGGAGCAGTTGAGGTATAATCAACACGAGGCCAAGCATAAATCTCACCTTGTGAACAAAAGGGAGAACGTGAAAGGGAAATGGATTTGATATATCTCTCCCTTCCCACTAAGTATTTTAAACGATTTTGGGTATACTTATACTTAGGCGAATTTCGGCTAATTGAACCTACGATGTCTAGGTGATAACGATTAAAACCTCACATCGCACACGTGCATGCTCATAAAACTAGGTTAACTTTAACTCAAGAACCGACTCGATGCCCAGGTAGGAGGTGTTCCGTAAACCATCAACTTAAATACCTCCAGCCTTAGACAGCATCTCGTCGGGTGAGTTCTCTTGTAACCTATGTTTTACAAGCTTATCGGCCTATTTGAATCTAATTGAAATCGATCGAGAGTTGGATCAAATTAACCCTAAGTGAGCATGCACCTTTTTCTTTGTTATAGATTTTAGATTTCTATGTGATTTATAACAATTATAAATCTAAACTATAACAACCTTGCCTTTTGAATATAACTCTTATAAACAAAATTCTAAGGAAATTTCATGCTTCATGCTAGGTTAATTTTATCTTTTGATTAATATAACTTTTATATCAATTAATCAATTTTAATTAACCATTCAAGCATGAATCTCCCTAAATCAATACAACATTTATATCAACATTTATATACGCAACTTTACTGTTTATTTAACCGCCAAAATTTTATATCAAACAACCACCTGGCTTAGTGGTTGAGTGAGTTATTATCCTTGGCTGCACCATGGTGGGGGTTCGATCCTGCATATACGCAGCTTTACTGTTTATTTAACCGCCCAAATTTTTAGAGTTGTGTTGCCATCGGATGAGGTTATTGATGAGGGAATTACTTTGTGGGATCGGTTATTAGTGGGTCAGTTTGTGGATTCGAGAATGCCTTTCACGGTTATCTCTCGGATCGTGAATCGTTTATGGGGTCATATTGAGGAGCCTACGGTGACAATTTTGGATAATGGTCTTATCATTTTCCAATTCGTGAGTCATGAGTCTCGTAATTGGGTTTTGGAAAATGGTCCTTGGAATATTGGTGGGAAGCCAATTCTCTTGCGTCGCTGGACTCCGGGGATTGTCCCTCAAACCTTTGTTTTTGATAAAGTCCCTATATGGGTCAAATTGCATAATGTTCCGTTAGAGTTGTGGACCCCAAGGGGGTTGAGTGTTGTGGCTAGTGCGGTGGGGAAGCCAGTTTGCCTAGATAAGGCAATTGAGGAGCGTCGTCGGTTATCCTTTGCTCGAGTCTGCGTTGAGATTGGGGTTGAGGATGTGTTGCCTGCGTCTATTACAGTGCGTTGTCGTGGAGTGGATTTTGAGGTCCTGGTGGAATATGCTTGGAGGCCAAAGCGGTGTTTGATTTGTAGAGTGTTTGGCCACTCAGGGTCAAACTGTCCCAAGGCAGAAGCTCGACCTGCCCCTCAGGCCCCTTCTCGGCCTTCGACTTCCTCGGGTACTAATCAGTTGGTGCAAGTCCAGACAACTCATCCGACTTCAGGTCCGATCTCCTCAGGTGCTAATCTTCAGTGGGTGCAGGTTTCGGGTAAGAAGCGGCCTGTCCAGGAGGCTCATGACAAGCGATCTCCACAGAAGGCTCCTCTGAAGTCTCCCCCTAGGGGGTCGGTGTCCTTGCCAGTTAACCCCTTTGTGGCTCTAGTTGATGACGAGTCTAAGGCACTTGCGTTGATCCAGGAGGATGAGGATCCTCCCCCATTAGCTTTGGACACTTCCCAGTCGTCTAGTACTTGTGGTGCATGAGGCAATGTTTAGCAGTTTTTTCTCCCCTACTCGAGTGACCCTTGGCTCGATGTCGTTTCCCTTCTAAGGGTGTGAGCTTTGTTGATTCGTGTTTTTGTTGTTGTTTTTCTCTCTTGTGCTTCCCTACTCGAGGGTATGGTTTAGTTTTTTTCCCTGCTCGGGGTGTGAGCTTCGTTTAATTTGTGCCCTGGCCTCGGGCTATGAGGTCAACCTTTTTGCACAGTTATATACATCTATCTTTGCAAAAAAAAAAAACATTTATATCAATTAAACATGAAATTTCCCTCATGCATTTGAACTATTAATAACACTTATTAAAAAATGCATGAACATGCTTTCCTATGGTGGGATTTTAATCTATATGGCATGCTCATAATGCACATAAAATCATTTAATTAAATCATACATTCACAATGCATAAAGAAATTAAATCAAGCTAAAATGGAATGGTTTGGCAATCCAAAAACAAACAATTAACTAATTATTACAATAATAATTAATAAAAAAAAATTCTTGAATCAATCTCGAGCTTCACGAACCGACTCGAACAAACCCTTCATGGAGTGAACCGGCCTTCAAAAGTGTGTATAGGGGCTGAACCGGCTGCAAACAAACCGAACCGGACTGGAAAAGAAGAAGGGGAAAAAAAACTGCTTCTGGAATTTTAATTTTCTGCTGCGTCTTCTCTGGTTTTTCTTCGATTTTACAGCCTATATGGACTCTAATGACTCTATAAAAATTACAGACTATAGTACACACATTAACGCTCTTACATATCCGAGCAATTACAATTTCATGAAGATTTGAATGCTCAAAAAATTGCCAAACCAGAACACTTCCATTTTAGCACACAGAAAATTCAATTTCAAAATGGTACCCACCAAAGCAAAATTAAAACGAATTAAGTGCTCTAATCATGCTCTGATACCAATTGAAGGTGTACATATTACACATGCGGAAGCAATTGAAGATCGAAAGCACTTAAGACATTCAATTTTGTACCTAAAGCATGCATGTTCTAGAAATGGTAGAAAAGAGAGTAAATGAGTACCAACCTCTTTGATGCTCACTTGTAAGGAACTCCTTGTGATATTATCTTTCTCCAACTTCTCTTGGACAACCTTTAGTGTCTTCCCTACTATTCTCTTGAGCCTAGAAAGACTTGTGGGAGTCTATAGAAGAAAGAAATAGGAAGGGAATGCTTGATGGTACAAGCTTTTGGAAGGAGATGAAATGAGAGAGAATTTGAGGGAGAAAATTTTCAGCATAACACTAAATGAAAGCTTGCTCTCTTGAATCTAATTCAAGCCCCTTTTATAGACCTCTCCCATGCAAAGACAAGCTTCATGACACTTAGCCACATGGTCAAGATGCAACTCAAAGTGGATTCTAGTCTACTTTACAACACATGCATCTAATGCATGTTTGTGTTGTTTTCCACTATGTATCATTATGCAAGAGTGGAAATACCACTATGAATTGAATCCTAATTGTGAATTTTCAGCTTTCAATTCATTTCAAATTCAATTCAAAATTGAAATTGATTTCTAGGCAATTAATTGGGACATTTCCAAGTAATTTTGATATGATTGATCCAATCAATCTTTATCACCTAATGCCATGAATTATATATGATTCCTAATACATATATATAGTATTTAAAACACTTTTAAATACCTCATCTCTCAATTCCTAATTTAATTCATAATTAAATCATTGTGTCGAACACGTTTTACGATAAAACCCTATTTCCCGTTTTTGAACGATTCATCAAAGTTTCCTATCAAAATATTCTAGGCTTTAATCTGATATGAGCTAGTAGGGGGACCTAATGGACCTATAGATCATGGGCTCCAACGATTCGAAGCTAGCTGACTAATCTCATTATCTAAACTAGCAAACAGTCGTTAACTACCGGGACACTCCACTATAGCCCGATAGTTGCACTCCCCTCACTATAGATATATTTTTGTCCACTTGATTTAACCATGTTTAGTAAGTCGTTCCTTCACAGGTTGTTTGTAGCTATAGCTAGGTCAAATAACCGTTTCACCCCTATAGTACTTCTTGTTCCTTAAGTTCCACAAATCCTTAATGAACAATTGGTTTGTGGTCCAACCATCAAAACTAAGTCCCTCTCGACTCAACGAGAGGGTGGGGCCCCTTGTTCAAGTCCCAGAGTTAGTACTTAAGAGAACAACCTCTCTGCTATCCCTGAAAAGGGTAGGAGTGAATTCCGTCTTGCGAAACTATGTCCCCAGCTATCTATTCGATCTTATCCCAAAATGGTAGGCTTGTTGAGTCGGCGATGCTGGCCACTCTCACCCATGCAGATCAAAGGATAATCTCGTATAAACAGGAGTTCATAGCTCGCTCAGGATTAAGAACGAGTTACCTAGGTCATCTATGTGAAATAGTCAGTTTCTACGGTAAACGGCGTTATAAAGAGAAAGTGACTTATTTCGTGGTCCTGTCTTATGCAAACTCATTGCATAGGACGCCCCCACTCACATGTCACCACATGAACGATTTAGGATCTTATCGTTTGTACTTAATACAAAGTGGGCCGCGTCCATAGTGTCTCCAGGATAAGGCACCCAACCGTATCCTTATACTATAGACTATTTTGACTATAAACTTGAACTTGATCCTACGATATGTCCCTACATATAGTTCGAGTATTCATTTTATAGCCAAGGATCTTAGTTTATTGGATTTAGGTTAATCATTCGCAATTTATATATTCAATAACATCTTTTACTAAATAACCTCAATAACGTCTTTATTGGAAATAGAATATGTTTAATGATTTACAAACTACGAGTTTATAGGACATTAAACCCAACAAACTCCCACTTGGACTAGAAACTCTAGTGGGGTACATGAAGTTAGGTGTGAGAGAAGTATAAAAACAATAAACTAGGGCATCATACATACCCTTATATTTCTCCCACTTGCCCTAGTCTAACAAAGCTCGTAATCCTAGATTAACTAGGTGACCCTCAAAAACTTTAGCCGTGAGGGGTTTTGTAAACAGGTCAGCCATGTTGTGCTCCGAAGCAATCTGCGTGACGATCACATCTCCTCGTTGCACGATCTCCCTGATGATATGGTATTTGCGCTCAATATGCTTTCCTCGCTTGTGACTTCGAAGTTCCTTAGAGTTTGCAACTGCACCACTGTTATCACAATAGAGGGTGACAGGCAGTTGCATATTCGGAACAATTTCCAACTCTGTTAGGAATTTTCTTAGCCATACTGCCTCTTTTGCTGCTTCACAGGCGGCTACGTACTCTGCTTCCATGGTGGAGTCAGCAATGCAACCTTGCTTAATACTCCTCCATACTATTGCTCCTCCATTTAGAGTAAACACAGATCCCAATGTTGATTTTCTTGAATCTATATCGGTCTGAAAATCTGAGTCAGTGTATCCTGTAAGGATCAGATCCTTAGCTCCATACACGAGCGTATAATTGATAACTGCCCAAAAGGTAGTTATTTAGGCCTCAATTATATAGGGATTTGTGTGTCCTTTATGCTTATTAGGGTTGGTTTTGGATAGATATTACATGATTTAACCCATTTGGAAGAATGGAAGCATTGGAAATTATTTTGTGCAGATTATGCTGCTGAGCGACTGGAGGGAGCAAATTCTATGCTGCAGCAAAACTGGGAACAGAAACTGCCACGTCACAACTCGTTAGCCAACTTCATGAACCGACTTCTGTTGAGTTATTTTCGGGATAAAAGATCAAGGAGAGCCTTACACGTGTCCTAGTTGACCTAATTCAAGCCTCTCATCCTTCTATAAAAGGAAGTAGCCGTCCAAGTCAAACTCATTCCATATTTTCCCTTGGAAGCCGAATAGTATAGGGAGATTGAAGATCATCAAGAACACCATCAACCGCAAGCTGATTAGGGAGTTTATCTTCTTTATTAACTTGTAGTTATGGACATGCATACTCAGATTGTAATTCGTATTTCTATGCCTATTATGAACTAAGTTGCCTAAGGTGTTGGTTAGGAACAATGTGATTACTGTGCTTCATCTCTAGTAATAAATTGGCTATTGCATTTTGGTTAATTGTTGTGCTTATTCTTATTTTATGCCCTCCTGGCCAGCCGGTATGGATAGCTCTCTCTAGTTTCAGGGATGATTTAGAGAGTGTGTGGCAATTCTCCACACTACGATCATTGTGTATTGGTGAACGCCAGTGACTGAGCTAGGGATAGCCAGTTGCCTAGTGCTTGATCGGTCGCTCTTCATTGGGTTTGAAACATATCCCAAAAGATCCGAAGTTCCGGGAGGAATCTGCTAATAATACTGCGAGAAATGCATGATCAATAATATTGCTAGAGCATATCTTAGAATAATCACTAAAGCCTAACCAGCGCCTGTCTTTCATCTATCTGTCTATTTGTTTACTCGTTGTTCTGTCATTTATTTTGTTTCAGCATAATTCTTATAAAACCCAACATTTTTATTATCTTCGAAACCATTAGAAAGTTATACAAAATAGATAAAGTGGAAACTCATTCAGACCTTGGATTGATAATATTACTTGCTGCAGACTGTGTATACTTGCACAGGAATTCTAAAGTATTTCATATCATATTTTTACTCACTCTAGGAACCCAACAATAATCCCTAGTTCTCCTTAGATACTTAAGGATGTTTTTAACGGCAGTCCAATGCGCATGTCCAGGATTAGACTGATATCTGCTGACTATTCCTACGACATAGCATATGTCGGGTCTGGTACACAACATTGCATACATCAAACTACCAACTGCTGATGCATAGGGAATACGTCTCATTTCCTCAACTTCTTGAGGTGTCTTAGGACTTTGTTCCTTAGACAGGTGAACCCCGTGCCTAAAAGGTAATAACCCTTTCTTGGAGTTCTGCATCGAATATCGTGTCAACATTTTGTCGATATATGATGCTTGAGACAGTGCTAGCGTTTTGTTCTTTCTATTTCTAATGATTTGAATGCCCAGAACAAATTGAGCCTCACCCAAATCTTTCATTTGGAATTGAGTTGCTAGCCATTGTTTTACGTCAGTCAGGAATCCTACATTATTTCCAATAAGTAGGATATCATCTACGTATAGAACTAGAAAAGCTACAGTGGATTTGACGATCTTCTTGTAAACACAAGGTTCGTCAACATTTTGCTCAAAGCCATACGTTTTGATCGCAGTGTCAAAACGTATATTCCAGGATCTTGATGCTTGTTTTAATCCATAAATGGATCGTTTAAGTTTGCAAACCTTTTGCTCATCACCCTGGACTATGAATCCCTCTGGTTGAGCCATATAGATAGTCTCTTCAAGATTGTCGTTCAAAAAGGCTGTCTTGACATCCATTTGCCATATTTCATAATCATAATATGAGGCAATGGATAAGAGTATTCTAATCGACTTAAGCATGGCAACAGGGGAAAAAGTTTCTTCAAAATCGATTCCTTCCCGCTGGGTAAAACCCTTTGCAACAAGTCGAGCCTTAAAGGTTTGAACCTTACCGGCTTGGTCTCGTTTTCTCTTGTAGATCCATTTACAACCAATAGGTTTTACCCCATCTGGCTGCTCTACAAGATCCCAGACCGAATTGAAGTACATTGACTCCATTTCAAGATCCATGGCTTTGATCCACTGGTCCTTATCAACATCATTCATTGCCTGATTAAAGGACAATGGATCCTCTACACCATCATCAGATATGATGGTTTGAGTTTCTGTTAAACCCATGTAGCGGTCGGGTTGTATTATAACCCTCCCACTAGGCTCTCTCACTATTTGAGATGGATGTGTTTGATCAACAACTTTTGATGGACCAGCTTGATCTACAACTTTTGTATATTCTTTTGTAGTTTTTCTTGAAATCTCATCTAATACTAGCTTACTGCGAGGTCGATGATCTTTTATGTGATCTTCCTCAAGGAACGTAGCGTTTGTCGATACAATCACTTTATTATCCCGAGGATCGTAAAATAGACCACCTTTCGTTTCTTTAGGATATCCTACAAATAGACATAGTTTTGAACGTCGTTCCAACTTCTTTGGGTTTTGCACCAACACGTGTGCCGGGCATCCCCAAATTCTGAAGTGACGTAAACTACCTTTACGCCCTCTCCATAGCTCATAAGGTGTTTTAGAAACACTTTTAGAGTGGCATTCCCACTCTTGCATCATGATGCATAGTGGAAAACAATACAAACATGCATTAGATGCATGTGTTGTGAAGTAGACACCTAGAATCCACTTTGAGTTGCATCTTGACCATGTGGCTAAGTGTCATGAAGCTTGTCTTTGCATGGGAGAGGTCTATAAAAGGGGCTTGAATTATATTCAAGAGTAGCAAGCTTTCATTTAGTGTTATGCTGCAAATTTTCTCCCTCAAATTCTCTCTCATTTCATCTCCTTCCAAAAGCTTGTACCATCAAGCATTCCCTTCCCTTTCCCTATCACTATAGACTCCCACAAGTCATTCTTGGCCCAAGAGAATAGTAGGGAAGACTCTAGAGGTTGTCCAAGGAGCATAGGAGAAGAAAACACCTCAAGGAGTTCCTCATTTGTGAGCTACAAAGGTTGGTGTTCTCTAAACTCTCTATTCTGTCTTTTATAGAACAGGCATGCTTTAGGAGCAAAATTGAATGACATAAGTGCTTTCAATCTTCAATTGCTTCCGCATGTGTCATATGAACACCTTCAAGCAGCACTCTCCATCTCATTCAACCCCGATGAAGACAACAACCCTTGCGCCTTCACCGCTTCACCAACAGTCGCATCCAACCCAACCTTTGCTCGTGCTCTCACCGCTGCTTGTAAATTAGATAAGCATAGCTTCCCTTTCAATGGAGACTTCTTCTTCCCCATCAAAACAGAAAAATCACAGCAGCATGTAAATCCACCGCCCCACTTGTTTGTACCACTTCCCCACCGCCTAAATAATCTAAGGAGAAACTGATTGTACCACTTGCACCGCTTGCACCGACAACGAGAAACAAATCACACCGTCTATCGTTGCCCAGCACAAATTATGTAACCGAACACCACCAACCCCAAACGGTCCAATAAAAATCCCACCACCACCAGATTCAATCAGAATCAGAAACACAATTCAAAAAAGAAACCACACCAACACCAAACAGTAAGTACAACCGCAAACCACTAACAATTCGCAAACGACCAAGCAGACACGATCGCGCACTACAAATTGATCATTAAAAGATCCACAAAAGAAAAATCCAGCACGATCGAAAGCATCCGATCATCCAATACTTGCAAATACCTGCAACAACAACCCAAAAGAGGAAAAACAAGGAAGGCGGCGTCGCCGCCTTGCTGGGACCAGCCCCCCTGAACCCTTCCAATTACGTGAAGGAGAGAGAACAGAGAAAAGCAAAACCCCAAAAAAAAATTTGGGCCAAAATTTTTTTTTAAAAAAATTTCGACGGTTAAATAAACAGTAAACTGCGTATATGCAGGATCGAACCCCCACCATGAAGCAGCCAAAATTTGGGCGGTTAAATAAATAGTAAACTGCGTATATGCAGGATCGAAAAAAATTGGGCGGTTAAATAAACAGTAAACTGCGTATATGCAGGATTGAACCCCCACCATGGAGCAGAAAATTTGGGCGGTTAAATAAACAGTAAACTGCGTATATGCAGGATCGAACCCCCACCATGAAGCAACCATAAAAATTTAGGTGGTTAAATAAACAGTAAACTGCGTATATGCAGGATCGAACCCCCACCATGGAGCAGCCAAGGATAATAACTAACTCAACCACTAAGCCAGGTGGTTGTTTGATAAAAACTCTCATTGGGACGAACTTTGGGTTTCGAGCTCTCAAAAACTTAAACGAAGTAAAGTTTAGACCATGTGTCATCCAAACCACCTAAAGAACTCTCATTCGGACGAACTTTGAGTTCCAAACTCTCTCGAAACTCAAACGGAGCAAAGTTTGGACAACCTTCGTCCAAACTAGATGAAAAACTCTCATTGGGACGAACTTTGGGTTCCTAGCTCTCAAAAACTTAAAGGAAGTAAAGTTTGGACCATGTGTCATCCAAACCACCTAAAGAACACTCGTTCTGACGAACTTTGAGTTCTAAACTCTCTCGAAACTCAGACGGAGCAAAGTTTGGACCAACTTCGTCCAAACTAGATGAAAAACTCTCATTGGGATGAACTTTGGGTTTCGAGCTCTCAAAAACTTAAACGAAGTAAAGTTTGGACCATGTGTCGTCCAAACCACCTAAAGAACTCTCATTGGGACGAACTTTTAGATCCAAACTCTCTCGAAACTGATGTAGACTTTTCCTAACCGCAAGCGCACGGGTCAAGTAATAATAAAGAGTTCGTATAAACGAGTGTCGTCCTCTGGATTGGATTTTTAAGCAAATCAAGTATTGTGAATTATCTTGCCCAATTTTATTTAGGGATCAAAAAGTGATGAATGAATGATAAGAAAACCAAATCAAAGCAAGTAAAAAGTGTGGAATTTCAATTGGGAAAACTACTTAGGGAATTGATTTCGCCGATTTAGTTTAGGATTGATTTTAAGGAATAAGTTATTATGCACAATGAAATTATGAGCCAAAGACCCTTTAATCACAACTACCTCTCCCGAGTATAATTGATTCTCATGCAAATTAACCAACTTGATATCCCTATCTAAGTTTATTAATCATGCAAGGCAATGAGATCTTTTAACCAATTCTAAAGTTAATCTAAAACCGTCACGAATTAGAAACTAAACTTTAGTCATGAAATCTTGAGTAAGTCTAAATCAAATCCCCTCTCCCGAGCTAGATTCGAAACTTAAATCATTCAACTAATGGCCAATTAATTGGAAGCATGAAATCAAGATTACAAACATAATAACATTGCACAACTTAAACCATAAATTAATCCATAAACACAATCAACTACATCAATCCCTAAGCTTACAAGTTTAGCTACTCATGATTAAAATTACAAGCTCAACTAAACATGTAAAAGCCATAAAAATCTAACTAAAGTGAGGGAAAGAAGAATTAAACTCGTTGTAGGCCGAGACTGAACGTCCCCGTCACGATCCCCACGAACAATGGGTTGATTTCCGAATTTTCCCCTTTGCTTCAGCCTTGAATTCCTCTGATTTTGCTCTGTTTACGGCTCCAAGAAGTCCCAAAATTGGTTCCCCAAAAACCTAGTCGAAAAGAACTATTTATTCTGAAATTTCATCGTAGCGTCGAGACGCTGCCTCTAAACACGCGCGTTCTAGAAAGGAAATTACTGTAGCGTCGAGACGCTAAGGTCGCAGCGTCTCGACGCTGCGACGATTTTGCGCCTATCCGAATAAGGAATACTAGCGTCGAGACGCCTAAGGGCTAGCTTCGAGATGCTAGTCACCTTTTGACCGAATTTTGACTTTTTTCCCTTTTGATTCTTTTCCTTCCTTTGCATCTTTTTGAGTCACGAGCACCCGATTAACTCCACTATTGCATTTTAACTCCAATCAACCTTTTCCTACAAAATAAACATTAAAGCACAATAAAATGGCCCAAAAATCATAAAAGACTAGCTAAATTAAATAATTAAAGATAGCTAACTATGCTCGCTATCAGAAACTCAAACGGAGCAAAGTTTGGACCAACTTCGTCCAAACTAGATGAAAACTCTCATTGGGACGATCTTTGGGTTTCGAGCTCTCAAAAACTTAAAGGAAGTAAAGTTTGGACCATGTGTCGTCCAAACCACCTAAAGAACTCTCATTCGGACGAACTTTGAGTTCCAAACTCTCTCGAATCTCAAACGGAGCAAAGTTTGGACCAACTTCGTCCAAACTAGATGAAAAACTCTCATTGGGACGAACTTTGGGTTCCGAGCTCTCAAAAACTTAAAGGAAGTAAAGTTTGGACCATGTGTCATCCAAACCACCTAAAGAACACTCATCCGGACGAATTTTGAGTTCTAAACTTTGAGTTCTCTCTCCTTGACGGAAGTGGATGATGGGATCGGGGTACTAGGGTGGCAAGGTGGCGGCGCCGCCGTCTTGTGGGTTTGGGTTTAGGTTGCATGATGTTTTTCTTTGTGATTGTGTGTGGATCCCATCTGCATGAATTTCATTGTTGATGGGGTCTCGAGTGCTGATGGTTTGACGGTGCAAGTGGTGAATTTCGTTTGTGTATTGACGGTGCAAGCGGTGGAGTTCAACATTGCTGGTTTACGATTTTTGTTTTGAATTTCATCTACTGAGTGGGTCGGTGCAAGTGCTGATTGTGATCGTTTACGTGAGAGGTCCGTTCTTGATTGTTTGCGTGAGATTCATTTGTTGCGATTTCTTGACTGCTGGTATTGTCAGTGCAAGCGGTTAGTGGGTCTGTCTAGCGGTGGAGCGGTGGTCTGTTAGCGGTGGAGCGGTTGATTAGCGGTGGGTGTTTTGTTGGTTACGATGGGTAAGAGGCGCTCGCCGTTGAAGAAGCCCAGTGCGCCGGTGACTATTCGGAAGAAGGAAGATCAGAAGGCTGCGTCTGTTGCGAAGGTATCATCAGATCCCATGAAAAAGAATGATCTATCCGTTTCTTTAATGGCGCAGGTTCGAACTGCTGGTGATGATGGGATTCCGGTGAGTAGTGATCAGGCGAAAGTGACTGATCTGAAGAGTGTTGAGATGAAGGTTGTGCCGGCAGTGGTTGAGACGGCTGCGGGATCATCGTCTTCATTCGTTCAGGCGGTGGCTAGGGTTTCACGTACCATGCAATCTCGGGTTCAATTTGGGCCATTGGTACAGCGGGTGGGTTTGACCCATGTGGAGAATGACCCGAAGGGGAAGCAAGTGAGGGATGTGGCTGATGGTGATAATGGGCCGTCTACGTTTGGGCTTCATAAGAAAGTTAGTGCTGGTGGTGGGCAATTCAATTGTAGTCTGGACAAGGGAGGAGCAAGGTCATGGGTTGATTTGTTTGGGCCTAGATACTCTCCTTCTCCGGATTTGCTTTTTGTGCCTCCTAAGGAATTGAATGGTATACGGGTGGTGGTGCCGGATGAGGATATTCTTGAGGAAGGATTTAATTTATGGAGGAGTTCGCTTGTGGGATAGTTTATTGATGCTCGGGTTCCTTTTTCGGTTATGTCTCGTATCGTTAACAAGATTTGGGGTCATCTTGAGGAGCCTATGTTGGATTCCTAAAGTGAGTAAAAATATGATATGAAATACTCTAGAATTCCTGTGCAAGTATACACAGTCTGGAGCAAGTAATATTATCAATCCAAGGTCTGAATGAGTTTCCACTTTACCTGTTTTGTATAACTTCCTAATGGTTTCAAAGATAATAAAAATGTTGGGTTTTATCGGAATTATGCTGAAGCAAAATAAATGACAGAACAACGAGTAAACAAATAGATAGATAGATTAAAGACAGGCGCTGGTTAGGCTTTAGTGATTTTTTTCTAAGTTATGCTCTAGCAATATTATTGATCATGCATTTCTCGCAGTATTATTAGCGGATTCCTCCCGGAACTCCGGATCTTTTGGGATATGTTTCAACCCCAATGAAGAGCGACCGATCGAGCACTAGGCAACTGGCTATCCCTAGCTCAGTCACTGGCGTTCACCAATACACAATGATCGTAATGTGGAGAATTGCCACACACTCTCTAAATCATCCCTGAAACTAGAGAGAGCTATCCATACCGGCTGGCCAGGCGGGCATAAAATAAGAATAAGCACAACAATTAACCAAAATGCAATAGTCAATTTATTACTAGAGATGAAGCACAGTAATCACATTATTCCTAACCAACACCTTAAGCTACTTAGTTCATAATAAGCATAGGAATACGAATTACAATCTGAGTATGCATGTCCATCACTACAAGTTAATAAAGAAGGTAAACTCCCTAATCAGCTTGCGGTTGATGGTGTTCTTGATGATCTTCAATCTCCCTATACTATTCGGCTTCCAAGGGAAAACATGGAATGAATTTTATTTTGCGGCTACTTCCTTTTATAGAAGGATGGGAGGCTTGAATTAGGTCAACTAGGACACGTGTAAGGCTCTCCTTGATCCTTTATCTCGAAAATATCTCAATAGAAGTCGGTTCATGAAGTTGGCTAACGAGCTGTGATGTGGCAGTTTCTGCTCTCAGTTTTGCTGCAGCATAGAATTTGCTCCCTCCAGTCGCTCAGCAGCATAATCTGCATAAAGTGATTTCCAAAGCTTCCATTCTTCCAAATGGGTTAAATCATGTAATATCTCTCTAAAATCAACCCTATTAAGCATTAAAGACACACAAATCCTTATATAAATGAAGCCTAAATAACTACCTTTTGGGCAGTTATCATACCCCCAAACTTGAACTATTGCACTTCCCGAGCAATACTAACCAACCTTCCTTCAAGAATTTCAGAACATTAGACAAAGAATTAGCTTAATCAAACCAGACAGTCCAACACTACCTTTAACCTTTACTTGAGCACTCTGCAAAACCAAGCTCTGCTGCAGCAAAATGATTCCTTCAGCAGGGACAAATAATCACCACTTTTCAACTTAATTCTAAGAACTCACCACAGCCTAGCTCTATTATCAGACATTTCAAAACATATTTTTAAAGGGGTTTATAACATTATTTATCAGACTTAAAGCAGCCTTACAGTCATAAGCTCTTAAGCATGGGATGACCCACTTTATGGTGTAGTATACCCTTGCCTCAAGCTCATCACCAACTAGGCTCAATACTCATTATAAAGCTCAAAAATCCTTAGTTATTCCATCTCTTGCCCCTCAGAATGGCGACATTTTATGATAAAGCTCACCTAAGTTATGGGAGACAGAAAAACTGCTGGATCATTATTCATCCTTCAAAAACTTTTGCTCCATCAATATTTCAGCAAAATCTTCAACAAATAATTTTTCAGCAAATAATTTTTTTCTCATATTTCTCATTTTTTCAAATTTCCTAGGTCATCTTTTGACGCGAAGACAAACTGCGGGTATCACAAATGTCCCCGGTTACTCAATAACCTAGCAAATTTTAATTTGAAGGAGAGGAATGCTCGAGCAAAATAATTGGAGTAGCAAAAAGTCCCCCAAACTTGAATTATTCATTGTCCCCAATGAATCATTAATTAAGCAATTATACCCCCAAACTTAAATTTTTCTATCTGAATTTTTAAACTAAACATGGGACTAGGATTAAGCTTAAAGTGGATCATATAAGTCAATACTACCGTCAAAAATCTTCTTGCCGCAGCAACAGTCCAGGCTAGAAGAAATGCTCAAGCAAAAGGTTTCTGGAGATCAGAATACCTTGATCTAACTAAGCGTAGTCAGTCCAAGCTTCAAAAATTCAGAAGAAAATAGTTAAGTTAGAGTTAGTCAGTGCTCATAGAATAGAAACATTCAGAAATTTCATTTAAAATCATAGAAAAATATTACAAAGCAGAGATATATTTTTAAAGCAGAAGAAATTAAAAAGAAACAAGGCAAGCAATCATATAAAAGATGGGGTCAGGAATGCGCCAGCAAACAAAATATTTCATCAAAAAGCTTGCGCGCTAAAATCTCTCTTCAATCTTCCTAACCCAGATCTTCCTCTTCATCTTCTTTCTCAGCAGGCGGCGGTGGAATCCAAGGGTTCAACAGATCTTCAGGGAATGTAGGAAGGGCTGGATACGACTTGGAAAAATTCTCTTGCAGTGCCCTTCTTAAGCTGGCATCTCGATTCTTAACATAGTTCAAGAAGGTTAAAGTTTGCCTTTCAGCAAACTCCTGCCTACTGGCCGAAAGTGCCAGTTGTTCTAGAATCGTATTGATGCCGTAGATAAGTCCACCTTGACGTATCTCCTGCGTGCGCTGGAGCCGCGCCAAATTGGACGTATCAATGATCCCTTTATCAAATAGAATTGTATCACTCTCCTCCACTGGAACCCCTGTTTGTCTGCATAGCATAGTAATTGTGTTCGGAAAGAACAACTTCCCCACCTTTTTCTTCCAACAGCAGGCAATTTCATTACAAATAATTTTTCCTACGTCAATACTGAGAGACCTTAAGATAGCAAAAGCCAAAAGAATTCGTTCCCTGGATACTGTCGAGTCGTGCGTTGTCGGAAGCAACCTCTGCCTGATGAAACCCATCCACGTGTTTGCTTCCTTGTTCAAGTAAGCCGATTGGAATGTCCTTTTCTGAGTCTTTGATAGTTGCCACTGCGCCCCCTCAATTCCTACCTCCCGGACAGCATTACTCAACTGCTCCTCAGATGGCGCGACTGCCATTTCATTGAATGCCGCGTGGGGGAAGTTTTGAAGATGGTACAGTGCGTTGATCGCACTTGGACTCCAATCTATCTTGACTCCTCTAACAATTACCAGGAAACCTTCTTCTTTATCAATGTTGGCATAGAATTCACGCACCACCTGTGCGTTTACAGCCTCTGGCTTAGCACAAAACAGCTCCCAGCCGTGGTCAGCTATGCCGGTCCTTAGAAATGGCGGAAGATCATCGCTGAAACCTCTTTTGAACAGAAAATCTCTTTTCAAGAGCTCAGTGTATTTTGCTCTAGCAAAATTATTGACGAAGCGATCGTATGGCACCTGTCGCTCTGTTATTTCATCGTGCTCCTCGGATGCTTCAGCAATCTTTTTGCCCTTCTCTTCTCTCCGCTTCAGCAACTGTTCCTCCTCTGCTTTTTTCTCTTCTTCTTCTCGCCTTCTTTCCTCAGCCTCTTTTTTCTCTCGTTCCTCTTGCTCGGCCTTCTCCCTCTCGGAATCTGATGATGGAGGCGATGGGGTATCAGTCCTGATTACTGGAATGCACCCAGCCTTTCGCTTAATGCGGCGTCGTTTCGGAGGTTCAGGTATGATAACCTCCACCCGAGCCTCCTGAACTGGCTCTCTGTCTTCTTCCACTACAGCCTCCGTATGCATAACCTCACTCTGTTCCGCCTGAATTTCCTCTCGAGCCTCTTCTATAATTGCCACTTCCTGTCCATCCTTTTCTTGATTCGGTTTGTCAGATTCTTTTGGGTCTTCATCTTCTTTTGCCACAACCTCCTCCTCTCTCGCTCTTTCTTGTTCTTCAATTCTCTGCTGTCTTCTTCTTCGCTTAGCCTCCTTCTCTTCTGGCGTTCTCTTTTTCTTAGTTTTTACTTTCTGAACTTCCGGTGTGACCGGTACCTCCTCCTCTTCACTCTCCCTCTCTTTTCGAGCTCTTGTTTTAGCCATGGAAGGTATAATAGGGTTTTGACAGAGAAGGTAAAGAAAGAAAGAATAATACACGCACAAAGATTCAAAAAGACGAAGTGAAACGTGCTTACCAGAGGTTGCGAATAAATAGAGCTGCAGCAAACAAGAATCCTAACCGAAAAGATTTGCCCGGTCATAACTAATATTACCGATGCAATTAAAAATGCAAACCTGAAATTCAAAAATTACCAACGGTAAAATTGCAAATTCCAAATAGCCATGGTAAAAATTAATGCTCTGTCATCATTGGAGCCGTTGGATAATTACTCTGCGCCACGTGGCCTCATCAGAGGATGCACGCACATTTACCTGCAAGAATTCAAAGTCAAACCCAACGGTAACAATAATAAATTCCAACGGAAACCCTTCTAACTCGGCATATTTTGCTCCAGCAATATCTTTGCCGCAACAATCTGCCGAACCTGAAGAATCTTAGATACGGAATTTGAATTTTAAAATAGACAAATCAAATCCTTTCAAATTAAACCAATCAAAACAAACTTAACCTGTTATTCTCAAAAGAAGCTGAATAACTTAGAGAAAATCTCTATTAATTAAAACTAGAATTCAAATAACCGAAAATAAAATCTAGATAAAATAAAATCTAACTAACTAAAAGATAATTGCAAGATAATTTAAATAAAGAACCCGAAAATCAAATCAAATAAAAAAAAATAGATCAAATCTAACCTACCAAAAATATAAAAAATACTTAAAAGATAAAATCTAATACATCATTCAAAATTACATCTATCCTAACCGAAATCAAATTAACGAAAAATAAAATCAATTCAAACTTCGAGAGCTCAAAATTTTACTCTGTGAAATGCTCCCGCAAAAGTCCTGCTCTCTCAAACATCGACCAACCTTAGGGAAGGATATTTCGACCGAAACTCCTCACCCCAATAATGCTTCACACGCTGTCCATTCACCTTGAATAATCTCCCGTCTTTTTCATCCTGCAAAGTAATTGCTCCATTGGAGAAAACCTCAATCACAATAAACGGTCCTGACCATTTAGATTTTAATTTTCCAGGAAATAATTTTAATCTAGAATTATAAAGCAAAACTTTCTGACCCTTGACAAACTCCTTAGATTTAATTGTTTTGTCATGCCACAGCTTAGTCTTTTCCTTATACATTTTCGCATTTTCGTAAGAAAATTGACGAAATTCTTCTAACTCATTAAGCTGCAGCATTCTGATTGCTCCTGCACGACTCAGATCAAAATTTAACTTTTTCAAAGCCCAAAATGTTTTGTGCTCAAGCTCTAATGGTAAATGATAAGCTTTCCCATATACTAACCTATAGGGAGACATACCTAAAGGAGTCTTATAAGCTGTCCTATAAGCCCAAAGAGCCTCATCCAACCTAAAGGACCAATCCTTTCTAGATGGATGGACTACTTTCTCTAAAATAGCTTTAATTTCCCTATTACTAATTTCAGCTTGACCATTTGCTTGTGGGTGATAAGGGGTAGCTATCCTATGCTTAATCTCATACTTAGCTAAAAGCTTAGTTAAGATATTATTAACAAAATGTGTACCCTCATCACTCACTAGAGCCCTAGGTGTCCCAAACCGCGCAAAGATGTGCGATTGAAGAAACCTTGATACTGTCTTGGCATCACTCTGATGGCATGCGATGGCCTCCACCCACTTGGACACATAATCAACTGCCAATACGATAAAAACATTGCCATTAGAAGGGGGAAATGGTCCCATAAAGTCAATACCCCATACATCAAATAATTCAACTTCTAAAATGTAAGTAAGAGGCATTTCATCTCTAGGCCCCAAATTTCCTCTCCTTTGGCAAGCGTCACATTGCTTGTAGAACCAATGGGCATCCTTAAATAACGTAGGCCAGAAAAATCCGCAATGCAAAATCCTCATAGCCGTCCTCTGACCGCTGAAATGACCTCCATACGGCGAAGAGTGACATTGCTCCAGGATTTCCTTTGCTTCAGTACCTGAAACACACCTACGAATAATACCGTCAGAGCATTGCTTATACATAAACGGCTCATCCCAAAAGAAAATTTTCGCATCATGCTTAAACTTTTTCTTCTGCCTCCAATCCATATCAATAGGGGTGACTCCCTTTACTAAAAAGTTGGCAATATCAGCATACCAAGGGACGTCCCTGACTACCTTTACCTGAACAGCAAAAAGCTGCTCATCTGGAAAAGAATCGGAAATGGCAGATTGCTCCAGCAAAGATGATGATGGATCAAGACGAGATAAATGATCTGCAACGACATTCTCTGATCCCTTCTTGTCCTTTATCTCCAAGTCAAATTCCTGCAGTAATAAAATCCAACGAATTAGTCTAGGCTTTGCATCTTTCTTAGACATTAAATACCTTATTGCTGCATGATCTGTGAACACCGTGACTTTAGATCCAACCAAATATGGCCGAAATTTCTCAAAAGCAAACACAACAGCTAACAACTCCTTTTCAGTAGTTGTGTAGTTGACATGTGCTTCATTTAAAACCTTGCTTGCATAATATATAGGATGAATAAATTTGCCCTGCTTTTGCCCCAGCATCGCTCCTACCGCAGCATCACTCGCATCACACATTACCTCGAATGGCAAATTCCAATTAGGCGCGCAGAGAATGGGTGCTGAGATTAAAGCAGCCTTTAATGTTTCAAAAGCCTTCCTACAATCTGCATTAAAGTCAAAAACATGATCAGTGCACAATAAGTTACAAAGAGGTTTACTGATTTTGGAAAAATCCTTTATGAACCTCCTATAAAATCCAGCATGTCCTAAAAAACTCCGAATTCCCTTCACTGAATTCGGTGGCTCTAGTCTTTCGATAACCTCAACTTTTGCTCTATCAACTTCTAGACCATTTTTAGAAATCCTATGACCTAACACTATGCCCTCCTTCACCATGAAGTGGCACTTCTCCCAATTAAGTACTAGATGGGTATCCTCACATCTTTTTAATATCTTTCCTATATTATCTAAACAACTCTGAAAAGACCCTCCAAACACTGAAAAATCGTCCATAAAGACTTCAACAGTGGACTCAATCATATCAGAAAAAATTGCTAGCATACACCGCTGAAATGTTGCTGGAGCATTGCAAAGGCCGAAAGGCATTCTCCTAAAAGCGAATGTCCCATAAGGGCAGGTGAAAGTGGTTTTCTCCTGATCTTCAGGAGCAATAGTAATCTGGTTATACCCAGAATAACCATCCAAGAAACAGTAATAGGCCTGACCAGCCAATCGATCCAACATCTGGTCGATAAATGGTAGAGGGAAATGATCCTTTCGGGTGGCTTTATTAAGCCTTCTGTAATCCATACAAACCCTCCAGCCAGTTACTGTCCTGGTTGGAATCAGCTCATTATCTTTATTGCTCACCACAGTGACACCTCCTTTCTTAGGAACACATTGGACAGGGCTTACCCAATTGCTATCGGCAATTGGATAAATGATCCCAGCATCCAACCATTTAATTACCTCCTTTTTAACAACTTATTTCATTGCAGGGTTAAGCCTTCTTTGTTGCTCAATACTCCTAAAGGATCCCTCCTCTAGAGTGATTTTGTGCATACAAAAAGATGGGCTAATCCCTTGAATATCAGCCAATGTCCAACCTATAGCTTTGCGGTATTGCTGCAGCAACTTTATTAAGGCCTCCTCATGCTCCGGCATTAAATCTGATGCAACAATAATGGGCAACGTCTCACTTTCCCCAAGATACACATACTTTAGATGATCCGGTAAAGGTTTCAAATCTAAAGTGGGTGCCTCAATTAGGGATGGCTTAATTGGGGGAGCCTTTCTTTGATCTAAATCTAAAGACTCAAAAACATCCTCACACCTAAACAATTCTTTTTCATTTTTTCTATCTAAAGAACAAAATTCAAAATCTTCTACACTAACCTCTCCATGCTTTTCCGAATGCTTATCAGCTGAATCCTGTATTGCTGTCTCAATAACTGTGCTCTCCAGAATCCTAATGAAGGAACAATCCTCCATCTCGTCTGGATATTTCATGGCTTTAAACACATTAAATTTCACTTCCTCATTACAGACTCTCATTGTTAATTCTCCTTTTTGAACATCTATTAATGCCCTACCAGTAGCCAAAAATGGACGACCTAGAATAATTGGGACATCTTTATCAGCCTCATAGTCTAAAATAATAAAATCAACAGGAAATATGAACTTATCCACTTTTACTAAGACATCCTCAATTTTACCCTCTGGATATGTGATAGACCTATCAGCTAGTTGGAGTGTAACTGTGGTAGGTCTAGCTTCACCAATACCTAACTTCCAATAGACCGAAAGAGGCATAAGGTTAATGCTTGCACCCAAATCACATAGTGCTCTACCTAACTCCTTTCCACCTATAGACACAGGTATAGTAAATGACCCTGGATCCTTAGCTTTGGGGGGTAGACCATTCTTAAGAATAGCACTACACTCCTCAGTAAGAGATACAGTTTCAAACTCACCTAACCTTTTCTTTTTAGTCAAAATATCCTTAAGAAATTTAGCATAATTAGGCATTTGCTCTATAGCTTCTACTAAAGGGATATTTATATGCAACTGCTTAAGAATCTCTAAAAACTTTTTAAATTGACCATCCTGATTCTTAGGCTTTTGCCTTTGTCGAAAAGGTAGAGGTGGTACATAAGGTGGGGGCGGCACGTATGGTGGTTCTACATCTGACACAGAACCAGATGCTCCAGCATTTTCCTTGCTGCCTCCAGCACCCTGACCAAACTCCAACTCTTTTTCAACAACAACAATATTATCACTATTACTATTTAAATCCTGGGTCTTTCTAGACTCTTCTAATGGCTTACCACTCCTAAGAGTTACTGCCTTTACCTGCTCCTTACCTTCCCTTCGAGGGTGTTCGGTATCCGAAGGAAGTTTCCCTTGAGGCCTCGCCTTGAGCTCATTAGCTAGCTGACCCACTTGCAATTCCAGGGCCCTCATCGAAGCTTGATTACTTTGAATTGCGGCGTCTGTGCGAGCCATAAATTCTTTCATCATTGCCTCGAGAGAATTTCCCGAATTTTGCTGGGGCAAAGCCGGCTTATTTTGCTGGGGCATTACCTGCGCTTTAGCAAATCTCGGCTGGTTCATCTTCTGTTGCGTTTGTACGTTATTTCCTTGACCTCCCCATGAGAAGTTGGGGTGGATGCGCCAACCTGGATTATAGAAGTTAGAATAACAGTTGTTCCTCTTATTACCTACAAAAAAAATACCGACGCTGGATTGCTAGGGCAAAACTCGTAGTTGTGGTCTTCACCGCAATAGACACATGCTTTGTCTGTGACTTGGTTCACCACTGCTGCAGGCTCCATAGCTGGTGGCTGCTGATGACTAATCACTGTCACATTCTTAAGAGCATTAGCAATCATAGCAAGATCAGCCCTAATGGTGGACACACCATCAACCTCTAATACACTCTTAACCTTTTTATTCGTGCCTCTAACATCCGACCACTGACAACTATTAATAGATATTCTCTCTAAAATTTCATAAGCTTCATCAAAAGTTTTTGCCAAAAGGGCCCCTCCAGTCGAAGCATCGACCATACCTTGGGTTACTCCATTTAAACCATTGTAAAATGTTTCCATTTGAATACAATGAGGTAACCCATGGTGGGGACACTTTCGTAAAAGCTCCTTAAACCTCTCCCAAGCCTCACTAAAAGTCTCATCCTCAAGTTGCCTAAACCCTACTATTTCACTCCTTAATTTAGCATTTCTATTAGGTGGGAAATATTTACTCAAAAATTTTTCAGCTAACTCATCCAACGTCCTAATTGATCCTGGAGCAAAAGAGTTTAACCATGACTTTGCTCCATCTCTAAGAGAATACGGGAACAAAGTTAATCTAAGAGCATCTCTAGGCACTCCTTGAATTACAAAAGAATCACTAACTCCTAGAAAAGACTTAAGATGTAAATGAGGGTCTTCAGATGACAAACCATGGAATTGCCCCACGGTTTGCAACATCTGAAACATTACCGGTTTCATTTCAAAATTCGCTGCTTGGATTTGGGGACGTGCAATCCCTGGATTCAACTCATTAAACATCGGGACAGCATATGCTCGAATGGCTCTGGTCCTATCGTTCGCTATCAAGATAGGATTCTCAGCCTGATTATTTCGCTGCTCATTTTGCTCAAACAGTGGGTTTTGCTGCAGCAACGGATTCTGCTGGGGGTTTACTACTACTGGACCTTCAGGAACCTGCGGAAGTTGCGGGGCGTTCTCCATCTGGTTTCTGCGCTGCTCCCTCCTTCTGTTCCTAAATGTCCTTTCAATTTCTGGATCAAGCTCAAACCGTACCCCAGGCGGATCGCTCATGCACCAAAATCACACCTGCAAAAACAAAAGAAACAATCAAAAAGTTCTAGCACCAAACCACTAAAACACATACACAAAACAGATCAGATAAAAACTTATCCAATGTCCCCAGCAACGGCGCCAAAAACTTGTTGGGTTCCTAGAGTGAGTAAAAATATGATATGAAATACTCTAGAATTCCTGTGCAAGTATACACAGTCTGCAGCAAGTAATATTATCAATCCAAGGTCTGAATGAGTTTCCACTTTACCTGTTTTGTATAACTTCCTAATGGTTTCAAAGATAATAAAAATGTTGGGTTTTATCGGAATTATGCTGAAGCAAAATAAATGACAGAAGTAAACAAATAGACAGATAGATTAAAGACAGGCGCTGGTTAGGCTTTAGTGATTGTTTTAAGATATGCTCTAGCAATATTATTGATCATGCATTTCTCGCAGTATTATTAGCGGATTCCTCCCGGAACTCCGGATCTTTTGGGATATGTTTCAAACCCAATGAAGAGCGACCGATCGAGCACTAGGAAACTGGCTATCTCTAGCTCAGTCACTGGCGTTCACCAATACACAATGATCGTAATGTGGAGAATTGCCACACACTCTCTAAATCATCCCTGAAACTAGAGAGAGCTATCCATACCGGCTGGCCAGGCGGGCATAAAATAAGAATAAGCACAACAATTAATCAAAATGCAATAATCAATTTATTACTAGAGATGAAGCACAGTAATCACATTATTCCTAACCAACACCTTAAGCTACTTAGTTCATAATAAGCATAGGAATACGAATTACAATCTGAGTATGCATGTCCATAACTACAAGTTAAATAAGAAGGTAAACTCCCTAATCAGCTTGCGGTTGATGGTGTTCTTGATGATCTTCAATCTCCCTATACTATTCGGCTTCCAAGGGAAAACATGGAATGAATTTGACTTTGACGGCTACTTCCTTTTATAGAAGGATGGGAGGCTTGAATTAGGTCGACTAGGACACGTGTAAGGCTCTCCTTGATCCTTTATCCCGAAAATATCTCAATAAAAGTCGGTTCATGAAGTTGGCTAACGAGCTGTGATGTGGCAGTTTCTGCTCCCAGGTTTGCTGCAGCATAAAATTTGCTCCCTCCAGCTGCTCAGCAGCATAATCTGCATAAAGTGATTTCCAAAGCTTCCATTCTTCCAAATGGGTTAAATCATGTAATATCTCTCTAAAACCAACCCTAATAAGCATAAAGCACACACAAATCCCTATATAATTGAGGCCTAAATAACTACCTTTTGGGCAGTTATCATGCAACTACGCACACAATACTTAAAAGTAGGAAATACTTTTCTAAATTGACAATGCTTGAAGCAAAAGTCAATACAATATCAGGTCCTGCAGACTTGATTGAAGGTTTTTGAAAAGCAAATATTATTTTGCCTAGAGGAACAAAATTTACAATTGATAATGCTTTGTTCTCCAGTAAATCAAAAAGAAACCTTCTAAGCTTTAAAGATATACGTGGTAATGGTTATCATATAGAGACTGATGAGAAGAATAATATAGAATATCTTTATATTATATCAACTGTCTCACATGAAAAACGTATATTAGAAAAGTTGCCTGCTTTTTCTTCTGGATTATATTACACGTATATTCGTGTTATTGAAACATATGCAATAATGAACCTGAAGTTCAATGATCCAGATATATTTTCTGTTTGGCATGATCGATTGGGTCATCCTGGGTCAATAATGATGAGAAAGATTATTGAAAACTCACATGGACATCCATTGAAGAACCAGAAGATTCTTCAATCTAATGAATTTTCATGTGTTGCTTGCTCTCAAGGAAAATTAATTATTAGACCCTCACCAGCTAAAGTTGGGACTGAATCTCCCGCATTCCTAGAACGAATTCATGGTGATATATGCGGACCTATAAATCCACCAAGTGGACCATTTAGATATTTTGTGGTTCTAATTGATGCATCCAGTAGATGGTCACATGTGTGTTTATTATCAAGTCGAAACCTTGCATTTGCAAGATTACTTGCTCAAATAATTAAGTTAAGAGCACAATTTCCTAATTATGTAATTAAGAAAATTCGTCTTGATAATGCTGGTGAGTTTACATCCCAATCATTTAATGATTATTGTATGTCAATTGGGATAAGCGTTGAACATCTTGTAGCTCATGTTCATACACAAAATGGTCTAGCTGAATCATTTATAAAACATCTGCAATTAATTGCTAGACCAATGCTTAATGAGAGCAAGGCTTCCAATATCTGTATGGGGTCATGCAATTTTACATGTTGCATCGCTTATACTGTTGGGATTGGTGCCCTAAAACTCGTAGATAGTGAATGTTAAACGAATTATATACTTATTCGATAAAGGTTAATTTAGTAAAAGTCATTACTGAATAAATTAAATTGCACATATAATAGCCCAAATCCAATAAACTAAGATCCATGGCTATAGGATGAACACTTGAGCTTTATGTAGAGACATAAAAGTGGATCAAGCTTGAGTAATAGCCAAAACGGTCTATAGTATAGGAATAGGGTTGGGTACCTTATTCTGGAGACACTATGAGACGCAACCCACTTTATAGATGGTATAGACGATGTGATCCTAAATCATCCATGTAGAGACATGCGAGTGGGGGCGTCCTATGCAATGAGTTTGCATAAGACCAGGACCGAGAAATAAGTCGCTCTCGCTTTATAACACCGTTTACTGACGAGACTGACTATTTCATGTGATGACCTAGGTAACTCGATCTTAATCCTGAGCTAACTATGAACTCCTGTTTATTCGGGCTTATCCTTAGATCTGCATAGGTGAGAGTGGCTCAGTATCGCCGACTCAATAAGCCTCCCATTTCAGGGATAGGAACGGGTAGATAGCTGGGGACATAGTCGTGCAAGAAGGAATTCACTCCTACCCGAATAAGGGATAGTAGAGAGGTTGTTCCCTTAAGTGCTGACTCCGGGGCTTGAACAAAGGGATCCCGCCCTCTCATTGGCCCGAGAGGGACTCGGTTTATTGGTTGGACCATAAACCAATTGTTCATTAGAGGATCAGTGGGACTTAAGGAACTAGAAGTACTATAGGGGTAAAACGGCTTATTGACCTAGCTATAGCTACGAACAACCTGTGAAGGATCGACTTACTAATCATGGTTAAATCAAGTGGACGGAAATATATCTATAGTGAGGGGAGTGCAACTATCGGGCTATAGTGGAGTGTCCCGATAGTTAACGAATGTTGGCTAGCTTGGACAATGAGATTAGTCGGTTAGCCTCGAATCGTTGGAGCCCATGATCTATAGGTCCATTAGGTCCCCCTACTAGCTCATATCGGAATTAAGCCTAGAAAAAAGATAGGAACCTTTGAATCGTTCAAAATCGGGAAAAAGGGCATTATTGTAAATTGTGTTTGACACAATAATTTAATTATGAATTAAATTAGAAAATGAGAGATGGAGTATATAAAAGTGTTTTGAATACTATATATATGTATTAGAAATCATATATATGGAATTGCACAAGATAACAAAGATTAATTAGATTAATCATATCAAAATTAATTTGAAAATTTTAAAATTAATTACCAAGCAATCAATTTCAATTTAGAATTGAAATTGGGGGTAATTTGCAAGCTTGAAATTTGATTTCAATTTGAATTTAGTGGATTTAGTTGGAAATCCACTTAATGCATGATCATTCAAAGTGGAAAGACAACTCACTCATGCATTGTTGCATGTCTTGTGTAATGTACACCTAGAATCCACTTGAGCTTGCAAATACACCATGTGTCTTGTGTCTTGAGGCTTGGCTTTGCATGGAGAATGTCTTTAAAAGGAGTTTGAATCATATTCAAACACAAGAGAGCCATTTCCTTAATGTTATGCTGCTGGAATTTGGACTCAAAGTTCTCTCATCTCTCATTCTTCTCCATTGTTTGATGCTTCAAGCACTCCCTTCCCATTCCCTATCTTATATAGACTCCCACAAGTCGTTCTTGGCCCGAAGTATAGTGGGGAAGACTCTAGAGGTTGTCCAAGGAGCATAGGAGAGGCAAACACCACAAGGAGTTCAACATAAGTGAGCTACAAAGGTTGGTGTTTTCTAAACTCTCTATTCTGTCTTTTCTAGAACATGCATGCTTTAGGAGTAAAATTGAATGTCTTAAGTGCTTTCGATCTTCAATTGCTTCCGCATGTGTAATATGTACACCTTCATATACGCATTAGGCCAGCAGCCTATCATAAATACTCCCCAATACAATTAGCTAATGGCTAGCAGCCAAATATATCTTACTTACGAACTTTTGGAAGTGCAGTATATGTTTCAATTGCTCCACCAAAACGTACTAAGATGGGTCCTCACAGGAGGCTAGGAATATTTGTTGGATTTGATTCCCCATCAATTATTAGATATCTTGAACCCCTGACGGGTGATGTATTTACTGCACGATTTGCTGATTGTCACTTTAATGAGACACATTTTCCAACATTAGGGGGAGAGATTAAGAAGTTGGAAAATGAAATTACATGTAATGCAGCGTCATTGTCTCATTTAGATCCCCGTACAAATCAATGTGAACTAGAAGTTCAAAAGATAATTCATTTGCAAAATTGATGACATGCAAAAATGTCATCATTTTCCTAGTAATTTTAGCTAGTTTTATGCTTGAATTGTGTACTTTAATGCTATTTTCTGTTTAAATTTCAGAAAACCGAGCCAAGGAAGCAAAACCGGAATTTTGAGAGATTTTGGATGATTTTGGAGGCTTTTGGAGCAATTTGAAGAATTACATTGAAGATCCGAGTCCAAAAAGCCAAGAAGAATGAATTAGAAGCCCAAATTCATGAATTTCAAGTCTTAAAGTATCAATTTGGGTCAAGAAAAGTGCCCAAAATCCATTACAAGAAGCATTTGGGCCAAAAGAAAGTTGGAGGCCCAAAAATGGAGTCAAAATCGGGCCTTTATTGAAGATTCAGGGCCTAGCGTCTCGACGCTAAGCCTGGAGCGTCTCGACGCTAGGAAGCTGCGTGGAAAGATCCAGAATCGCGAGAGCGTCGCGACGCTGTCCAAAGTAGCGTTTCGACGCTGCGACGTCTTGGAGCCCAAGAAAAGATGACGTCAGAGCGTCTCGACGCTGTCCTTGTAGCGTCTCGACGCTGTGCCTACTAGGAGCCTATAAAAGGAGCCTTTTGCATCCATATTTTGTGTGCCAATTTGTGGGTTTTCACCCCATTCTAGAGTCTACTCTAAAATTTGGGATTTTTGGGAGAGTTTTGGAGCTTTGTTCAAGATCTTTGGAGCTCGGGATCGAAGGAGGTCGGCGCGGGATCGAGGAGATCGACACTTTTATGAGCATTTCTCTTCCCTTTTCCTTTATGTTTTAGTTTCTAGAATTGTTGTGATTAGGAATTATTGAATTTTAGTGATTATGAGTAGTAAATTCCTAAATTCTATGAGATTGATTTAGATGTTGAACCTCTGTTGAATTAATGAATTGATGTGGTTTAATTGTCATTATTGTTCATTTGTGCATTTTGTCCGTAATGCTTTTAATCAACTGATCACTGATTAAATGAATTGTTACTAAGTGGAAACTCGACGGAGAGAAGCTTAGACTAGAACTGAATGCATGACTAACGGTTATTTACCCGGGTGACACGGGACAAAATAAATAACGTTAGAGGTTGTATTGAAGGGTCGTAATGCCATACTAAGTAAATAAAGATGAGACTGAAAGGAGATTCTTTATTGAACGGTATGAGATAGGAGGAGACCGACAGGAGAATCCTTGAAATTAGGCTTCTAGACTTATGAATCAAATGATTAGTTAATCCATGTTAGTTAATTGATTAAGCATTAAAGGTCCAATTGTCGAAATCAACCACTCTAGAATTATCCCATCAAATTGTGTCTCCATTTATCTTTTGCTTTCTAGTTTAGCTTTTTGTTATTCCTTTCGGCATTAGATTTTGTTCTCTAAATAAAGCTAAGCAAGATTATTCACGGTACTTAATTGAATAAATCCAATCCCTGTGAAGACGATACTCTATACTCAAAATCACTATATTACTTGTCACGACCCGTACGCTTGCGGAATTTATAATCGTGCGAACAAGTTTTTGGCGCCGTTGCCGGGGATTGGCTAATTTCATTCAATTAATATTGTGAAGAAATTGCTTGCTTTAGATTAGAGGTTTTATTTTGCTTTCTTCGTTTTATTTTTATCCTGGTCCATTGTTCTTGTTGTGCATTTAATTGGTGTTTGCATCTGCCTGAAAGCCTGATTATTGTTGATTTATTGTTTTAAATGGCTTTTAATAGTTTTGGGTGGCCCTTTAGGGAATCTGAGCCCGAAGAACCAACACCATCATCCAATTTTTTTTATTCAAATTATCCCCCTTTAGAAGAAAAATCTCCCCTAGAAAGTTTGCTTCAAGATTTTATTGAGGATACTAGAGCCACTCAATTAGCTCTAGAAAAATCCCTATGGAGATTCCATCCCCAAGAGGATGAGAGTGAAGTGCAATCCGCTTCCATAGAAGAAAAATCTTCTTTAGATAGCTTGCTTGAAAATTTTATCCAAGAGTCTAGAGCCATGAATTTAGAATTAGAAAAATCTATGGAGAGACTCCAGACCCAAAAGGAAGATAGGGAAGTAGGATCCACTTCCATAGAGTGTCTAGTGAGTCATGTGGCCACTGATTCATTAGCGCCCATTCAAGAGCCTAATCCTTTCAATTTTGCTGAGTTTGAGCATATAGGGGTGAGTTGTATAGAAAAAGAGGAAGAATTGGATAGTTCTAGCACCCATCAAGAACAAGATTGTGAGGAAGAAAAAGAAAATGAGCCTATAGTGTTTGAGGAGTTTCAAGAGATAGAGTTTAAGGTTGAAAGGCCTTTGTCTGTTCTATCCTTCCCATCCTCTCTTGATAATGAGTGTTCTTTTTCTTGTTCTCACGAGTCAGTGTCAGAGTCAGAGTCCATTTATTTTGATCTTTCTCCTTTTATGCTTTTATTATTAAAAAAATCCCAAAAATATTTTTGCTTCAGGGTCCCATGAAAAGCTAGTAAGCTTACTAGCAATAGTCTGCTTCATTGATTCAAGGAAGAAGGGCCCAAAGAAATACGAGAATTTTTATGTGCCTTGAAAGTCTGCACAAACTCGTCTAGCTAAGAGACGTTAAACAAGCGCTTCTTGGGAGGCAACCCAAGTTTATTTTTCCGTTAATTTTCTTTTCTTTGTTTTTCAGTTTTTTGTAGTTAGAGCATGTTGATCTTTCGTTCCAGTTGATCAATTTTTGAAGGAGCTCGAGACCACATTTTCTTCCAAAAACAACCCCAATGAATGTTGAAGGCTGACATCCATGGTTTCTCTCGCACTTCAGGGCAGTATTATTCTCCCTATATTTTTTTTAAATTGTCCTTATGCATGCTTAATTAGTCTAAATAATTAATACATTGAGGACAATGTATGATTTAAGTTTGGGGGGGGAGGCTTTGTTGTTCTGATCTGAGCTTATTGAAAATTTTTTTCATGATGATTCTATTGCATCTGTTTTGATGAGGACGGTCTATGATATGATCTAGATAATGAATTTTGTTCAATTTTTGTGAAATATGAAAGCATGTTCAAGATTCATGTAAATTTAAATTTTTGCTTTGATTTCCTTGCACATGTTGAGCACTTAGCCTACTTATATGGTTTTGAATGCTTAGAACTGGATTATATTATCTAGACGTTTGTTGTCACTCCGATAGGCTTAAGATCTAATTTGAAAGATGAACGACATGAGAGTCTGTAATGTTTTACTTGGGAGAAAAATCATGTTTATTAGCCTGCAAAGAAAAGAAAAAAAATGAGAAAAGAAAAGTGAAAAAAAAAAAAGAAAAAGAAAAATAACATTAAAAAAAATAAAAAAAATAAAAAAAAATAAAAAGAATGTTCCACTTTCTTGAGAGCGTTAGTAACCAGGGGCATTCATGACACCCATCGTTTACCTTTGCATGAAAGCGCTGGAAAGAAATGAGCATGCCTCGGCATCCTGAAAGATGAGGCGCTCGTAGTTGGATGCTTTCATCACCAATGTTGGCAAGCCAGAACGAAGGCGCTACATCTAAAAGGATTCTCAAAAAAAAAAAAAAATGCAAGTTTCGGGGAGGCATACCCCGTTGTTTCAGGCACCTTAGTGGGATATTGCTTTCTTGATTGTTGGAAAGCTGGATAATTAGAGCTTAAGGCCAGTGTAGGGGGAAGATGAACTAAGGATTCTATAAACCTTTTCTAGGCTAGTAAAGACCTAATAAGGAAGCTCGCACGCACACACGCAAGGGATGAAGAGTTTAAATTTCTTGATGAAAGAATACGTTTTAATATTTCCTTTAATTGTTAGAGTTCATTATTTTGATCATTGAGCTTAGAGTCATGCATTTGCAATAGTTGATTCATATATATGGTTTTAGCTTTGCTCGGGACTAGCAAAGATTTAAGTTTGGGGGTGTGATGACATGCAAAAATGTCATCATTTTCCTAGTAATTTTAGCTAGTTTTATGCTTGAATTGTGTACTTTAATGCTATTTTCTGTTTAAATTTCAGAAAACCGAGCCAAGGAAGCAAAACCGGAATTTTGAGAGATTTTGGATGATTTTGGAGGCTTTTGGAGCAATTTGAAGAATTACATTGAAGATCCGAGTCCAAAAAGCCAAGAAGAATGAATTAGAAGCCCAAATTCATGAATTTCAAGTCTTAAAGTATCAATTTGGGTCAAGAAAAGTGCCCAAAATCCATTACAAGAAGCATTTGGGCCAAAAGAAAGTTGGAGGCCCAAAAATGGAGTCAAAATCGGGCCTTTATTGAAGATTCAGGGCCTAGCGTCTCGACGCTAAGCCTGGAGCGTCTCGACGCTAGGCAGCTGCGTGGAAAGATCCAGAATCGCGAGAGCGTCGCGACGCTGTCCAAAGTAGCGTCTCGACGCTGCGACGTCTTGGAGCCCAAGAAAAGATGACGTCAGAGCGTCTCGACGCTGTGCCTGCTGGGAGCCTATAAAAGGAGCCTTTTGCATCCATATTTTGTGTGCCAATTTGTGGGTTTTCACCCCATTCTAGAGTCTACTCTAAAATTTGGGATTTTTGGGAGAGTTTTGGAGCTTTGTTCAAGATCTTTGGAGCTCGGGATCGAAGGAGGTCGGCGCGGGATCGAGGAGATCGACACTTTTATGAGCATTTCTCTTCCCTTTTCCTTTATGTTTTAGTTTCTAGAATTGTTGTGATTAGGAATTATTGAATTTTAGTGATTATGAGTAGTAAATTCCTAAATTCTATGAGATTGATTTAGATGTTGAACCTCTGTTGAATTAATGAATTGATGTGGTTTAATTGTCATTATTGTTCATTTGTGCATTTTGTCCGTAATGCTTTTAATCAACTGATCACTGATTAAATGAATTGTTACTAAGTGGAAACTCGACGGAGAGAAGCTTAGACTAGAACTGAATGCATGACTAACGGTTATTTACCCGGGTGACACGGGACAAAATAAATAACGTTAGAGGTTGTATTGAAGGGTCGTAATGCCATACTAAGTAAATAAAGATGAGACTGAAAGGAGATTCTTTATTGAACGGTATGAGATAGGAGGAGACCGACAGGAGAATCCTTGAAATTAGGCTTCTAGACTTATGAATCAAATGATTAGTTAATCCATGTTAGTTAATTGATTAAGCATTAAAGGTCCAATTGTCGAAATCAACCACTCTAGAATTATCCCATCAAATTGTGTCTCCATTTATCTTTTGCTTTCTAGTTTAGCTTTTTGTTATTCTTTTCGGCATTAGATTTTGTTCTCTAAATAAAGCTAAGCAAGATTATTCACGGTACTTAATTGAATAAATCCAATCCCTGTGGAGACGATACTCTATACTCAAAATCACTATATTACTTGTCACGACCCGTACGCTTGCGGAATTTATAATCGTGCGAACAAAAATATTGCAAATCAAATGCCAGATGCATTTACAGATGCTAAGAAAGTGACCAAGTCACATATACCAGCTGCAAATACACCATCGAAAATTGATATCCCGACACAACAAGTTATCATAACTAATGATTCTGCGACACGCCAGAAGCGTGGTAGACCAATGGGTTCCAAAGATAAAAATCCTCGAAAAAGAAAGTAGTCAATAATCAAAACGACGTAATTGATAATGTGGATATTCCAGAAGAAATCCTGAATGTGACTACTCATAATAATATCGAAGAAGGTGAAATACCTGAGGATAATAACGAAATTTCGATAAATTATGTAATGAATGGAAAAAGATGGAACCAAAACAATATAGTTGTTGATAACATTTTTTCGTATAATGTTGCTTGCGACATCATTTCTGAAAATGATGATTATGAACCAAAATCTGTCGAAGAATGTCGACATAGAAAGGATTGGCTTAAGTGGAAAGAAGCAATCCAGACAGAATTAAACTCACTTTCAAAACGTGAGGTTTTCGGACCAGTAGTCCAGACACCAGAAGATGTCAAGCCTGTGGGATACAAATGGGTATTTGTAAGAAAAAAAATGAAAAGAATGAGGTCACAAGATATAAAGCGAGACTTGTTGCACAAGGATTCTCGCAAAGAGCTGGTATTGATTATGATGAGACATATTCTACTGTGGTGGATGCAATAACATTGAGATATTTAATTGGCCTGACTGTGTATAAAAAGCTTGACATGCATCTTATGGATGCAGTTACAGCATATTTATATGGATCTCTTGATAATGATATTTATATGAAAATCCCTGAAGGATTAAAAATACCAGAGTCATATAATTCAAATCCTAGAGAATTATATTCGATCAAATTACAGAGATCTTTATATGGATTAAAACAATCAGGACGAATGTGGTATAATCGCCTGAGTGAATATTTATTGAAAGAAGGGTATCAAAATAACCCAATTTGTCCATGTGTTTTTATAAAGAAATCACAGTCAGGATTTGCTATCATTACTGTATATGTTGATGATTTAAATATAATTGGAACTCCTGAAGAGCTTCCAAAGGCAATAGAATATCTTAAGAAAGAATTTGAGATGAAAGATCTCGGGAAAACAAAGTTTTGCCTTGGCTTACAAATTGAACATCTAGCAGATGGAATATTTATTCATCAATCAACTTATACAGAAAAGATATTAAAGAGATTTTACATGGACAAAGCACATCCATTGAACATTCCAATGGTAGTTCGTTCACTTGATGTAAAGAAGGACATCTTCCGACCTCAAGAAGATAATGAAGAGCTTCTTGGTCCAGAAGTACCATATCTTAGTGCAATTGGTGCACTTATGTATCTTGCTAATAATACACGACCTGATATAGCATTTTCAGTAAATTTATTAGCTAGATATAGTTCTTCTCCAACAAAAAGACATTGGAATGGAGTTAAACACAACCTCCGTTATCTTCGAGGGACAATTGATATGGGTTTAATTTATTCTAATAAATCAAACTTTGATCTGGTTGGTTATGCAGATGCAGGATATTTATCTGACCCACATAAAGCTAGATCTCAAACATGTTATTTATTTACATATGGAGGAACTGCTATATCATGGCGATCTATGAAGCAGACAATAACAGCTACTTCCTCAAATCATGTTGAGATCCTGGCAATTCATGAGGCTAGTCGAGAATGTGTATGGCTAAGATCAATGACTCAACACATTTGTGAAACATGCGGATTGTCCTCTAACAAAGGTTGTCCAACAACGTTATATGAAGATAATACAGCATGCATAGCCCAAATCAAAGGAGGATACATTAAAGAAGATAGAACGAAGCACATCTCACCAAAGCTCTTCTACACTCACGATCTTGAAGAAAATGGTGATATCACTGTTCAACAAATTTCTTCAAAAGACAATTTGGCAGATCTATTTACGAAGGCATTACCTACTGCGACCTTTGAGAAGTTGGTGCACAACATTGGAATGTGACGACTCAGAGATCTCAAATGATGTTTTCATGAGGGGGAGTAAATACACTGCACTCTTTTTCCCTTCGCTATGGTTTTTTCCCACTAGGTTTTCCTAGCAAGGTTTTTAATGAGGCAGTTGTTAATGTATATAAATATAATGTACTCTTTTTCCTTCACTAGGGTTTTTTCCCATTGGGTTTTTCCCAAGAAGGTTTTAACGAGGCATATATTTCATATACAATGGATATCTAAGGGGGAGTGTTGTAAATATATACCCGGTATATATAGGTATATATTAGATATCCATTAGTCTTAGTCAACCCATATTTGTAGTCATTCTTCCCCATGACTCTCCCACTCCCTTAGGAATAGCCAAGAGACTCTCACCCTCTTCTATTTTCAGCATTTTGAAGCTTGTAACCTACCCCATTACATTAGTATAAATAGGGGTTATGAGGTATGAAAAAACACACTTGAATGAAAAGCATTAGTTCTCTCTTTTCTCTCTACTTTGCTCTCTCAAATTCTCTCTTAGTTGTTTTATTGCTTTTCACGTTTTATAACAAGAGTATAATTCTCCCATGTGCCAATTTGTTATCTTGCAAAAAGACTCTTCTGGCGAAATATCTTAGGTCTTGGTCTCAACTACAGGTGTGGTTACTGTTTTGAAGCCCCCTGTGTAGGTGTTGCTACTCTTATAAGGACATTTTTATAAGTTGCTGGCCTCGGGGAGTATAGGCGTTGCCACTCCCACGAGGAACCTTGGAAGTATAGGCGTTGCCACTCCCAAGGACCTTTTGATAATTTGCTAACCTCGGGGAGTATAGGCGTTACCACTCCCACGAGGAACCTTGAGAGTATAGGCGTTGCCACTCCCACGAGGAACCTTGGAAGTATAGGTGTTGCCACTCCCAAGGACCTTTTGATAATTTGCTAACCTCGGGGAGTATAGGCATTGCCACTCCCACGAGAAACCTTGAGAGTATGGGCGTTGCCACTCCCAAGGACCTATTGATAATTTGCTAACCTCGGGGAGTATAGGCGTTGCCACTCCCACCAGGAACCTTGAGAGTATAGGTGTTGCCACTCCCAAGGACCTTTTGATAATTTTTGCTAACCTCGGGGAGTATAGGCGTTGCCACTCCCACGAGGAACCTTGAGAGTATAGGCATTGCCACTCCCAAGGACCTTTTGATAATTTTTGCTAACCTCGGGGAGTATAGGCGTTGTCACTCCCACGAGGAACCTTTAGAGTATAGGCGTTGCCACTCCCAAGGACCTTTTGATAATTTGCTAACCTCGGGGAGTATAGGCGTTGCCACTCCCACGAGGAACATTGAGAGTATAGGCGTTGCCACTCCCAAGGACCTTTTGATAATTTGCTAACCTCGGGGAGTATAGGTGTCACACCCCCTCCCGGACCACCTCTAGCTTAGCCCGAAAGACGGTGTGAAGCCAACAGACATCATCACCTCTAACGATCCCTGTTGACCCTACTGAAACTTTGAACCTGATAAACATACTAATCATGGACACAAAATATATTCCATATGAACCGCAACATAACGGAAACCCTGAAAACATATCAACATATACGAGGTGTCGCCATGACATATCTCGGTTTGGAAATAACCTGGTATAAATATCATAACCAAAGACATGTACAACTAGGATTTCCACAACCACGACCTCTAGGACTATATTATCCAATCCTTACAAAACATTTACAAAATGAACAGACTCAATTTACAACTCCACCCACGTACTGAAGCTTGATCCAGAACTTTCAGCAGACGTTGGCAGTGTATCAGGCACCGGGAGCTCGATCTCTACCTGAAAAGTGGAAAAACATTTTGAAAGAATGAGCTACGAAGCCCAGTGAGTGACTAACTTTAAAACTCTAAATCCAGAAGTCAAAAACACGTGATAAACCTTTAAACGTATAGATATGCTCAATCAAAGCGTTTAACATAAACGTGTAATGGAAAAGGTTTTCTAAAATATCTCGCAAGTTCGTCAATAAAAATCTAGCAAGGCATATCAAATACATCAAACGTTTTAACTAACATGACCGATCTACGTTGTGTAGGGCACGCCCAGTACAACCAACGTTACTAGTCCTACGATGTAGTGGGGCCCGCCCAGCACTCCCATCGTCTTTGTCGTAGTGGGGCCCGCCCAGCACTCACGACAGCATCGTTGTCACGGAGTACACTCAACGTCAACAACGGAACATAACCTGTGTGCACACGGTACCATATAGCCTCGGGCTCAATATCTCAGTCATGTAGTCAATAGAAATCTCGGAAATCACATGAAAACATTAAAACATGCCTGCTTATCGTTATCTTTCGTAAAACTCAAGCTTACTCAGCTTGCTCGTGAAAAACTTTAAATCATTAAACAATATTTGCTAACACATGCTTTACTTTAAAGATATCGTTTCAACTACTTTTCATAAAGCCATTAGCCACGTGCTCGTATATAAACCTTATTAGAAAATCTAAGCTCAAAACTCATGTTTGAAACCGTTCACAAAACCATGTATCATTCATAGAAAAGCATGTAAAACATATAATCATGAACAACCGTTTAAGAACATTTTCGAAATTCATTTTGTCACTCACAGTCTTATCTAGTTCCCCGGTTTGTAGACTCGACCTATTTCCTCTTGGCCTGTCAAATAACCAAAACCGAGCATTAGAACCATAGATAGCTTTGTTTTTCCATGCTCATGAATTCTCGACACTTGAATTAAAAACCACATCCACATTCTACTTTTCCAGATTTTCCAGATTCTATACCCTAACTTCCAACACCCATAACCTTCTCAATACTTAACCAAAATTAATGAAATACACATCAAATTCTTCATTTTCGAACACTCTACAACTTACCTGAAGAAATGAAAACGAGATGCCCAACCAATTTGTCCAGAAACGCCCCGAAATCAGACAACACCGATTCGAGCTTCTCTGTTACCCTTTATCTTCCTCCTGAAATTAGACCTACTTCAAGTACTTTTTGGCTCACGTATTCTTCATGAAAGGTTTAGCATATTGAATAAGCTTTCCAACCATACCAAATAGAGCTTCTGATTCGACTTGTGCACTCCAGAATACTCAAAACATCAGAGAACACCAGAGATCCTCCTGGTTTGCTCGAAAATCCTGTGCTCTGTTTTCCATTCCAAAAACCATCAACTTCCCATTCGATTTAGGTCAAGCTTACTTCATGAAGTTTGTTAGAAAATGAACTAACGTTCAAGAAAATCAAACCTCACCTCTTGATTCCTTCTGTGTAGCCCAAACCGACTAAAACACCAGAGGTTGACAGGTTGAACAGAGATTCTGCAATGGCTGGCTTTGCATGAGCTTTTCCCTATCTTCTTCAACCTCAAACCACGAAATTATTCTTCTTCTTCTTCCTTCACTCTCTCCTCAAAGTTCCCTGAAAGTTTCAATGGAAAAGGATGAAAAATGAGATGGAAATGGGCTGATAAAAATTGTTGTCGGTGGTGGAGTCATTGCTGTCCATTTCCATTTTCTTTCTTTTTTTTTTTCTTTTTTTTTTTTTTTTTCCTTCTTTGCTGATTTCTTTTTCTTTTATTTTTCTTTTTTTTTTTTTTCCCATTTCACTTTCTTTTCCTTTTCTTTCATTTTTCACTTTTGTTCCATTTCTTCTTGTAAATTGGTAAGTTCCAACTCCTTAAATCAACAATCAAACCACAATAACCACAAAACTTGCTATTGTCCTTCAACAATGAAACAACTTTTAATTCAACCTCCACAATAGATGACAAGACAAAATGATCCTAGAGAAGTCCCGGGTTTACAACTTACTTCCCCCTTTTCAAATTTCGTCCTCGAAATTTAGAAGTCCTTAGGTGAAGAGTGTCGGGTAACTCCTCCTCATCTGATCTTCGGACTCCCAAGTTGCCTCCTCAACTCCGTGATGCCTCCAAAGAACCTTCACGAGTGGGATCGTTTTGTTCCTCAAAACTTGCTCCTTTCTGTCGAGGATCTGAACTGCTTCTTCCTTATAACTCAAGTCTTCCTTCAGCTCAATTGGTTGCACTTTCAACACATGGGATGGATCTGGTATATATTTCCTCAACATGGACACATGAAAAACATCATGTATTCGAGCGAGTTCCGCTGGCAACTCAAGTCTATAGGCTGCTGGTCCAACTCGTTCCATTATCTGGTAAGGGCCAATATATCTAGGACTCAGCTTACCTTTCCTCCCAAAGCGAAGAACACCTCTCCATGGAGATAACTTCAAGAAAACCTGATCTCCATCCTGGAACTCTAAGTCTCTTCGTCGCTTATCTGCATAGCTCTTCTGTCGATCCTGTGCTATTCTCAGATTCTCCCTAATTAGCTTAACATTGTCTGACGTAACTTGTACCAACTCAGGACCAACTAGCTTTCGCTCTCCCACTTCGTTCCAGCACACAGGAGTCCTGCATGGTCTGCCATACAAAGCCTCGAATGGTGCCATGCCTATACTAGATTGATAGCTGTTATTATAAGCGAACTCCATAAGTGATAAGTGGGTATCCCAACTTCCCTTAAACTGAAGGACACATGCTCTTAACATGTCCTCTAAGGTCTGGATGGTCCTCTCAGACTGACCATCTGTCTGGGGATGGAACGCTGTACTGAACTTCAACTTTGTTCCCATTGCTTTCTGCACACTAGGCCAAAACTTAGAAGTAAACCTCGGATCCCTATCTGAAACTATGGACACTGGCACTCCATGTTGACTTACAATCCTGTCGACGTATAGTTTAGCTAGCTGATCTAGTGTAGACGTCGTTTTAACCGGTATAAACCGTGCTGTCTTGGTGAGTCTATCTACTATTACCCATATACCATCATGTCCGCTAGAAGTACGGGGTAATCCAAATAGAAAATCCATGGTAATATGCTCCCACTTCCACTCCGGCACTGGCAGTGGATTAAGGAGTCCTCCTGGCCTCTGTCTCACTGGTTTAACCTGTTGACAGATCAAACATCTATCGACATATTCAGCTATCTCCCGCTTCATACCAGGCCACCAGTAAGTTTTCTTCAGAGTTCTATACATCTTGGTGCTTCCTGGATGCATAGCGTAGCTGAACTGTGAGCTTCCTCTAATATAGCACTCTTAAGCTCACTAATACTCGGAACGCATAGTCTTCCCTGTTTAACTATGGCTCCGTCTCCTCTCAACTCATATTCTGCCTCTGGGCCTTGCTTGGACTTTATAAGCATCTTCTGTATGTTACTATCCTCTGACTGTCTTCTCACAATCTCTGCTACTAGAGAAGACCTAACTTGAAATTGAGCTAAAAGACTCCCTGAGCTTCCTGTAGTCATAACTGCCTTGAAACCTCTTAACGCACTTAGCAAGCTCGCTCGAATACCACACAAGGCATTCTTCGGAAGTCTCGACTTCCTACTTAATGCATCTGCTACCACGTTAGCCTTACCCGGATGATATTCTATGGTACAGTCATAGTCTTTAATTAGTTCTAGCCATCGCCTCTGCCTCAGATTCAGCTCTTTCTGATCAAAGATGTACTTCAAACTCTTATGATCTGTGAAAATGTGGCACATCTCACCGAATAAATAATGTCTCCAGATTTTCAGTGCGAAAACAACTGTTGCTAGCTCAAGATCATGGGTAGGGTAATTACACTCATGCTTCTTCAACTGCCTTGAAGCATAAGCTATTACCTTTCCTTCCTGCATCAGCACACAACCTAATCCTTGCCTCGAAGCATCACAATAGATCACATACTCCTTCCCTGTTACAGGAAGTGCTAGAATAGGCGTTGTCACCAATCTCTTTTTTAGCTCCTGGAAACTCTGTTCACATTTGTCTGACCACTCAAACTTAGCATTCTTCCTTGTCAAGGCTGTCAAGGGTAATGCTAACCGTGAGAAATCCTCAACAAAACGTCTGTAGTATCCTGCTAGGCCGAGGAAACTACGTACCTCTGTTGCACTAGCTGGTCTTTCCCAGTTGACAACAGCTTCCACTTTCTGCGGATCAACACTAACTCCGTCCGCTGAAACTACATGCCCTAAGAACACCACTTGATTCAACCAGAACTCACATTTGCTGAACTTAGCGTATAACTGTTTTTCACGTAGTGTCTGCAGAACAATCCTTAGATGTTCCTCATGGGCTTCCCTATCAATTGAGTATACTAGAATGTCATCGATGAACACTATCACAAACTGATCTAAATACTGGTGGAAGATCCTGTTCATGAGGTCCATGAAAACTGCTGGCGCATTCGTTAAACCGAATGGCATCACTAAAAACTCATAGTGCCCATACCTCGTCCTGAATGCTGTCTTAGGAATATCTGATTCTCTAACCTTCAACTGGTGATATCCTGACCTCAGATCAATCTTAGAGAACACTGCTGCTCCCCTTAACTGGTCAAACAAGTCATCGATGCGTGGTAGAGGATACTTGTTACGTATCGTGACCTTGTTTAACTGCCTATAATCAATACATAATCTCAGGGTACCATCTTTCTTCTTCACGAATAACACTGGAGCTCCCCACGGTGATACACTTGGCCTGATGTATCCCTTGTCAACTAGTTCTTGCAACTGCACCTTCAGCTCCTTAAGCTCGCTTGGAGCCATCCTGTATGGTGCCTGTGAAATAGGTGCTGTTCCTGGTAACAATTCAATAGTGAACTCCACCTCTCTATCAGGCGGCAAACCCGATAGATCAGCTGGAAAAACATCAAGATATTCATTCACCACCGGAACATCTTCTGGTTTTAGCTTTTCTTCTTGCACCTTTACTACGTGTGCAAGAAACGCTGTGCAACCTTTCCTCAACAACTTCTCAGCTTTAAGAGCTGAAATCAAACACGTAGGAATAATCTTCCTCTCACCCCTGAAAACCACTTCAGTCAAACCTGGTTTCTTAAAAGTCACGTCCTTCGTATGGCAATCCATAGAAGCATAATGAGTGAATAAGAAATCCATTCCCAAAATCACATCCAACGCCTGCAACTCTAGGGGAAGAAGATCCACTAACATACAGAGACCTTCTACTACAACCTCACAATCACGCAACACTTCCTTGACTAACAAAACGTCACCAACTGGAGTGCATATGACTAATTCCTCAGATAAAGGCTCTAGCATCCTATTCAGCTTAGTTAAAAACATGCTAGAAACAAAGGAATGCGTAGCGCCTGGATCTAATAAAACACGTGCAGGTACATTACATATCAAAATCGTACCAGTGATCACATCTGGTGCATCCTCTGCTTCCTGTTGAGTCATGGCGTAGACTTTTCCCTGCTGCCTGGGTCTCCCCAAAACTCCCTTTTGCCTTGCACCACTAGTGCCTTCTCCTACGCCTGCTAAGACTCTCGGCTGCTCAACTGTGTGGGACTCAACTCCCGGGTCCCTCTGAACTGTTGCCTTCAACTGTGGGCAATCCCTCTTGAAATGCCCTGGTTGTCCACATTGATAACACACACCAGCGCCAACAAGACACTGACCTCGATGATTCTTGCCACAACTTGCACATGATGTTCTCCTGGATTCACTAGCAACGGATTCCTGACCCGTCCGCGGTCTTGCTACTGAACTCGCAGACTGACTGGGGGCTCTCTGACTCTGCCTCTGATAGGCACTACCCGAACTCATTTGCCTCGATAATTGGCCACCAGATCGACGCTTGAAGTCTTGACGGCCTGAAACATTCACTCCAGGTGCAAACCTCCGCTGCTCACGACCTCGAAAACCACTTGCTGTTGGAGCTCCACGACTAGGCTCCGCAACCGACCTTTCCTCTATAATACTCTGCTCCACACGTAAGGCAGTCTCTACTAGCTGAGAAAAATCCGTCCACTTTGCAATAGCAGTAACTGGGGTACGTATCTCAAAACGTAGCCCTCTCTCAAACCTGCGACACCTGTCACTCTCAGATGCCACAATCACCTCAGCATACCGTGAAAGCTCGGTATACTTCCTCTCGTACTCAGCCACTGAAAGTGACCCTTGTTTCAGCTCCAGAAACTCATCTCTCTTTGCCTCACAATATGTGGCGGGATAGTACTTTTCCTCAAATATGCCTCTGAATGTCTGCCAATCTAACGTACGTGCATCACTGCGCCTGGCTATAATAGACTTCCACCATCCCTCTGCCTCCTTCTGCAAAAGGAATGTGGCTAATTTGACTTTTCGCTCCTCAGGACAACTCATCACGTCGAAGCATTTCTCCAACATATTCAACCAGACCTCTGCGTCAGCTGGATCTGTGGAACCCTCAAACACTGTGGCTCCCAACTTCTTCAACCGTTCAATCCCATACGTCTTTTCCGGATCACTAGGCCCTGCTCTCTCTGGCCTACCGATCTCCTGCGCAGATCTAGCAAATTGATCACTCCCTGCCTCATTCTGACCTCTCGGGGTACTGGATCCCCTTTCCGATTGACTTTGGGTAGGATCCTGCGTCCCGTCCTGATTCTGCCTGCGTCGTCTACTGGTACGTGGTGGCATGACTCCTATATCATATCATCACATCAGACATGCTATAGATACTTAAGTCAGATGCATGATACTAAACTGATACACACATTCTAGTCTTGACTAGACTCCCTCTCAACAATACTCGGACCATACTCCGCTAGTTCTATATGAACTGACCCAACGTGTAACTGTTTACTTCCTGGATTCTTCTTAGCACTAACTACTATGTCTCTTTTCCCATGGAGCTAACTGCTCTGATACCAAGTTGTCACACCCCCTCCCGGACCACCTCTAGCTTAGCCCGAAAGACGGTGTGAAGCCAACAGACATCATCACCTCTAACGATCCCTGTTGACCCTACTGAAACTTTGAACCTGATAAACATACTAATCATGGACACAAAATATATTCCATATGAACCGCAACATAACGGAAACCCTGAAAACATATCAACATATACGAGGTGTCGCCATGACATATCTCGGTTTGGAAATAACCTGGTATAAATATCATAACCAAAGACATGTACAACTAGGATTTCCACAACCACGACCTCTAGGACTATATTATCCAATCCTTACAAAACATTTACAAAATGAACAGACTCAATTTACAACTCCACCCACGTACTGAAGCTTGATCCAGAACTTTCAGCAGACGTTGGCAGTGTATCAGGCACCGGGAGCTCGATCTCTACCTGAAAAGTGGAAAAACATTTTGAAAGAATGAGCTACGAAGCCCAGTGAGTGACTAACTTTAAAACTCTAAATCCAGAAGTCAAAAACACGTGATAAACCTTTAAACGTATAGATATGCTCAATCAAAGCGTTTAACATAAACGTGTAATGGAAAAGGTTTTCTAAAATATCTCGCAAGTTCGTCAATAAAAATCTAGCAAGGCATATCAAATACATCAAACGTTTTAACTAACATGACCGATCTACGTTGTGTAGGGCACGCCCAGTACAACCAACGTTACTAGTCCTACGATGTAGTGGGGCCCGCCCAGCACTCCCATCGTCTTTGTCGTAGTGGGGCCCGCCCAGCACTCACGACAGCATCGTTGTCACGGAGTACACTCAACGTCAACAACGGAACATAACCTGTGTGCACACGGTACCATATAGCCTCGGGCTCAATATCTCAGTCATGTAGTCAATAGAAATCTTGGAAATCACATGAAAACATTAAAACATGCCTGCTTATCGTTATCTTTCGTAAAACTCAAGCTTACTCAGCTTGCTCGTGAAAAACTTTAAATCATTAAACAATATTTGCTAACACATGCTTTACTTTAAAGATATCGTTTCAACTACTTTTCATAAAGCCATTAGCCACGTGCTCGTATATAAACCTTATTAGAAAATCTAAGCTCAAAACTCATGTTTGAAACCGTTCACAAAACCATGTATCATTCATAGAAAAGCATGTAAAACATATAATCATGAACAACCGTTTAAGAACATTTTCGAAATTCATTTTGTCACTCACAGTCTTATCTAGTTCCCCGGTTTGTAGACTCGACCTATTTCCTCTTGGCCTGTCAAATAACCAAAACCGAGCATTAGAACCATAGATAGCTTTGTTTTTCCATGCTCATGAATTCTCGACACTTGAATTAAAAACCACATCCACATTCTACTTTTCCAGATTTTCCAGATTCTATACCCTAACTTCCAACACCCATAACCTTCTCAATACTTAACCAAAATTAATGAAATACACATCAAATTCTTCATTTTCGAACACTCTACAACTTACCTGAAGAAATGAAAACGAGATGCCCAACCAATTTGTCCAGAAACGCCCCGAAATCAGACAACACCGATTCGAGCTTCTCTGTTACCCTTTATCTTCCTCCTGAAATTAGACCTACTTCAAGTACTTTTTGGCTCACGTATTCTTCATGAAAGGTTTAGCATATTGAATAAGCTTTCCAACCATACCAAATAGAGCTTCTGATTCGACTTGTGCACTCCAGAATACTCAAAACATCAGAGAACACCAGAGATCCTCCTGGTTTGCTCGAAAATCCTGTGCTCTGTTTTCCATTCCAAAAACCATCAACTTCCCATTCGATTTAGGTCAAGCTTACTTCATGAAGTTTGTTAGAAAATGAACTAACGTTCAAGAAAATCAAACCTCACCTCTTGATTCCTTCTGTGTAGCCCAAACCGACTAAAACACCAGAGGTTGACAGGTTGAACAGAGATTCTGCAATGGCTGGCTTTGCATGAGCTTTTCCCTATCTTCTTCAACCTCAAACCACGAAATTATTCTTCTTCTTCTTCCTTCACTCTCTCCTCAAAGTTCCCTGAAAGTTTCAATGGAAAAGGATGAAAAATGAGATGGAAATGGGCTGATAAAAATTGTTGTCGGTGGTGGAGTCATTGCTGTCCATTTCCATTTTCTTTCTTTTTTTTTTTTCTTTTTTTTTTTTTTCCTTCTTTGCTGATTTCTTTTTCTTTTATTTTTCTTTTTTTTTTTTTCCCATTTCACTTTCTTTTCCTTTTCTTTCATTTTTCACTTTTGTTCCATTTCTTCTTTGTAAATTGGTAAGTTCCAACTCCTTAAATCAACAATCAAACCACAATAACCACAAAACTTGCTATTGTCCTTCAACAATGAAACAACTTTTAATTCAACCTCCACAATAGATGACAAGACAAAATGATCCTAGAGAAGTCCCGGGTTTACAATAGGCGTTGCCACTCCCACCAGGAACCTTGAGAGTATAGGTGTTGCCACTCCCAAGGACCTTTTGATAATTTTTGCTAACCTCGGGGAGTATAGGCGTTGCCACTCCCACGAGGAACCTTGAGAGTATAGGCATTGCCACTCCCAAGGACCTTTTGATAATTTTTGCTAACCTCGGGGAGTATAGGCGTTGTCACTCCCACGAGGAACCTTTAGAGTATAGGCGTTGCCACTCCCAAGGACCTTTTGATAATTTGCTAACCTCGGGGAGTATAGGCGTTGCCACTCCCACGAGGAACATTGAGAGTATAGGCGTTGCCACTCCCAAGGACCTTTTGATAATTTGCTAACCTCGGGGAGTATAGGCGTTGTCACTCCCACGAGGAACCTTGAGAGTATAGGCGTTGCCACTCCCAAGGACCTTTTGATAATTTGCTAACCTCGGGGAGTATAGGCGTTGGCACTCCCACGAGGAACCTTGAGAGTATAGGCGTTGCCACTCCCAAGGACCTTTTGATAAGTTGGCCTCTTGGTGGCCCAGCTGCTCGGGATTTCTGCATGTCATGTTCCCTCATGAAATAACATTAGTAGATAACATTATGTTGATATGGGAAAAATACTAATCATTGATTGAAACATAAGTATGTCAAGAGCAGCTTGCAAATTATGTATAGTTTGCATTTGACAAATCAATAGATAAACATAAAGTAATAAGAATGTATCAGAACTCGCAATTACGAATTGAGTAATAGATATTTAGTAAACAATCAGTTTAGTTATTGAATAAATGGCCAAGTGATTTTTTTTTATTGATTAAATATGAATTATCAATTGAAACAAATATTCCTCTTAAAATATTTAATCGAGATTCTAAAATTACACAGTTGATACGTCAAATCTACAATTCAAGTTGATCAAATCAAACAAACTCAATATCTAAAGCATGAATTATCAATTTATAGAAATATCCTCAACGAAATACTTAGGTGAGATTCTAAATTAGAGAGCAAATCAAATCTAAAGTTAATTTGAATAACTTCTAATCTTGTATTTAAAGTTACATAGATGACATGTTGACCCTTCCTCTCATAATATATTTAAAAGCAATAACTATATGCTAAATATTTCCCTAATCATAGCACTTTGAACGAAAGGCAACATCAAGTCAGGCATGACCTTCAAATTCTACAAGCATTTCAAATTAGATTGTTGTAGTATAAATAATTCCAAGGAGGAAAAGGAAAATTCAGATCAAGAAAATTCTAGTTGCATCACATATTTCAGATCACGATTTCACAGTAATGTAAAATTTTTAGCAATAAGAAGGATTAGTCGAATGATTAGAAAGATAATATTGACTACATCTATTTGTCTTTACCAAAAGTTGACTATCTAACTCTATCTACAAACTATGCCAATAAAGAATTCAACCGAACTCCAAGAAAAGCAAAGATCAGACCAAGGAAACATCTGAAGAATCAAATCCCTTGGAGACAAAATCTAAACAAATATTTTTCATAATTAAATATAAAATACTAAAACTTTAAATTTTATCTCATAAAAAATTAGTAAATGTTATTATTGAAGGGATAAGAGCCCTAGCGCAGCGGAAACGATCAGAGACCTTATCGGTATAAATATCGATTGGGATACCAATACGACGGCAAAACCACAAACATTTTACAGCTAGAAATATAAATTAAAATATGTTGTAAAACTGGTATAAAACATGCTAAAACAACATGAAACTTATAGATCTAATCTATAAAAATGGATCCTATTGATCCTAGTTCAAGAAAAACTTACCCTTGAAGTAATTCTTGAACGTTTCGCCAAAAGAACTCTTGATTCTCCCCGAAATACAGCAGCAAGAACGCCTCTTCTTTGCTGGAAAATGATCACGAACACCTCCACTTGATTGCACCGGTATTCTCAAAGGGAGTACACGTTGAGAGCTTGTGGGAGCAAAACAAATTCTAAGGCTTCTCTAGAGGGTTTTTCTTTTCTGTCGATTACAGAGAGGGAAAAACGAGAGAGTATGAGAGAGGGAGAGTTTGTGTGAGCGTCTCAGAGATCCAACTGCCCAAAAATCACACAACCCTTTTTCCTATCGTTCAGCCTATTAAAAATAGGGCAACTGCACGCATAACTTCAGGTAACTGAAGTTCAGTTACCTGATATAATTAATTATATTAATTTAAAATTCAAAATTTTAAATTATAATTAATTAATTTTCAATTAATCAATATTAATTAAAATATCATTAATTTAAATCTTATTTAAATTAATATCCCTCTTTTACCTATAGTTTAATTAAATCAAATTTAATCAAACTTAATCAATTAATTAATTCAAAATTAATTAATTAAAAAATTAATAAAATTGAACATCACATATTCAATTATTATTCTCTCTCTCAGAACTATAGTATTAATATACATCCTATGCACATTAATTATAACCTATAGTTTTAATATGAATCAAATTCATATTTTAATTTAATATTCGAACCCCTTCGAATACTTAACCCTTCCTTAGAATTTCACCTCAACGCCTTAAATGAGCTACCGATGGGACCTAATGGACCTACAGATCAGAAGCTCCAACGATATGAGATTAGTTGGCTAAACTCATTAACCAAGTTAATCAATATTCGTTAACTGTGGTTCACTCCACTAAAGAACCACAGCTGCACTCTTCTCACTGCAGATATATTTTTGTGTCCACGGATATCGACCGTCAACAGCAAGTTAGCCCTTCACGTGTGTTCGTACCCCAGCTAGGTCAAATTACTGTTTTACCCCTGGGCTACCTCTTGATCCTTAAGTACCAGTGCTCCTCTAATGAACAACCTGTTTGTGGTCCAACCAGCAAACAGAAATCCCTCTCGTGCCATAAAGAGGGTAGGGCCCATTGTTCAAGACCCGGAGACACCACTTAAGGGAACACACCTCTACTTACCCTAATATCGGGAAGGAGTGAATTCCATCTTGTAAGACTACGTTCCCAGCTCCCCACTCGGTCTTGTCCCCAAAATGGTAGGCTTATTGAGTCGGCGAACAGGCCACTCTCACCCGTACAAATCAAAGGACAATCCCTTATGGACAGGAGTCCATAATCCACTCAGGATTAAGGCCAAGTTGCCTAGGTCATCCTAGTGAAATAGAAACCGAGCTAACTAACGGTGTTACAGTTAGTGGTTACCTATTTCGCGGTCCGGTCTTTGTGCAAACTCATTGCACAGGATACCCCCACTCGCATGTCAACCACATGAACGCGTTGGATCACTACGTTTGTATCAATATACAAAGCGGGTCGTATCCATAGTGTCACCAGGATAAGGTACCCAGCCTTATCCCTATACTACAGACCCTTTAGGCTAAAACTTGAACATTGATCCCCGTATGTCCCTACATACTAGCTCAAGCCTCATTCTATTAGTCTTGGATGTTTAGTTTATTGGATCAGGGTTATTAAGACAAGATATAATACAAACACTGAATAATACATCACTTTATTAATGTTCGGTCAAATGTACATTTACTATCTACGAGTTTTAGGGCATAAAACCCAACAATTATTCCATTAGAAATCCAAGATTTGGTATATTACTTGAAGATATGAGCTAATTTGATGGAGTGAAAGTGAATTTCGTACTAAAATCTGTTTAAAAATCTTAAAGATAAAAGTAATTTTTTAAAAGTAGATATACAATCATAGCAACATATTTATAAAACATTTATACTAAAGAATATAATAAAAATAATTCAACCCTTGAGTTTGAAAATTACCACACCAAACGGCAACATGAGAAAATGAGGAAAACTAAACTCGCATGGCTGCAGGAGAAAAAATGGAATCTACGGCAAACTGGAAGTTGCATGCTGCAAGGTCAATCCGTGAGTCTTTTATTGGACGGTGACTGCATCTTGCAATGGTTTTGAATTGATTAAACCGTGTGGGTTTTTATCGGCAACTACGACATAGGCCTTTAAAATTTAAACTCAGAGAAAGAAATTTGTCGCACGCGAAGTTCATCATCGCACTAATTGATATACAATTTTTACTAGAAGTCTTCTTTCCCACAGACGGGGCCAACTGTTGATGCCGAAATTTGGCCAAAGGACTCACCTGACGTTCACGTGACATCAACGGTAAATTTATTTGAATGGGAAAGACGTGGCCTGCAAAACAAGAGAGAAGTAAGCCCCGACGATCATAAGTGAAGCAAATAAAGTAATAATATAGAAGAAGAAAATAGATACCAAGTTGAGTCCCCTGACTTGGGGTGAACCTCTTCTATTTATAGCTTAAATTAGGGTTTTCCCCTTTGTTATGAAACCCCCAAGAAATGGATCTAACAACCTTGCTAATAAACAAGACCTTTAGATCTCAAATCTGAAAACCCCAAAGAACAATATGGAACCAACCCAAGGAAAAGTTTTTGAACGGATTACCTTGACGATCAAGATCAAGAGTAAAGAAAACTCGTTTCTAAACTCGTGATTCGAATCACTCCACAAGAGGTATGATCAACACCACTTGAATGACTCTAGCATGCAAGATCTAAACACAAGAAATTGCACAAATTTGAAAAAAAACTCAGCTCAACACAAAGCTAAGAGAAAACTCAATAGATTTCACTCCAAATATTCTGGTTTGTGTTACATCCAAGATGGCTTTTTATAGCCTTCAAAATATAACCTAAATTCAGCTTAAATGACATATTTAAGAGTGTAACCTCCACAATTTAAAGCCCATAATCAGCCACTACTCAAATGTAACCTATAAGTAATGAAAAAGACTTAAAAACAGAAAATTACATAATGGAGGGCCATAAATCCGGGAATTGAACTCCAATGGTTAGCTTTGAGTTGTTTGTAACCTCCCATATTAATTTAAGCTTCACTTGGAGTAGTTTAAGCTTAAGTTCCATAAAGGCAACTATAGTTCATTAAATGCAAGTCAAAATGCATTTAACGTGTCTCCATCTTGAATCTCAATTTTGGAAATAGTGTAGGGAAATAGTCCAACATCTCCTTGAACGTCCTTTGTCGAGCTCATCATAGCTTGAATATAGGTGATTAATGCTTGTTGTAGCTTCTTGGCTCTTGACCTTGTAATTGGACCTTGAGGCATGACAATAGATGTAGCTTGGTTCACATCACCCTTCCTTTTAGGAGAGTGAGTAGCCTTAGAGATTGATTCAGGCCCATTGGACCTCCGTGGGCTTGTTTCTCCTATAGGCTTCTATCATTCTGACTTTCTTAGAGCTACGTCCAAATTTACTCATAACACAAATCAACATTATCTCATTTGAAAATCAACACATGACACACCTTAATCACTATCTCAATCAATTCCTTCGATTTGATATTGGTAGTAGGCTTTAAGTTATTCACTAAATGTCTATTTGGTGGGCTTATTTTTTAATTTTTTTTTTTAAATTATATGATTCAAAAGTGTCATGGTAATATATTTTGTAATCTTTTCAATAATTACACTAAAAAAAAGTTAAACTATCAAAAATTTCGAGAAACTATGGAGTTGGTTTCAATTACACCTCTAAGCTTTGAAAAGTTTCCTTTGAAACCTTGAAGTTTGAGGTTTTTTTTTTTTTTTTTGAAAAATTGAAGTTTGAGGTTTGTTTCAATGTAATCCTTGAAAGGCTTTTACCGTTAAATTCATGTGGATGGAAAAATAACATGTTTGCATATGTGTATTATTGCTTATGTGAAGAGATTTGGACACATACATAGGAAAAAAAATATATAAAAACACATACAAGCACGTCACTCTCCATCGCCATGAATCTAACAAAAATAACTTTCAAAAGTCAAACAAACTACAAATTTTAAGAGTTACAATGAAACTTTTCAAAGTCTGAGTGATAATTGAAACAAATTCTAGAGTTCGGGATACTTTTAATAATTTTAAAAAATAATAATAATAATAATAACAACACTCCAACACGGAACAAAACTATAATATTCTTAAGAAATTTTTTATTAAATAAATTATATTTCTTATAAAGTAGCCAAACAACACATGATTAAAGTTATTATATGATAAAAACTTGGGAAAAATACACTTTTAGTCCCTGAGGTTTGGGTTAAGTGACAGTTTGGTCCCTGAGTTTTCAAACTCAACAAAAATACCCCTGAGGTTTGAGATAAGTAGCATTTTGGTCCCTGCCGTCTATTTTTCTGTTAAATACTAACGCTTGCTGACGTGGCACTATTATTTTAATAAAAAAATTATTTTTTTATATTTTTTAAATAAAAACATTAAATAATAATAAAATATTATTATTTTATTTAAATTATTTCTCTCTCTTCCTTTCTTCTCCCCCATCTTCTTTCAACCTTCTTATCTCCTTCTTCTTCTTCAGCTCCGGTGGCCGGACGCCACCGGCTGCCGGCGAGCGGTGGCGGCGGCGGCCGGCATTTTTTTTTTTTTTCTTTCTTTCTCCCCTTTTCTTCTCTCCTTTCTTTCTCTCTTTCCTTCAATTTTTTTTTTTTTTAATAAAAAGAAGGGAGAAGGAGGAGGAGCCCTCCTCCCTCCTCCCGTCACCGGCGCGAAACGTGGGTTGTAGAACAACTATTTTTCTTTCCGATTATGGAGAAGTTGTAGAACAGCTGCAGAAGTTTTTGCTACTCTGAATGGTTCATATATGTAACGGAGTGTCGATGGTTACGACTGTTGAGATTTAGTTTGGTGGTTTGAAGATGTTCTACCGATTGGAAACCGAGGAATGTGAACGAGTGACAGTAACAGACTCGTGGGAGTGAAGTATTGTTAACTTTGTTGACAACGTATCAGTATGAGGAATTCGGGAATAATTTGAGGTTGCAGTATGAGTTGTAACGAGAAGAATAGAGGGGGAGATGATAGGGAAACCGAACAGCCAGTTTTGAGGAACTCTGTTGAGGCAGAACGGAGACCGGTCATCCAAAACGGATCCATAACGGCCCAACAGTTGACGATAGATGATAATCTTCTCGTTGACCCAAAATTACTGTTTATTGGATCGAAGATTGGCGAAGGTGCCCATGGAAAGGTTTATGAAGGCAGGTCAGTGTGAATTATTTGTCTGAAATTTCGTTGTTTACTATTTACTACCGTACTGTAAACATTGTTGTTTTACAGCCTTGGTTTGAAGAATCTGATAGTTTAGAAATAATGGAGTGGCACAAACAATTTGGTTTTGGTAATTTGTCGTCATAACGAGTTTAATTTCATATTTATCCAACCCACGTATCTGATATGCTTTTATTCAAGTGCATTCCATAAACAAAAGTAGCTGGTTTGAAGGAAAGAGAGAAAGAAAGGAGAGAAGAAAAGGGGAGAAAGAAAGGAAAAAAAAAAAAAAAAAAATCCGGCGGCCGGCCACCGGAGCTGAAGAAGAAGAAGGAGATAAGAAGGTTGAAAGAAGATGGGGAGAAGAAAGGAAGAGAGAGAGAAAGAATTTAAATAAAATAATAATATTTTATTATTTTAATATGTTTTTATTTAAAAAAATATAAAAAATAATTTTTTTTATTAAAATAATAGTGCCACGTCAGCAACCGTTAGTATTTAACAGAAAAATAGACGGCAGGGACCAAAGTGCTACTTATCTCAAACCTCAGGGGTATTTTTGTTGAGTTTGAAAACTCAAGGACCAAACTGTCACTTAACCCAAACTTCAGGGACTAAAAGTGTATTTTTCCCTAAAAACTTTGACCATAATATACTATTTATGTTATATACTTATTATTATTTTTTAAAATTAAAATATGATATATTCTAACTTATAACAAAATATAATAAGTTATATAATTATAAAAAGTTTTTAACATAAAATATATATATTAATGAAATTATGGACAAAATTTGAGATTTGACCAAACTTTTATTCCGTAACCTTACAATATTTGCCAACGAGAGCTTAGCTCAATTGACATAAAATTGTACCGATAACCATAAGTTTTGTGATTTGAATCCCCTCCCCACATATTGTAGAGAAGAAGAAGAAAAAAAAAATTATTCATAGAACTCAATTGCCCAACTCCTTTAACTATTTTTTTTTTTTTTTTGGAAACTCTTATAACTACTTGAGAAAACTTCAAAAGGTAATAAATATATTATCTACAAAGTTATTCTTGAATTTGACTAATTAGAATCTAATTCAAATGTTATAAACCATAAATTCTTTTGAACATTCTTTGACATACACAGTTACTAAGGTTACATCTCTTTCATATATTTCATTCCAACTGAATTAACCAAAATTTATAACAAATTCATTCTGGTCGGCATAGGAGGTAACAATGTAAAATCGCAACAATTATATTTTATTTTATTTTTTGAATTCATTTACTGGACATATTACATAATTGGTCCATAGAGAGTACTTTTCATTAGAGCAACTAACAACCATGAATATGAAGGCACAGAAAAAAATTAGTTTTAGAATTTAAACCGTCTTTATCATTAAAAGTTACGATCTCTTATAGACTATCATTTTTTTATTTCTTATTTTCCATTTGGTTGAGTTGGTTAGTTGAAAATGTCAACATCATATCAAATTTCTCCACACTAAATTTGATGTATTAGGGCAACACGTCTTTCTCATAATATTATCCACTTTAGATTTAAGTCCACGTAAATTTATTGGAGTACTTTATCCAAAAACTCTCATATAGATGAAAATATTGTCTTGTACTAGATCTTTAGTACTCTTTTAACTAATATAAAACTAAGTTTGCATTCTCCAACAACAATAGATTCAAGTACAATATTTTAGGTCCCATTTGATAACTATTTGATTTTTGGTTTTTGGTCCACAATCCTTAACATAGAAAATGTTGAATGGATAACTGATCAATATTACATTTCTTTAAGCAAGAAAAAGGTCATAGCAGTATCTAAGGTCAAATAAATCCAACCAACTAGAGAACTAATAGACTTAGATTAAGAGATATAGGATCACACAAGTCAGGATCCAATGGCATCAAAGACATTTTTGTGCAGCTACATTTAGACTTTAAAAATAAGATTACGAACTACACTGAAAGTTAAAAAGAAATTACTAGGGTTTTGTGCAGCTACATTTAGACTTTAAAAATAAGATTACGAACTACACTGAAAGTTAAAAAGAAATTACTAGGGTTTCCGCATTGCTCAGAACAATACACATCCCAGCATCTTCTTAATCTATCCTACTTGACTAGTAGTCAAAAACTATATTTAGTATGTGACTACAAGTAAATAACTTTTTCTTTTTTGGGATAAGAAACAAGGCATATGTATTGACATAACTAAGTTTATACAAAAAGGGAAGATGAAATATCTCCCACTAGACCAAGAGGTTACAAAAAAGACCCCCAATTAGCTGAGGTATGAACAATATCATAATTACAAAAAGACTTAGAAAGAAAGAGAACACCAGAATACTTATGGATAACTGACCGGCATGTCAGTATTTCTTTCATTTCATCTTTGGACTTTTGCACAACTTCCTCCATTTATCTTTAAGATCTATTGATGTACGATCTTGCAGAAACACATTACTACCAAATTCTAAAATCTTTTTCCAAGGTATGTTTGGACTTCTTTCAACAGAACTAGAGAATTTTCGAACTCCCTCCTGCAGAAATAAAAGTAAATCTTAAAGAAGTATAATAACATGCAAGAAACATGCAATCCTAACAAAAAAATAAAGATGAGAAACAGGAAAAAGGAAAAAAAAAAAAAAAAACATAGACAAGACTAATGAATAACTACATTATTTTCAAGTTCTTATGAACAAAAAGAAAGAGAGTAACAAAAATAAAATATTTGATTTATGTTGCACAAAGGTAATATGAAGTCATTCATGATAAAAATCATGATAAGCAAACGTTTGGAATCATTTTTAGCATACAATCTTTATTTTCAAAAAAAATTAATGGACAAAAGATGACTACCCTCAGTGTCTCTTCCTCCTCAGCTGCCCAGGGTAGTTTCTTCCGTCTGAATTGATGAGTTTCTGGACACGTACTGCACAAAAAACAAGGTTGAAAATTTAGGGCTTTTTTGAAGCGCAATAGACCTTTGAAGCTTAAGCGCAAAATGCAGATAAAACTCGCAAGAAATACTTTAAAAAAATAAAATAAAAAATAAAGTTATTGAAAGAGGAAAATTAGAGGTTCTAAGAGATTATTTAAATAAAAGAAGACTTTTTAAAGGACATTTTTAATTTATTTTAAACAATTATTTAAAAAACAAAAAACAAAATGAGGTGTTGGGTCATGCGCATGAGGGCACCTCGCTTCAAGAACATGAAAACTTTTATCCCACTAATTTGTTATGAATTACTCCATAACAAATATTCCATACTTGAATACATAGTTATTCTAAACCAAAACAGGAATGAAGGGCAATAGCCAATAGTAACTAATTACTATAGAAGTACGAAGAAACTAACTGATGAGATTTCCGTCGAAATCTGATGGAGTATCTAGAAATGATAGACTCGTCGTTTTCATCATCAGAAAATTTTTCTCCTTCAACATTAATTGCATAAGCAAGTTCTTCATTGTCATCGGTTTAATATTGTAAACCTTCTCGCATAGTCGTTGCTTCAACTGGCCCTTGATCTTCGTGGAGAATATCAGAAATGTCATGCTGCTTTGTGGCTTTTTGACCATCTTCCAATTCTGCAACATTGCCTTGACACTCTTGGTCCACCAATTCAGTTACTGCATTGCCTTGACGCTCTTGGTCCACCAATTCCGCTACTGCATTGTCTCAACGCTCTTCGTCCACCAATTCTGCTACTTTATTTCCTTGATGCTCTTGGTCCACCAATTCATTGTCGTTTTTCTCTCCATATAAAACATCAGGTGCTACTCTCAAAGGACTTGCATCGTTTTCCATATGATTGGAATTGATAATATGCAATGGGTTTGACAACTCTATTATTGGCTCAATATCTGTTGAGGATTGATCAACAACTTCATTTACTTGTTTTCCATCTAAAGTTACTTGATTGTGTTTATTTTCCAAGTCCACATTTTCAAAAATTTTAGCAACGTCCTCAACTCCAACTTTTCGTGAAGGATCAAGATCTTTTTGTTGCAATACCTCTTTAATGACTATTGACTGATGTCCCAAAGCAGTATCAAAAAAAGTAGCAACATTTTTCTTTGCCAATGTAGCGTGCTTCTTAGCTTCAAGGTATTATGATATAAGTGAATATGAGCAGAAAGGACAATAAAAATCGCCTTCATCATTCATCCTAGTCGAGGAACCCAAGCACTTATCATGAACCACCAAAGGACAATCATAGTATCACAAGACAACAAATGACCACCTCCATTACACTTCACACAAACAGTTAGCTCTCTCCTATCAGCTAATAGAAAAGAATCGTGATCGACCATACATTGAGAACTAAAGAATTCTTTTTTTTTCATGGCAATATCAATCCTTTCATTATGATATCTATCACTATCATTATCACTTAACATGTCTTTCTCTTCCTCATCAGGACTCATGCCAACATCAATATTGGTAGCAATAGTCTTCGGCAGAACCCCACTATGAGACATATTATTCATTTCGTTTACATGATTATCATGCCCAAAATCACACTCGGGATCATCAGTGATGATATCATGCTGATTTCCTTCGGCAGGAGAAATACTAGATCCTTTTGGCTCAATAGGCAGTTCACTTCCATCTTTTGCTTTCTCGATAATAACAACTTCATGCATCTCACCATCTTGTGTACAATCCTGCATAGTATAATAGGAAATACCTAATTCACCCTCATGTGATACATCAGTAGCAATACACCGTCCAGACTTCATTGACCCAAAACGCTCTTCTTCTACAAGTTTGTCTTCCCCCAAAGTCATCTGATGTTCATCCAAGTGATCAGTATCATCTCTCTCATTTGGCACGATTCTTTCAGGTGAATCTTCCAACACCTCTGTTCCATGTGAAGAAGCCACTTCCTGCCCGGAATACAAAGTATGTGCAGAATGCTGCTCAAGTTTCTTAATGTTTATGTAACCATCATCACAATCGGGTAACTGTCTAGCCTCATCTTCGGATATAAACTCAACGACACTCCTTTTAGAAGGTAACAAACTAGAGCTAGATTGGCTCACCACTGATATTATTCTTTCATCCTCAGGAAGTAGAGGGCTTCCTTTGCCTTTTTCTTTTTGACCTCGAGGATCAGGGAAGCTACTATCAAGTCTCCTGCTAAGCTCAATACCATTCTCATTATTTGGAGAAATGCTATCCCTCTTATTTATGGGTGTCAAGCCACTCTTCTTCATTAAGAAATCAGCATATGGATGTGTACCATCAATAATAGTATCTTTCAGCTGTTCAAAAAGAAATAAATCCACCACATTACAAATGGTCATACATGAGGTAAGGGATGGAAGAAAACGAAGTAGAGACAAGTCTTGAAATCTCTTCACCTGATGTAATGTACAACGCATGGATGCTCTTCTTTGGTCAATAAAGGGTCTAACATCCCATTTTGACATATCTGGTCCAGCCACTCTTAAGGCAGACTTTGGAATCTAACAACAACAGCAAAAAAAAGTTCTATCTCAATGCATGTTCAGTTCTGAAAAGCCAGAATATATCTATTTGATATGGAGATAAAATCAGGCTCAGTTTGCATCTCAAAAACACATTGCATTATAGCACCTGGGAATTCAGAAATCTACTACTAAGTTTTGAAAAAGTATTACCTCCTTACATATGCGTTTAACAACATGTTCACAGCTCCTAGATGAATCAAACGTAACTTTTGGTTCTTGAGTAGGAGGACCATTTTCTCCAATATAATTTAAAGGATCAAACAAACCCTCTAAGCATTTCAAAGCAACCATTTCCCCAGCATTCTTTCTCGTCTCCTCAGGTAATTCTAAAGCCTTATCAATTACATCTGTAAAATGAGAGAACGCTGACTTATACAACTAACACGCAAAAAAACGATTGAAAAGCATCATGAAAATTGATAGTGAATACCATGTAATAGAGATGGTTTTATTTCCTTGAAACTTGCAAGGGCTTCGATGGTCCAATGCCAAGCAAGAGCTGAACTAGAAGCAAATTCGGCTCCATTCTCCATCGGGAATCAATATTCAACGCACGAATTCAACAAAGCCGCTGCATTCAAAATATTTCCAAATGAAAAGCTCTGAAGTATGAGGGGTTGTTTATTCAACTAAAATTACCAGGTTGGCGACAACGAACGGAGAAGAAGTTGCCGCGATTAGTGTGGATGGAGGATATGAAGAAGAATGAAAAACAAAAACCCTGAAAAACGAAAAGACAGTCGAATGGGGAAGAAGAAATAATAGAAACGAAAATTCATTCCATTACAAGCTTAGGGTGCGTTTCGGGTTGATTTTGGACGGAGTTAAAAGTGATTAGAAAATAATCTTTTAATTGTTGGAAAAAAATAAATTTTGACCCGAACTTTGCAGGTTGTAGCAATTTTAACCCTAAACTTTCAATTTTAGCAAACTGAACTCCAAACTTAACAAATTGTATCAATTTGAACCTCCAACTTGCATAAATGTTGCAATGTAGACATTTTGTCAACTTTTCATTTGAATTGCTATTAAAATATGCAATTGACAATTTCCTTTTATTTTTTTTAATTCACATTGCATCTTAGGTAGTGTTTGGTAAGAAATTTGTTGGAAAAACTCTTTAAGAAATCAAATATCTCAAACAATTCTTCTCATTATTATATGTATATATATAAAAAGTCACAGAGTTATTGGCAACAAGAAAAGTCTAGCAAATATGAGAAATAAGAAACTCGAAATTTCTTTATTTTCGTTTCCTAAATTTGTACATTCTTCTAATTAGCAAGAAAAAAAACATTAAAAGAAAGGAAAAAAAAACTCACAAAGTTCTTAGCAACAAGAAAAAAACCAGCGAATATTTGAAGATAAAAAACCTCCAAAATTTCTTTGCTTTTGTAACCTTAAATAACAGCGAAAAAAACTCTCATAAAATCCTCAACAACGAGAAAAAGTCATCTAAAATAAAGTTTCTTCAATATTTTATTTATAAGAAACCAATTCAGATGCAATGTGAATTAAGAAAAAAAAATAAATAATCAATTACGTACAGTTGTTCAAAAAAAAAGTTAATCAAAGATATACATTGTAACACTTATGAAAGTTTAGGGTTAAAATCGATACGATTTGATAAGTTTGAGGTTCAATTTGATGAAATTGAAAGTTCAGGGTTAAAATTGATACAACTTGTTAAGTTTAGGGTTCAATTTGATGAAATTGAAAGTTCAGGGTTAAAATTGAAACAACCCCTAAAGTTTAGGGTTAAAAATAATTTTTTCCCTTAATTATTTTAGTGTTGGGTAAAACAAATTATAAATTAATTTTTATAAAAGTACTTTTTCAACCATAATTTGCAAAATCCAATAATTATAGAGCTTTCCTAAAAATCTAATTTGTAACTAACTATCTTTTACACATTTGTGATTCATGTCAATCATTTTTTTTTAATTTAAGTTAAATATTTGTATTCTATTATCTTATACTCAATTGAAATTATTTGTTTTTATTCTCTAAAAAAAGAAAAATTATTTATTTTTTTTAGAAGAAAAAGAAAAATTATTTGTTTTTATTTTTATTTAAATTGAAATAATGTTTTTTTCAATACTAGTAGCAAGTTATATTATTTAGCAAAATATAAACATATCCTAGTTTAAACATAAAATTATATTTTAAAATAATTAGGGAAAAATACACTTTTAGTCCCTGAGGTTTGAGTTAGGTTTCAGTTTGGTCCTTGAGTTTGACAATTTAATCCCTGAGGTTTGCATTTCGTTTCATTTCAGTCCCTCCATCCATTTTTCCGTTAGATTTTAACAGATCGCTGATGTGGCACCTATTTTTTTTATTAAATTTTTTTTTTCATTTGTTAAAATAAGAATATTAATTTTAAATATTTTTTTTTCTTTCTTCTTCTTCAACCCCTTCACCACCCACCCTCCTTATTCTTTTTCAACCTTCCTCACACCGCCAACAACCGCCAGCAATCGCCGCTTGCCGGCACGGCCGCCGATGACAACTTTTTTTTTCCTATTTTCTTCTTCTTCCCTCTCCTCTCTTTTTTCTTCTTCTTATTTTCTTCTCTTTCTTTACTGTGTTTTTTTTTAAAAGGATGTCGTCGTTCACCCACCATCGCTTGCCCAGATCTACGAAAGTCCAAATCTCGCCCATAGACCAGATCTCGTGAAGGTTCCAAACGCAGCTCGTCGCCCACTCGACTCGTTCAGATCTCGTGAATATCCATTTAGATCTCACGAATATCCGCTTAGATCTCGTGAATATCCTCTCGTCGCCGCTCACAAAGATCCGGTCGTGAAGATCCGCTCATCGCCGCTAGTCGTAGCTCGTGAAGATCCGTCAGATATCGCAAAGATTCACTCGTTGTCACTTAGTTCCACTCGTTGTCGCTCAGTTTCGCTCGCCCTCGCTCAGATCTGCTCGTCGTCGCTCGTCGTCCAGAAGATCCACTCGTCTCTTCATTCCAACTGTCGCGGTTCTAGCCGCTCTTCGTTCCGCTCTGAAGATCCGTTGTCGTTCTAGCTGTTCTTCGTTTCAGCTGTCGCATTCGTTTTTTGTTTTTTTAGACAGTGAAAGAATATGACAAAAGAGAAAAGGGAAGAAGACAATAACAACAAAATATTGTCAGCGACGGCAGTCGGTCACCAATGGCTAGTTGGTGGTGTGAGGATTGTTGAAGAAGAAGAGGAAGGTGATGATGTGAAGGAGTTGAAGAAGAAAAAAAAAGAATTAAAAATTATTATTTTTATTATTTTTATTTAAAAAATGAAAATTAATTTTTAATAAAAAAAATAGGTGTCACGTCAGTGGTTTGTTAAAATGTAACGGAAAAATGGATGGATGGACTAAAATGAAACGAAATCCAAACCTCAAGGACTAAATTGTCGAGTTTGAAAACTCGGGGACCCAAATGAAACCTAACTCAAACCTCAGGGACTAAAAGTGTATTTTTTCCAAATAATTATTTTATATGTTTAAAAATATATATATAGTTATCTTATAATATCAACGCATTAAATTTATTTATTGAAAAAATATAATTAAACTGCAACAATTAATTTACCAAACACCTTAACCTGCTTTTTCATCTATAAAACTAAAATTTGTCAAACACTAATTTACTTCATAATACAACTGATTTTTTTAAAAGCACAGTTAACAACAATTATTTCAAAAGCTACAACAAATAGTTTTCTATTAATGATATAAATCTAACTTTCTATAACGTTTCTATCATTGATAGAAACATATCACTTCTAGATTTCTATCAGTGATATATTTTAGTTCATCAACATTTAGTGTTCGCTCCTAGATTAATTATGTTACCCCCAGTCCATACAGTTGTAATACTCCAGGTCGTCGACATCCTCAAAGAGTGTTCCATCCACAACACGTTTTTGCTTGTTCTTCCCCATCATCGCCAGTGTAATACCAAACCGACCTTCACTGCATCATCGTTTGATTCAAAGTCAACTTCCTGTACTCTTCCTCAAAGGCATCGAGGTGGAATGTCTTCGACAAATTCCTATTGTCGAAGTACTTTATCTCCAACTCCTCCATTGCTTCCTCGTCTTAGAAAACTTGAAGAGTGGGGGTCCTCCACCATCCAATCATAAGAAGGAATTATTCTTTCGAGAAAGTCACAACCGTCCCTCTAAGGTCGTAGCTCAAGGCATCCATTTGTTCGGCTTGGACTTCCTTCAGCGGGATGTGATGCACGAGAAGATTGTTGAACACCAAATCCATGTCAACAAACCGCCCGAACACAATCTTTCTCAACAAATCAAGCTGTGTGACATTCAACTTCTCCTTCACAACCTTGCTCGCATTCCCAATTTGCGATAGACATGTTACTTGGGCAAAAAAACAACTAGCCTTAGATATCTTCAAAATTGGTGCCAAAAATGGAAAAAAATTGAATTCCACAACTTTTCTGTCTACCTCTCGATTCTTGCTCTAGGTTCACAAGAAAGTTTTTCAATGATTCTGTTTAATGCTCCTCTCCAATGAGTTTGTATCTAAACAAAGTAAATTTTTATATTTTATTCAAGTCATATTTTTTAAAATAATTTTATCAATTTCAGTATTAACTATGAATAAAAATATTATACTTGTCTAAAAAAAATTAGACTCATGATTGATAATATAAAAGTAACAAATTTAAAGTAATATTTTATAATATAATAGTTAACAAAAACAAGATGTATCAAACATTAAACGTATTTCAATAGAAAAATAATGTTGAATTTCATTTCGCGTATTTCACTAGAAAAAAAAAAGAATGTTGAATTTAAGGTATTATATTTAATTATTTTCAAAAAAGGTATTATATTTTATTTAATTTATTAGCAATATATCAATAATAAATTAATATAAAATTAAAGAGTTCGAAAATGTTACAAAAATTTTAAAATCTCAAAACTTTTTTTTTTTTTTGAGAAGATAAAATCTCAAAACTCTTGAAATTCAATAAGTTCTTGAAAGATGAAAAAAAAACATTTTTGTAATAAATCTTTTAATTTATATGTATTTATTATAGTTTTTTTTAAACATATGTATTTATTATAGTTGATCATTTACTATTTATTTATAAATGATACTTAAATAATTATTTTTTACAATAATTAAATAATTAATTGACTATTTATAATTAATTTTCAATGATATATTTTTATATTAATATTAATATTAATTAAAGGAGGTATATAACTATCCAAAAAAAAAGTTTTTCAAGGATCGTAATTGTTGATGGTTGATTTTGGTTAGAGGGAACTCACCTGACCTTCACGTGCCACCAACGGTAAATTTGTAGATGAGGGGGGAAGACGTGGCCTGCAAGACAGTAAGCCTGCACACCGGTGTGGTGCTCGCCACACCGGTTCCGATGCTTAAGTCAGTGAGCAGAACGGTGGGGAGTGGAAAAGTAAGAGCAAGAGGAGAGAGTAGAGAATATAGAATGAGTTTCGGGATTAGAGTTTGAGTCCCCTTCTTCAGTGGCGAAGAGAGGTATAAATATTTGCTCATCCTCCTAGGGATTTTAGGGATTCGGAGGCGTTTTAGGTCAAACCAGGCAGAACCGGGGCGGCCAAAGGCGGTAGGGACCAAATGGAGTCGGACGAGCTCGGCCCGCGCGAGCGGACCGAGGGTCGGCCTCGGCCATGGGCTGAGGCCGAGCAGGGGGTCGGGCCACGACCCCTTCGGTCTTGGCCCATCCCACTTGCCGGTTTCGCCTCTTGGGTCCAACTCCCAGCTAGATTTCTCCCTGGTTGTCCTCGTCAGCTCCTTGTACATCGGGGTGGTCCAAAATTTCCTATAACAGTAATTTTTTAATATAATAATTGTTATTATAGATTGTAGATAGATAAAAACATCAATTATCCTCTTTGAATTCAAGTAAACCTAACTCAAGACATTTACAAACTACTTAAAATCCAATTAAAGACATGTTAAAACCACATACTCATGTTAATAACTTCAATATAATCTTTCTCAAACTTTTGATATTCCTCCAACTTTTAAATTCATTTTAATTTAATACAACTATGGTAATTGACATATATTCCCGACCATGAGGTCAGAGGTTCGAATCTCCCCACCCCAAATGTTGATATACTAAAAAAAAAAACTCTTAAGTTTTTACTACATTTTGAAATATCGAGAGTTCAAAACTAATCTTTAATTTTTATTAATAAAAATATAGTTTGTATGTTTGAATAAAAGCCTTAAAATTAAATTCATTATTCAATAGTAAAGTATTTAAATATAAATCAAATAGATTGATGATATTAATATATATATATATTTTTGTTGATGCCAAAATTTGGCAAAGGGTACCTGACTTTCACGTGACATCAACAGTGAATTTGTAGAAACTGGGAAAGTCATGACCTGCAAGACCAGCAAAAACCGCTGCACACCGGCGTGGTGTAGGCCACACCGCCTCCGATGCTTAAGTCAGAAAACGGGAGGAGAGCAGGAAAGTAAGAGAAGAGAGTCGATAATTCAGTTCGGGTCCCTTTATTCAGTGTCGAAGAGGGGTATAAATACATGCTCATGCTCCTAGGGTTTTTTAGGAGTTCAGAGGCATTTCGGGACAAACCATGCGGATCCGGGGTGGCTAGAGGCTACAGGGACCAAACGGGGCCCGACGGGCTCGACCCGCACGAGCGGCCCGAGTGGCCGAGGCCGAGCAGGGGGTCGGGCTTGGCCCGACCCCTTCGGTCTTGGCCCGTCCCGCTCGCCGGTCTCGCCTCTTGGGTCCATCTTCCAGTCTGATTTCTGCTCGGTTGTCCTTGTCAGCTCCTTGTGCATCGGGGTGGTCCAAAATTAGCTATAACAAATTATATTAATTTTCTTGAGATAATGTCCTTTATATATTGTTGTAAAAAAAAATCCTTTGTATATTAACAATAACAATTAACAAAATATTAAGGGTCGTTTGGAATACATTTTAATTTAAATGTTTTTGAAGAATGTATTTTTTTTTAAAAACATTTGGTATAAAAATTGTTTAGAATTTAAACACTCACATGTTTGGTTGCATTTCCTCACGAATGTTTTTTCTACATAAGTTATTGCTTACTTAGGAAGTTTTTTTCAAAAAGTTGGTTTCAAGTGTTTCTCTCAAAATGGTTTATTTATCAATCTCATCTTCTAACAAGTCATTTGTAGTGGTTGCCAAACACTATAAATTTTTTAAAAATGATTTATTTTAATTTCAAAATTAAACACTTGAAAAGTTAAACCAAACACACCCTAAAGTTAATTTACAAACCCTTCATTTTATTTAAAAATTTTAATTCAAAATATTCAATTTAAAGAGAAATTAAATGTCTAAAAAAAAAAAAATAAAGAGCACTTAAAAAAAAGAAAAAAAAGAAAAAAAAAAGAGAGAGAGTAAATTAGACGTTTCTTTCTTTCTTTTTTTTTTTTTTTGAAAAAAAACTAGCCGTTTATTTGCTTCCTCCCTTCTCTATAAAAATGACCGTCGAGGACTCAAATGAATGTTAAACCACGAGAGTCTAGAAAGAATCGGGATTCTTCTTCTCTACTTTCTCATGGTAATCCGTTTACATCCTTTGATTTTCTCATGGTTTTGTTGAGTCTGAAGGAGATTCTTTCATGATAATCGCAGGTTCGCTTCAAGTTCGTCTCAAGTTTCTGAAGGACATTTCTATTTAAGGTTCAGGGTTTTTGGACCTAAAGTCAGACGAATTCCTGAGAATGGACACAAGAACTTGAAGGTGATTGTTGAAGTAGACGATGAACTAGATGTTCCAAAAGCGTCTTTGCAAGAATCGAAGCGCCGCCGCAAGTTCATCTGTTCAGCCCTAGCCCTAGGCCTACCGCCGTGCAAATATGGGGACGGTACAAATAAATAATCTGCCGCATTTCCGTTTAATCACTTACAATTTGTTCTTCGTCCATGGTTCCTCCATAGATGATGCTCGGACAGCAGGTTCCTCCATCTGCCGCATTTCTGTTTGTTTACGATCCTCGCCATGCTCTTTGCTTGATTCGAACTCTTATCGAAGAAATCCTTGATGAACTTCTTCATCAACACCTGATTCTGGAAATTAAGGGGAAACGATCGAGCGATGAATCGAGAAATCTTACCAATGTGGATATAAATCTGTGTTCAACGAGGACGTAATTGATTACTATGCAAGATTGACCGGCGCAGGGTCCAAATCTTCCGATCACGATCTATTTGGCAGTACCTTGCAATCAAACGACAATAAACGTTCCAACAGCGTCGGATATTTTGACGCACAACTTCTGAATCGTCTTGTAGTTCGTTGTTTAGGAGGTTGAAGATCCGCATTGGATATCTTTCCAATGCGACATCGGCTTTGGTTTGGTTACGGTAAAATCAATTGTATTTGTATTGGAGGATTTTATTTATCTTGTTGGTCGCATAAACGTTCCAACAATGCCTTATATTTTGACGCACAACTTCTAAATCATCTTGTAGTTCATTGTTTAGGAGGTTGAAGACCCGCATTGGATACCTTTCCAATGCGACATTGGCTTTGGTCTGGTTGCGGTAAAATCAATTGTATTTATATTTGAGTATTTTATTTATCTTGTTGGTTGCAATCAAACAGCATTAATCGTTCCAACAATGTCTGATATTTTGACGCACAACTTCTAAATCGACTTTTATGGTTCGTTGTGTAGGAGGTTGAAGATCCGCATCGGATACCTTTCCAATGCGACATTGACTTTGAGTCTGGTTGTGGTAAGTTTTACTGGTTATCCCTTTTGCATCTCTAACAATGATACCTACTCCTGCAATATGAGAATCCAAAATACAGGAAGCATCTGTGTTAATTTTATAGAGATTAGTGGTGGGCGGCACCAGACTTTTTTCTTAAGCCTCTGTCATGGATTTTCCCTTCTCTGTCACTAGCTTCGCCATACACAATGACATATTTTTCAGCTCAGGTACATGAATCTTCATAGTCGATGCAAGTGTGAGCAATGGTAGTTGGACGACTTGTTGAAGCATTTGCAAGCATGCATTTCACATAGTTTTCTATTATTGCATAGAGATCCTAAAACTTGTGCATGGTTTTGGTTAAATTCATAATTTTTAAATTTGATTGTTCATATTATTCTTTTAGTGTTTACTAGAAAAATTGCTTTGACATTATGAATGAGTAAGAAACAATCTTGTTATTGCTGATTTTTGCTAGTTTAGACTTGCTTATGGTTTCTCTTCAATGTGATCCAGGTTATACGCATCATACCATATAGCGTTATCCAAATGCCTATAAAATTTTAAGCTAGTATATGCACTTCAATATGAATCTTAAATAAGAATCAAACGTAGTGAAACTAAGTTGTGTTTTCCTAAATTCGGAGGACTTTTTCAGATGAGAAGATGACAAAACTTTCTGTGATTGGAAGACTAGATGAAGACCAGATGTTGGTGCTTGTGTTGGCAAGAATCAAGATATACCTTCGTATGTGTGGTTAACTGTGTTCCTGTTCTATGCTTTAATTTTCAAGGCTACAATTTATCTCTATGGTATGCCATTGGCCTAGGGAAGTTTGCCCTTAGCATTAAAAATTTTCAAAAAAGATAAAAAAAAAAAAACAGATTATGACTTTTCAATTTTTGCTTCTTTTTGACTGTCTTGTGCTCATCTTTATAAATCTAGATCTTATCTATTTGCATTATGCTGAATATTATATTAGAAACCTTGAGTCGAAATATAGATAGGAGATTTATTTTGTTGCAGCGTGGGGATTAAATCTAATTGAGGAACTTAATGTTTCTATTCCTTCATTTTAATTGTAGTTTATAATCCCAGCAATTCGAATTCGCAAAAGGAGGAGAAAAACTTTGCATAGCTGTAGTTTAGGAATCATTGCCTCAGTTTTAATTGATTTTTAATGTAGGTATATGGGCTGGCAATCGATTAATAGGATTCTACAGGGGGTCACTGCCCAACTTTCGGAAGAATTTACCAAGCAGCAGGTTTATTTCATATCCAAATAATCTCTCTCTATTTTATTAAACAAAAGGTTTATGTATTTTTTGTTACTGATGCCTGCCTTGGTTTAGATTTGAAAAACTTTCCATTATTTCAATGATTTAAAAAATGTAGAATTAACTTGGATTTTTTCTTCAAAGTACAAAAGTTTGCTATCTTTGTTTAACAATGGTTTGCAATAAATAACCGGATTATAATCATCTATTTTCTTAGCATTCTTGTTTACCCCTTTGCAAATGTCTTGGGGTTGCCAAAACTTCCTTGCTTTATTTGGCTTGGTTTTGAGGTCTATGGTTGTTGACTAGTAATCTACTTCTCCCAAAAAAAAAAAAAAAAAAGAAAAAGAAAAAGAAAATTACCGATTATGCATTCAAATTGTGATCTCAATTCAATAAACACACTTAACATATATATAAGTTCGTTTGATTGCAATCCATTAATGAATTTAACACCAAAAACTCAACAAAATCCAACTAAAAGTAGAGTCAATACTGTTAAGCATAGAATTTAACTTGCAATATAATTCTCAAGCCTTCTTGGCATTCTTTCTTCCTTCAATAGCATGGCATTATTTTTGCTTAACCTCCTCCTTTCCCAGCATCAAGCCATATGACTTTGTCAAGTGTCTTATTAGCTAGTTGACACTGACCTTTTTCTTGTGTTTTATCCCTTCTCCATGGATTTCCTTTTGCTGCATTTTTTGTGTTAGCTTCTCTTTATATTGGGACATAGTCTCGATCCAAGTATGAATCTTCTCTTTACATTTAGTAGTTTAAATGAACATAGTTTGCCGTGGCTCCTTAACCAGAGGATTTTAATGTTAAATTTTAGAAAATTCATGCCTGTAGCATCAAGCCATGACTTTGTCAAGTGTCTTATTAGCTAGTTGGCATGGCACCAACCTTTGTTCTTGTGTTTTATCCTTGCTTCATGGATTTCCTTTTGCTGGTTTTTTTTTGTTAGCTTCTCTTTACACTGGGACATAATCTCAGCCTAGGTATGAAACTTCTTTTTTACACTTGATAGCTTAACTGAACGTACTTTGTTGTGGCTCCTTAACTAGAGGATTTTAATGTTAAATTTTAGATGATAACCATCTTACTGGTCATATTGAGATGGGGTTTACTTCAAGGCTCTTACTTCAACCAAGTTGCCGATGCTAAAGTAATGTGAGGATTAAAACATATAATGCTCTCCTTTAAGGCTCTTACTTCATGTCCCCCTAATCTCCAAAATAGATTGATTTTCTTTACGACATACAATGGTTACTTTGACTTTGTCAAGTGTCTTATTAGCTAGTTAGCATGACACCAACCTTTGTTCTTGTGTTTTATCCTTGCTTCATGGATTTCCTTTTGCTGGTTTTTTTTTTTTTTTTGTTAGCTTCTCTTTACACTGGGACATAATCTCAGCCTAGGTATGAAACTTCTTTTTTACACTTGATAGCTTAACTGAACGTACTTTGTTGTGGCTCCTTAACTAGAGGATTTTAATGTTAAATTTTAGATGATAAAACCGTCTTACTGGTCATATTGAGATGGGGTTTACTCAAGGCTCTTACTTCAACCAAGTTGCCGATGCTAAAGTAATGTGAGAATTAAAACATATAATGCTCTCCTTTAAGGCTCTTACTTCATGTCCCCCTAATCTCCAAAATAGATTGATTTTCTTTACGACATACAATGGTTACTTTGACTTTGTCAAGTGTCTTATTAGCTAGTTGGCATGACACCAACCTTTGTTCTTGTGTTTTATCCTTGCTTCATGGATTTCCTTTTGCTGGTTTTTTTTTTTTTTTTGTTAGCTTCTCTTTACACTGGGACATAATCTCAGCCTAGGTATGAAACTTCTCTTTTACACTTGATAGCTTAACTGAACGTACTTTGTTGTGGCTCCTTAACTAGAGGATTTTAATGTTAAATTTTAGATGATAAAACCGTCTTACTGGTCATATTGAGATGGGGTTTACTCAAGGCTCTTACTTCAACCAAGTTGCCGATGCTAAAGTAATGTGAGAATTAAAACATATAATGCTCTCCTTTAAGGCTCTTACTTCATGTCCCCCTAATCTCCAAAATATATTGATTTTCTTTACGACATACAATGGTTACTTTGACTTTGTAGAATATCTAGGTCTCTAATTTTGATGGTTCTATTTTTTAGGTGAGAAGGGACAAGGACTACAATTTCAGTTAGTGATTCGAGAATGTGGCTTTTTGGGAAATTATAAACTTGACTTCACACTTTAGAGTTTAACCGAACATGTTTTGTTACGGTTCTTTAACCAAAGTATTTTTTTATTGTTAAAATTTGGATAACTTTCTTACAGGTTGTATTGAGATGGGTCTTTTTGAGAAGGCTATTCTAAAACCGTTGGTATGTTATTTATGTGTATAGTTTTGACTATAAATAACAGTAGATTATGTACATCACATGCGATTTCATTGTATCACTCACTAATTACTTACTCTAAATTGGACATTGAATTTGAAGTGTTTGGTTTCCCCTTCTCTTTTGTTGTTTGTGTGCGTATGGTGTTTATTTAGTTGATCCTATTACTCCTCTTGTGATTTTATCTCGTTAATTCCTTGATTTGTAGTCTCAATAGGGTTTTAGTTGGTTCGATGGTTTGTTTCTTCTCTCTTTGTTTTTTTTTTTTGCTTGAAATAGTTTTGTTTTGTTTTAGTATTAAGTTTGACAATTAGGCATGTGATGGTGTTTCCAATCCCGTCTTCATATTTATATCTAGACATTAAATTTGAAATTTGAAATTTCCATTTCCATTTTGCTCATTGTGCGTTTAATTTAGAGATCCCATTCCTTGTCTTATGGATTTTTTGCCTTGTGAATTCCTTGACTTGTAATCTTAGTGTGGTATCGGGTTTGTTTTCCTAAAATTGGTGTTCTCTACTTTACATCTTTAACTAATTTGATGAATTTTAACTTATGCCAGTATCTTCTAGTGAGATGAGATTTGGGAAATATTTGCTTAAAAGCAATGTTTTACGGCGTATCTGGTAGTCTGTTTAGCAATACTAGTTTGTATTTAATTCTTTTATATACTATTTTTTTCATGCATGGTCTGTTTCTCTCTCTTTGTCTTGCTTTTAAGCCCTTGTTTATTTATTATTTATAATAATTTTGGGAACTTATTTTGGTTTAGTTATTTGTGTTTGTTTCAGAATCTTTTCAATTATTTTTGGAATTTTGGTTTCTTGTGATTCTTTTGCTTGGAACTGTTATGTATAGTAATAAATTTTACTGCTAGGTTTGTTATGTTTTTTTCAATCCTCCCTCTTCATTTCTAAATTAGACATTGTATCTTGAACTATTCGGCTTCCTCAACTTTTGCTCTTTGTGCATGTTCTCTTTAATTGGTCCATTCCCATTCTCCTCTTGGGAGTTTTGCCTTAGTGGGCTCTTGGTTATTGTGATTGTCTGTTTTTCTCTCCTGCTTCTAAGTCTTTTTTTTTAATTAATTAATTAATTTAAATTATTAACTTTATTTCCTCTGGGGAATTTTGCCTTAGTGGGGTCTTGGTTATTGTGATTGTCTGTTTCTCTCTCTTTGGCTTCTAAGTCTTTTTTTTAATTAATTAATTTATTTAAATTATTAACTTTATTTCCTCTGGGGAATTTTGCCTTAGTGGGGTATTGGTTATTGTGATTGTCTGTTTCTCTCTCTCCTGCTTCTAAGTCTTTTTTTTAATAAATTAATTTATTTAAATTATTAACTTTATTTCCTCTGGGGAATTTTGCCTTGGTGGAGTCTTGGTTATTGTGATTGTCTGTTTCTCTCTCTCCTGCTTCTAAGTCTTTTTTTTAATTAATTAATTTATTTGAATTATTAACTTTATTTCCTCAGGGGAATTTTGCCTTAGTGGGGTATTGGTTATTGTGATTGTCTGTTTCTCTAAGTCTTTTTTTTTTTAAATAATTAATTTATTTAAATTATTAACTTTATTTCCTCTGGGGAATTTTGCCTTAGTGGGTATTGGTTATTGTGATTGTCTGTTTCTCTAAGTCTTTTTTTTAAATAATTAATTTATTTAAATTATTAACTTTATTTCCTCTGGGGAATTTTGCCTTAGTGGGGTATTGGTTATTGTGATTGTCTGTTTCTCTAAGTCTTTTTTTTAAATAATTAATTTATTTAAATTATTAACTTTATTTCCTCTGGGGAATTTTGCCTTAGTGGGGTCTTGGTTATTGTGATTTTCTGTTTCTCTCTCAGCTTCTAAGTCTTTTTTTAATTAATTAATTTATTTAAATTATTAACTTTATTTCCTCGGAGGAATTTTGCCTTAGTGGGATCTTGGTTATTGTGATTGTCAGTTTCTCTCTCTCCTGCTTCTAAGTCTTTTTTTAATTAATTAATTTATTTAAATTATTAACTTTATTTCCTCTGGGGAATTTTGCCTTAGTGGGGTCTTGGTTATTGTGATTGTCTGTTTCTCTCTCTCCTGCTTCTAAGTCTTTTTTTTAATTAATTAATTTATTTATTTAAATTATTAACTTTATTTCCTCTAGGGAATTTTGCCTTAGTGGGGTCTTGGTTATTGTGATTGTCTGTTTCTCTCTCTCTTGCTTCTAAGTCTTTCTTTGAATTAATTAATTAATTTAAATTATTAACTTTATTTCCTCTGGGGAATTTTGCCTTAGTGGGGTCTTGGTTATTGTGATTGTTTGTTTCTCTCTCTCCTGCTTCTAAGTCTTTTTTTTTAATTAATTAATTTATTTAAATTATTAACTTTATTTTGGGAACATATTCTGGTTTGTTTTGATAACATATTCTTGCTTCTAAATCTTTGCAATCGTTTGTTGGGATTTTGATTGCTCGTGATTCTTTTGCTTGGAAATGTACTGTTGAGGTTGAATTTAATTGCTAGGAAACTCTATTGGTGTGCCCATATTAGAAAGATAGAGATTTATTCATTCCTAGGGTTGTAATGCTTTCAATCCTCCCTCTTCATTTCTAAATTAGGCATTGTACTTTGAACTATTCGGCTTCCTCAACTTTTGCTCTGTGTGCATGTTTTCTAATTGATCCATTCCCATTCTCCTCTTGGGATTTTTGCCTTAGGTGGGTCTTGGTTCTTTTGATTGTCTCTTTCTCTCTCTCCTGCTTCTAAGTCATTTTTTTTTAATTATTAACTTTATTTTGGAAACATATTCTGGTTTGTTTTGATAATGTATTCTTGCTTCTAAATCTTTGCGATCGTTTGTTGAGATTTTGATTGCTGGTGATTTTTTTTGCTTGGAAATGTACTATTGAGGTTGAATTTGATTGCTAGGAAACTCTATTGGTGTGTCCATTGGAAAGATAGAGATTTATTCATTCCTAGGGTTGTAATATTTTCAAATCTCCATCCAGATTTTTTTTAAATTACACATTTTTTCAATCCTTTCCCCCGAATTTGAAACATGAAAAAGGAATGTTTAATAGACTTCTCTTATCTGTTTACTATCATCTAGCCCTAGGCCTTGAGTTGCCTCCCTAAGCTTTGGAAACTTTTAAATCATGGAAGTTACACTTTAGTCCCTGAACTTTTAATTCTGTAACAATTTAGTCCTTGAACTTTAATATGTAACAACTTAGTCCCAATACTAAATTTGTAACGATTTAGTCTCTACCGTGAAAAATGTTATTAAGATTTATTGAAATTTCTTACATATGTAGATCGATAATTTGATTAGGGACCAAATTTATATAAACTACAAAGAGTAAGCAAACATATTGAAAATTGAAACTTCAATTTGATGGGATTTTTCAAGATAGGGATTAAATTATTACCAATTTTAAACAAATTGTTACCTACTAAAGCAGAGAGACTAAATTGTTTCTGGAAACTTATTTTGGGTTGTTTTGCATTTGGGTTCTAGCTCTGAATCTTTGCGATTCTTTGTTGGAATTTTGATTGGTCTAGATGCTATTTTCAATTGAGCTCTTCATATTTCTAAATTAGACATTGAATTTGAACTTTTTTGTTTCAACTTCCCTTTTGTTGTTTGGGCGCATGTTGCTGTGATCTTAGTTGGGTTTTCGATTTGGTTCTTTACTTTGCATCTTTAATTAATTCAATGAATTTAATGCTATATTCTTCTAATGAAATTAGATTTTGATTTGATGGTCTGGAAAGGAGGATTGATTTTTTCGAAGTTTTGTGAATTCATTTTTTTCGTAACTTAAAGATAGTGTTATTTATGGTTGGTTTCTCTCCCTCTTGCTTCTAAGCCGCCCCTCTTTTTTTATTTTATTATGGAAACTTTATTTTGGGTTGTTCTACATTTATGTTCTTGCTTTGAACTTTGCGATTGCTCGTGGAATTTCGATTGCTTTAGATTGCTTTAGACTGTTCTTTTGATTATGTTTCTTGGGAGTGTTCTGTTTACCATTGAATAAATTCCTAGGCCTGTGATATTGTTTTCAATCGTTTTCTTCATATTTCTAAATTAGATGCTGAATTTAAACTTTTTTGTTTCCTTCATCCCTTTTGTTGTTTAATGGGTCGTTCCCATTTCTCCTCTTGCAAATTTTGTCTTGTAAATTTCTTGATTGGTAATCTTAGTTGGGGCTCCGGTTGGTTCTTTAGGTATCTTTAATTAATTTGATGAATTTAATGTATGCTATGTTCTTCTAATGGGATGAGATTTTGGTTTGATGGTTTGGGCAGGACTAGGATTGAATTCCTTGAGCTTTGTTTGTGAGTTAAAAATTTTCACGCTAACGATATGGTTATTAATGGTATGTTTCTCCCTCTCTTTCTTCTATAAGCCCCTTTTCTATTCTAGAAGTTTATTATGGTTTGTATTGATAACCGTGTTCTTGTGTTTTTAGTTATGCTACTAGCATGTTTCTCCTCTTCTAAATTTTTGTCTTGTGAATTCATTTGTAGTCTTAATGGGTTTTTGATTGGTTCTACTTTATGTCCTTAACCAATTTGATCAATTTAATATATGCTATGTTCTTATAATTAGATGAGATTTTAGTTTGATGGTTTGGAGAGGAGAACTGTCTTCCTCGAGTTTTGCAAATTCAAAATTTTCATGTCTTAATTGATTGAGTTACTTATGGTATGTTTCTCTCTCTCTTGCTTCTAAGCCCCTTTTCTATTTTGGAAACTTATTTTGGTTTATTTTAATATTTATGTTCTTGCTAATCCTTGCAACTATTTATTGGAATTTTGATTGCTTGTTATTCTTTTGCTTGGAACTCTTTTATTTTTTATTGAATTTGATACCTAGGTTTGTAATTTTTTTTTTTTTTCAATCCTACCTCTCTATGTGGAAATTAGCCATTGAATTTGAATTGTTCTCTATAGGACCTTTTGGTGTTTGTGCATGTGATTAATTGGTTGATTCCATTTGGTGTTTGTGTTGTTGTGAATTTTGTCTCGTGGATTCTTTGATCTATCTTAGTGGGGTTTTCAGTTGGTTCTCTACTCTACGTCTTTAATTAATTTGATGACTTCAATTTATGCTATTCTTCTAATGAAGTGAGGTCTCAGTCTAATAATGGTTTGGGGAGGAAAAGGATTGACTTCCTCGAGCTTTGTGAATTTAATTTTTCACAACTTAAACGATTGGGTTATTTATGGTCTGGTTCTCTCGATTTTTCTTCGAAGCCTTTTTTTTTTTCCTGAAAACTTATTTTGGTTTTTATATTTGTGTTCTTGATTTTGAACCTTTGTGATTGTTTGTTGGAATTTTGATTGCTTTTGGATTCTTTTTCTTGGAACTGTTCTAGTTAGTATTGAATTTGTCTCCTAGGCTTGTGGTGTTTTCCCCCTCCTCATATTTCTAAATTGGACAATCAATTTGAACTTTTATGTTTCTCATGTTGTAGGATTAGTGGCTAATTAGATATTACTTAATTAAGATTAGGATTAGTTTGTTTGATTCCTTGGTTAGTTAGGATTGAAATGAGTTTGTTTTCCAATTCTTCTCTATAAATAGAGAATTGGCATCCTATCCATAACTTTTTATTCATTATAAAGATTTCATTGATTCTTAGAGAGAATTTTCCTTTTATCATCTGCTTTGGCATCAGTTTCCTCTTCCCTTTTATTGTTTGTGCATGTTGTTTAAATAGTCGTTCCTATTTGGTAATGTTTTTTTTTTCTCATTTCTCGTCTCTTGTTTGTTGGAATTTTGATTACTTTTGGATGATTCCATGGAATTGTTCTTTTTAATAAAGTTGAATGGTTCAGTTTCCTCTTTGTGCATGTTGTCTAATTGGTCGATTCCATTCCCCTCTTGGAAAATTTTCCTTGCGAATTCCTTGCTCCATAAACTCAGTGGGGTTGTCCTTTTGGTAATGTTGCAATAAACTTTACTACCAACTTTTCATTTTGCATCCCTTCTGCCGCATTGGATACCTACTCTTACAATATGAGAATCCAAAATACAGGAAGCACCTTACCTTGTTCTTGTGCTTTTCCTTTGTCATGGACTTTCCTTTCTCTGTTGTTGGCTTAGATACACTGTGACATAATTCTCGGCCTAGGTACATGAATCTTCATAATCGACGTATTAGTGAGCCTGGTGGTTGGGTGACTTGTTGAAGCAATGACAAGCATGCATTCCACAGAGTTTACTTTGTATTGAGATCTTAAAATTTGTGCATGGTAGGGGTGATCATCGGTCGGTCGGCATCGGTTTTGGGCTCAAACCGACGCCGACCACCGATACCTCGGTTTGAGTCGGTCGGTGAATGTCGGTTTTGCTATGAGACCGACCGACCGACCACACGCAAAAATCGGTCGGTTTCAGTCGGTTTTGAAAGTTTCAGCGATGTCGCCGTTGTTCCGGTAAGGTGAAGGAGAAAAAAAGAACGAAGACGAGACGAGAGGACGATATTTACATACAACAAGAAAACAAAGAGAAATAGATGAAAGATAAATAAAGAACTAAGAAGAAAAAATACATGACAATCCGTGTAACACTAAACTCCGGCGAAGAAATGTGTTATTCCGGTGAAGCGCTTGCTCAATGCTCATGGCCGAAAAAAAGAAACTGAGAGAAAGTTAAAAGAGTGACTGAAAAAAGAAAGAAAATGAAAGTGAAGGTGGGAAGATCGTTGAAGAAGGAAGAGAAAAATAATAATTTATTTTAAATAAATAATGATTACCTATATATAGGTAATTAATGGAAAGACAGCTGGCTGCAGCAGCACAGCAGAGCACAGCAGAGCACGCGTTTTCACCTTTCTTTCTTTCTTTTTTTTTTTTAATTTTTTAATTTTATATAATATAAATAAATATTCGGTCGGTTCGGTCGGTTTGGGCTTTTTTAGGCTCACCGACCGACCGAATGAAAAACCGACCTCCGACCGAACCTGCTATAGAACCGACCGACCGACGTCGGTTTGGTCGGTTTCGGTCGGCCGGATCGGTTTTTCGGTGTGTCTTGCTCACCCCTAGTGCATGGTTTTAGGCTTTTAAGGTGAGGTAAACAAAGTTGATAACTTGATTGATAGATGGAAAGAAATGTAAATGATGGTAGAAAGGATAAATTTAGTTTTGAATATTCAATAAGATGAGATAAGGAAGTGGAAATTTGATAGAACTTCAGTATTGCACAAGAACAAGAACAAGTACACCCTTAGGAAGAATTCGAGAGCTTCCTAGTTCTCTCCCCTTGACCCTCTTTACTTCACTACACAAAAGGTACCCTTACCCTTTACAACCCGCACTTATATATACGCATGCATAACTACCTTTAGTAACTGCTTACAACAACCTCTAACTAATACCGACTAACTTCATACATCTATACCTTTATTCTTCTTTCTTCTCCTACTGTACACATACTTAATCGGAGGCCTATCAAAATTAAATGAGGATTTTAGGAAAAGCCATATAAGAGAATGAACAGTAAATGCTAATCAAATTAACAGACTCTATAAAGTCTAATTCTTTTCTTGTGTCAACTTCAAATAACTTCGCTATTTTCGTAATGGTGGTTTTTTCCATGGACTAATTGCAGACAATAACAACCATAATAAATGTGGAAGGTGCTATGTTGGAAAGCAACCTTCCTCAGGTTGTTGCTTTTGTTTAAATTCCTAATTTTTAAATTTGATTATTAATATTATTCTTTTAGTGTTGACTAGAACAATCGCTGATTTGTTAGTTTAGCCTTGGTTATGGTTTCCCTTGAATGTGTGAGGTTAAACGCATACCATATAGTTTATCCAACTGCCTATGAAAATTTTAAGGTAAAGTATGCACTTCAATATGAATTAATTAAATAAGAATCAAACTTAGTGAAACTCTGCCGTGTTTTCCTAAATTTTTGTAGGATTTTTTCAGAGGAGAAGATGGCAAACTTTATGTGATTGGAAAGACTAGATGCAGACTAGATGTTGGTGCTGGCAAGACATACCGGTATGCATGGTTAATTGTGTTCCTTTTCTATGCTTTAATTTTCAAGGCTGCAATTTATCTCTATGGTATGCCCTTGGCCTCGGGAAGTTTACCCTTAGCATTAAAAATTTTCTAAAAAGATTAAAAAAAAAAAAAACAGATTATGACTTTTCAATTTTTGCTTCTTTCTGAATGTCTTGTGTTCATCACCACTTTTATCTTTATAAATCTAGATCTTATCTATTTGCATTATACTGAATATTATATTCGAAACCTTGAGTCGAAATATAGATAGGAGATTTATTTTGTTGCAGCGTGGGGATTAAATCTAACTGAGGAACTTAATGTTTCTATTCCTTCATTTTAATTGTAGTTTATAATCCCAACAATTCGAATTCCCAAAAGGAGGAGAAAAGCTTTGCATAGTTGTAGTTTAGGAATCATTGCCTCGGTTTTAATTGATTCTTAATTATGGTATATGGGCTGGCAATCAATTAATAGGATTTGACAGGGGGTTACTGCCCAACTTCCTGAAGAATTTACCAAGCAACAAGTTTATTTCATATCCAAATAATCTCTCTCTATTTTTAAACAAAAGGTTTATGTATTTTTTGTTGCTGATGCGTGCCTTGGTTTAGATTTGAAAAACTTGCCATTATTTCAATGATTTTAAAAATGTAGAATTAACTTGGATTTTTTCTTCAAAGAACAAAAGTTTGCTGTCTTTGTTTAACAATGGTTTGCAATAAATATCCAGATTATAATCATCTATTTTCTTAGCATTCTTGTCTACCAGATCCTTCGCAAAGGTCTTGGGGTTGCCAAAACTTCCTTGCTTTATTAGGCTTGGTTCGAGATCCATGGTTGTTCATTAATCTACTTGGTTAGGCTCCCAAACCTAAAACCTAACTCCCAAACAAAAAAAAAAAAAAAAAAGAAAATTACAGATTCTGCATTCAAATTGTGATCTCAATTCTCACTTAACATATAGGTTCATTTGATTGCAATCTATTAATGAATATAACACCAAAAACTCAACAAAATCCAACTAAAAGTAGAGCCAATACTGTTAAGCATAGAATTTAACTTGCAGAATAATTCTCAAGCCTTCTTGGCATTCTTTCTTCAATAGCATGGCATTATTTTTGCTTAACCTCCTCCTTTCCCAGCATCAAGCCATATGACTTTGTCAAGTGTCTTATTAGCTAGTTGGCACCAACCTTTTTCTTGTGTTTTATCCCTGCTCCATGGATTTCCTTTTGCTGCATTTTTTGTGTTAGCTTCTCTTTACACTGGGACATAGTCTCGATCCAAGTATGAATCTTCTCTTTACATTTAGTAGTTTAAATGAACATAGTTTGGTGTAGCTCCTTAACCAGAGGATTTTAATGTTAAATTTTAGAAAATTCATGCCTGCAACATCAAGCCATATGACTTTGTCAAGTGTTTTATTAGATAGTTGGCACCAACCTTTGTTCTTGGTTTTATCCCTGCTCCATGGATTTCCTTTTGCTGCTTTTTTTTTTGTTAGCTTCTCTTTACACTGGGACATAATCTCAGCCCAGGTTTACACTTGATAGCTTAACTGAACGTACTTTGTTGTGGCTCCTTAACTAGAGTATTTTAATGTTAAATTTTAGATGATAACCGTCTTACTGGTCATATTGAGATGGATTTTACCTCAAGGCTCTTACTTCAACCAAGTTACCAATGCCAAAGTAATGTGAGAATTAAAACATATAATGTTCTCCTTTAAGGCTCTTACTTCTTACTTCATGTCCCCCTAATCTCCAAAATAGATTGATTTTCTTTACGACATACAATGGTTACTTTGACTTTGTAGAATATTTAGGTCTCTAATTTTGATGGTTCTATTTTTTAGGTGAGAAGGGACAAGGACTACAATTTCAGTTAGTGATTCGAGAATGTGGCTTTTTTGGTAAATTATAAACTTGACTTCACACTTTAGAGTTTAACTCATGTTTTGTTACGGTTCTTTAACCAAAGTATTCTTTTATTGTTAAAATTTGGATGATAACTTTCTTACAGGTTGTATTGATTTGAGAAGGCTATTCTAAAACCGTTGGTATGTTATTTATGTGTATAGTTTTGACTATAAATAACAGTAGATTATGTACATCACATGCGATTTCATTGTATCACTCACTAATTACTTACTCTTTCTCGTGTGGTTATGCAGAAAATTTTCGAACATTATGTACTAGTAAGCAAATAATTCTAATTTAAACCATATTCTCGAGTGGTTGCATCTTCGTATTCAATGTAATATGGTACATTGAATCCAAATAGGGAAGTCTTCTTAAAATCCTACATAAACTGAGTTACTGATTCCAAAGTAATATGTGGATTGTAATGATAATGCCCTCCAAGTCTCTTACTTCATCCCCCCTAAAGCCCAAAATAGAGGGAAAAAAATTAATAATTGAGAGTGTAAAATATAGGAAAAAGTTGTAACTCTATTACTTAATTGATATTTTTTACAACATGCAATGGTTAATCTAGCTTTGTTTGAAAATTTAGGTCTCTAGTGTTCTGCATGATTCCATTTTTTAGATGAGAAGGGACAAGGACCAAAAATCAGAAGTTGCGGAGGAAGATAACGACCCAAAATTTCTGCATCAAGTTATCGTTTAGCTGTCTATTGCATTTTAACGTTCAAAGCTGAAGTTGTTGTTTTGTATTTTAGATGTTTTTTGAAATTCCCTGATATTAAAGCCTTGTTTTGATTCTTGTGAGTCAAGCTTTCTATATTTTGATCTTCATGCTTTCAATTATTTGTTTGTTTAATTTTGATCTTCATGCTTTTTGCAGGACCTTTTGTTGACAAATGAATGCTTGTTCAAGAAATGGTATTCCATCTTAAGCTATGTATAATGTAAGAATTTTGACATGTCTAGAAGTTTTTGCAGAATGATGGTGGTGAATCCACTAAATCTTTTAAAAAATTACGTCAATCCCTTGGTCTACCTCCTCCATCATGAAAGATTTATTGAGCAAGATTAGTCCGAAGATTTTGTAGCATTATGTAAGAAAGTGCAATTTTCTTTTACCAACTAATGAAAGTTAATTGTCAATCATTCTTACATTAAAATTGTTGGTGCTAATTGTGCAAGTCTATCAACCTCAGGCAATGGTTTTGGGACATGACAATCATTGTTACCTCAGGCAATGATTATGGGAATGTGTCAATTTGGTGCACTGGTACTTTCTCTCTCCTTCAAGCTATTTGAATCAAGATCGATATTGGACTCTACTAGTATGGCCTGAATGTTTGATTGAATGTGTTTAGTTCTTTTTATTAGAGATTGTGATGGAAAGACATTGATTAGTGTTTATACAGAATAGTTAAAGTTTTAAAAAAATTAATAGGAAGTAATTGAATCTTTTTTCAAAAAATCATGAATATTATTAACACTATGTTCATCCCATTTGAAATTCTTCCACGTCAACTTGGAAATAATTTTTCAAAATCCAATCAACCAAATTAATGAGAGAGATAATTGAACTATGGGGTGACTTGAATTTTTGAAATCTAGGTACAGGTTTGAGCCAAAGTAATGTAAATGTTATAGACTCTTACATTGTTTTCTTTTTGTTGAAGTGAACAGTCCCTAAAAATTGCAACAAAGGTCCGATTTGAAGATAAAATTGGCACACTTTGCAATGTTCTTGGGGTAAAGATTGAATTCTTTTCTCCATTTTGATAAATATTATGCAAAAATAATTAGAATTCGATAAGAACAAAAACAAAATTCACATTTATGTTAAAAAAACAAAATTCATATCATTATTAGTTTTCCTTTATCATAATACTTAAAACTTTTTAAAATTGTTGCTTCTAAATTCTTGTTTTGGAAATATAAACAATGCATTGCAATTCTTTGCTTTCTATTTGGTATGCAACTTTCCTGAAATCCAAAATAAACCAGGCTTGGTTTAGCTTGACTTGCTGAGGTATCTCTCTCCCTCTCTCTTGGGCATGATCTTGAATTGCTGAGGTATCTCTCTCCCTCTCTCATGGCCATGATCTTGAATGTATGAATAATGATGCTTGTGTGAAAATTTTTGTTGATTAGGATTTTTTCTTTGGTTGTGTTATGTGTTGTTTTGTTCCTTACATTTCGAAAAATGAAAGCTAGCTGGTTATATTCATTATAAAGATTTGATTGATTTTTGGAGAGAATTCTCCTTTTATCATCTACTTTGGTTGCATCAGTTTCCTCTTCCCTTTAATTTTTGCATGTTGTTTAATTAGTCGTTCCTATTTGGTAATGGTTTTTTTTTTTTTTTTTTTTTTTTTTTTTTTTTTTTTTTTTTTAATTTCTCGTCTCTTGTTTGTTGGAATTTTGATTTCTTTTGGATTCTTTTCCATGGAATTGTTATGTTTAATATTGAATTTGATTGGTTCAATTTCCTCTTTGTGCATGTTGTCTAATTGGTCGATTCCGAAATTTTTCCTTGTGAATTCCTTGATCCATAAACTCGGTGGAGTTGTCCTTTTGGTAATGTTGCAGTAAACTTTACTACTAACTTTCCCTTCTGCATCCCTCTTATCGCATTGGATACCTACTCTTACGATATGAGAATCCAAAATACAGGAAGCACCTTACCTCGTTCTTGTGCTTTTCCTTTGTCATGGACTTTCCTTTCTCTGTCGTTGGCCTAGATACACTGTGACATGATTCTCGGCCTAGGTACATGAATCTTCAAAATCGGCTGTATTAGTGTGAGCCTGGTGGTTGGGTGACTTGTTGAAGCAATGACAAGCATGCATTCCACAGAGTTTTCTTCGTATTGAGGTCTTAAAATTTGTGCATGGTTTTAGGTTTTTAAGGTGAGGTAAACATAGTTAATAACTTGATGATAGATGTAAAGAAATGAATAAATTATGGTAGAAAGGATAAATTTAGTTTTGAATATTCAATAAGATGAGATAAGGAAGTGCAAATTAAATGAGGATTTTAGGAAAAGCCATATAAGAGAATGAAGAACAGTAAATGGTAATCAAATTAACGGACTCTATAAAGTCTAATTCTTTTCATGTGTGAAACTTCAAATGATTTTGCTATTTTTGTAATGGTGGTTTTTTCCATGGACTAATTGATAAATGTGGAAGGTGCTGTGTTGGAAAGCAACCTTCCTCAGGTTGTTGCTTTTGTTTAAATTCCTAATTTTTAAATTTGATTATTAATCTTTTTCTTTTAGTGTTGGCTAGAACAATTGCTTTTGACATTATGAATGAGTAAAAAACAATCTTGTTTTCTTGATGTATTGCTGATTTGTTAGTTTAGCCTTGGTTTGGTAAGGTTTCCCTTGAATGTGTACAAGGTTAAACGCATACCATATAGTTTAACCAGCTGCCTATGAAAATTTAAAGGTAAAGTATGCACTTCAATATGAATATTAAATAAGAATCAAACATAGTGAAACTCTACCGTGTTTTCCTAAATTTTTGGAGGATTTTTTCAGAGGAGAAGATGGCAAACTTTATGTGATTGGAAAGACTAGATGCAGACTACCGTCGTATGCATGGTTAATTGTGTTCCTTTTCTATGCTTTAATTTTCAAGGCTGCAATTTATCTCTATGGTATGCCCTTGGCCTCGGGAAGTTTACCTAGCATTAAAACTTTTAAAAAAAGATTAAAAAAAAAAAACAGATTATGACTTTTCAATTTTTGCTTATTTTTGAATGTCTTGTGTTCATCACCACTTTTATCTTTATAAATCTAGATCTTACCTATTTGCATTATATTGAATATTATATTAGAAACCTTGAGTCGAAATATAGATAGGATCTAGATTTATTTTGTTGCAGCGTGGGGATTAAATTTAATTGAGGAACTTAATGTTTCTATTCGTTCATTTAATTGTAGTTTATAATCCAATCCCAACAATTCGAAATCAAGCAAAAGGAGGAGAAAAACTTTTCATAGCTGTAGTTTAGGAATCATTGCCTCGATTTTAATTGATTTTTAATGTAGGTATATGGGCTAGCAATCGATTAATAGGATTCTACAGGGGGTTACTGCCCAACTTCCTGAAGAATTTACCAAGCAGCAGGTTTATTTCATATCCAAATAATCTCCCTCTATTTTTAAACAAAAGTTTATGTATTTTTTGTTGTTGATGCGTGCCTTGGTTTAGATTTGAAAAACTTGCCATGATTTCAATGATTTAAAAAATGTAGAATTAACTTGGATTTTTTCTTCAAAGAACAAAAGTTTGCTGTCTTTGTTTGGCAATGGTTTGCAATAAATATCCGGATTATAATCATCTATTTTCTTAGCATTCTTGTCTACCAGATCCTTTGCAAAGGCCTTGGGGTTGCCAAAACTTCCTTGCTTTATTGGCTTGGTTCGAGGTCTATGGTTGTTGACTAGTAATCTGGTTAGGCTCCCAAACCTAAAACCTAACTCCCAAAAACAAAAGAAAATTAGAGATTCTGCATTCAAATTGTGATCTCAATTCAATAAACTAATGACTTAACATATATATAGATTCATTTGATTGCAATCCATTAATGAATATAACACCAAAAACTCAACAAAATCCAACTAAAAGTAGAGTCAATACTGTTAAGCATAGAATTTAACTTGCAGTATAATTCTCAAGCCTTCTTGGCATTCTTTCTTCAATAGCAAGGCATTATTTTTGCTCTTGTTTTTGCTTAACCTCCTCATTTCCTTTACTGCAGCATCAAGCCATATGACTTTGTCAAGTGTCTTATTAGCTAGTTGGCACCAACCTTTTTCTTGTGTACGTCCATGGATTTCCTTTTGCTGCTATTTTAGCTTCTCTTTACACTGGGACATAGTCTCGACCGAAGTATGAATCTTCTCTTTACACTTAGTAGTTTAACAAACATATTTTGTTGTGGCTCCTTAACCAGAGGATTTTAATGTTAAATTTTAGAAAATTCATGCCCGCAACATCAAGCCATATGACTTTGTCCAGTGTCTTATTAGCTAGTTGGCACCATCCTGTGTTCTTGCGTTGTATCCCTGCTCCATGGATTTCCTTTTGCTGCTTTTTTTTTGTTAGCTTCTTTACACGGGGACATAATCTTAGCCCAGGTATAAAACTTCTCTTTACACTTGATAGTTTAACTGAACATACTTTTTTGTGGCTCCTTAACTAGAGGATTTTAATGTTAAATTTTAGATGATAACCATCTTACTAGTCATATTGAGATGGATTTTACTTCAAGGCTCTTACTTCAACCAAGTTACCGATGCCAAAGTAATGTAAGAATTAAAACATATAATGCTCTCCTTTAAGGCTCTTACTTCATGTCCCCCTAATCTTCAAAGTAGATTGATTTTCTTTTACGACATACAATGGTTACTTTGACTTTGTAGAATATTTAGGTCTCTAATTTTGATGGTTCTATTTTTTAGGTGAGAAGGGACAAGGACTACAAATTCTGTTAGTGATTCGAGAATGTGGCTTCTATGGGAAATTATGAACTTAGACTTCACACTTTAGAGTTTAACTAAACATATTTTGTTGCGGTTCTTTAACCCTTTAACCGAAGTATGCTTTTATTGTTAAAATTTGGATGATAACTTTCTTACAGGTTGTATTGAGATGGGTCTTTTTGAGAAGGCTATTTCTAAAACCGCTGGTATGTTATTTATCTGTATAGTTATAAGACTATAAATAACAATTGATTATACATGACATGCGATTTCATTGTATCACTCACTAATTACTTACTCTTTCTCATGTGGTTATGTAGAAAATTTTCGAACATTATTTACTAGTAAGCAAATAACACTAATTTAAACCATATTCTCGAGTGGTTCCATCTTTGTATTTAAGGTTTTACTTGATCTTCGTGCTTTTTGCAGGACCTTTTCTCGACAAATGAGTTCTTGCTTGTTCAAGAAATGGTATTCCATCTTAAGCAATGTATAATGTAAGAATTCTGACATGTCTAGAAGTTTTTGCAGATTGATGGTGGTGAATCCACTACATCTTTTAAAAATTACGTCAATCCCTTGGTCTACCTCCTCCATCATGAAAGATTTATTGAGCAAGATTAGTCTGAAGATTTTGTAGCATTGTGTAAGAAAGTGCAGTTTTCTTTTACCAACTAATGAAAGTTAATTGACTTGTCAATCATTCTTACATTAAAATTGTTGGTGCTAATTGCGCAAGTCTATCAACCTCAGGCAATGGTTCTGGGACTTGACAATCGTTGTTAACTCAGGCAATGATTCTGGGAATGTGTCAATTTGGTGCACTGGTACTTTCTCTCTCCTTAAAGCTATTTGAATCAAGATCGATACCGTAGAATGTTTGATTGAATGTGTTTAGTTCTTTTTATTAGAGATTGTGATGGAAAGATATGAGTGTTTATACAGAATTGTTAAAAGTTTAAAAAATTTAATAGGAAGTAATTGAATCTTTTTGCAAAAAATCATGAATATAAACAAGTTTTGTCATCCCATTTGAAATTCTTCCACGTCAACTTGGAAATAATTTTTCAAAATCCAATCAACCTTCTATTAATGAGAGAGATAATTGAACTATGGGGTGACTTGAATTTTTGAAATCTAGGTACAGGTTTGAGCCAAAGTAATGTAAATGTTATAGACTCTTACATTTTTTTCTTTTTGTTGGAATGAACAGTCCCTAAAAATTGCAACAAAGGTCCGATTTGAAGATAAAATTGGCAACTTTGCAATGTTCTTGGGTAAAGATGGAATTCTTCTCTCAATTTTGATAAATATTATGCAAAAATAATTAGAATTCAATAAGAACAAAAACAAAATTCACATTTATGTTAAAAAAACAAAATTCATAGCATTATTAGTTTTCCTTTTATCATAATACTTAAAACTTTTTAAAACTTTTGCTTCTAAGTTCTTGTGTTGGAAATAACAATGCATTGCAATTCTTTACTTTCTATTTGGTATGCAACTTTCCTGGAATCCAAGGGGAACTTGACTTGCTGAGGTATCTCTCTCCCTTTCTCATGGGCATGATCTTGAATTGCTGAGGTATCTCTCTCCCTCTCTCATGGGCATGATCTTCAATGTATGAATAATGATGCTTGTGTGAAAATTTTTGTTGATTAGGGTTTTTTCTTTGGTTTTGTTCTGTGTTGTTTTGTTCCTTACATTTCGAATGATGAAAGCTCTGGTTATATTGCTTTTATAAATTTCTCAGTTAACTACCTTGACCATGATTCTAATGTGTTCTTTAGGGTTACGTTCAAGCATTGAAGCTTACTCGAAAAAGATGGTCTCATCAAGGAATGAGTTTGGTAGTTCTAAATGATTTATTACAGTTAGAATTTAACCTAAATGTATACTACTCCCTTCAGTCTGATGGTATTTAATCAATTTGATGAATATAATTTGTGCATACGATTGCAATAGATGTCACTAGTTGTCAGTGTCTGAGGAGGAGATGGACTAACATCCTGAAGCTTCGTGAATTCAACTTTTCCATACCTCGAATTCGAGTTATTGATGGTTTGTTTTTTCTCTCTCTCTTGTTTCTAAGCCTCTTTTCTATTTTGGAGACATCTTCTTGTTCGTAAATATTTGTGTTCTTGCTTTTGAATCTTTGCGATTGTTTGTTGAAATTTTGATTTCTTGTGATTCTTTTGCTTTGGAATTGTTCTGTTGAGTTTGACTCCTAGGCTCGTGATGTTGTTGTCAATTCTCCTCACTCTTTATATTTGTAAATTATACATTGAACTTGAACTGTTCAATTTTCCTTCTTCCCTTTTGTTGTTTGTGTATGTTGTTTAATTGGTTGATTCAATTTCCCTTATTGTGAATTTGGTTTGGTGAAGTTCCCTGATTTGTAATCTCAGTAGGGTTTTGTTGGTTCAATGGTTTGTGTTTCTCTCTCTCTCGCTTCTTTTTTTCTTTTTGAACACTTATTTTGCTTTATTTTTATATTTATGTTCTTGTTTCTAAATCTTTGTAATTGTTTGTTGGAATTTTTTTTTTGCTTGTTGTGATGTTTTGGCTAAGATGTTTTCAATCCTCCCTCATTATATTTCTAAACTAGAAATTGAATTCAAAGTGTTCAGTTTCCTCTTCTCTTTTGTTTTTGTGCCCACGTTGTTTAATTATTTGATCCTATTTCTCTTCTCCTGTTGTAAATTTTCTCTTGTGAAGTTTTTTATCTGAAATCTCAGTATGTTTTGTTGGTTCAATAGTTTGTTTATTTCTCTTTTGCTTCCCCTTTTGCTTTTTGTAAACTTATTCTCGTTCATTTTGATGGTTGTGTTCTTGTTTCTCAATCCTTTTAAGTTTGTTGGAATTTTGATTTCTTGTGATGGGTTGGAATTGTTTCGTCTGGTATTGAATGACTCCTAGGCTTAGCGATGTAGTTTCCAGTCCTCCCTCATCATATTTCTAAATTGGACATTGAATTTGAAGTGTTTGGTTTCCTCTTCTCTTTTGTAGTCTCGGTAGGGTTTTAGTTAGTTCGATGGTTTGTTTCTTCTCTCTGTATTGTTGTTTTTTTTTCTTTTTGCTTGGAACAGTTTTGTTTTGTTTAGTATTAAGTTTGACAATTAGGCAGGCATGAGGGTGTTTTCAATCCACTGTCTTCATATTTATAACTAGAAGTTAAATTTGAACTTTTCAATTACTATTTCCATTTTGCTCATTGTGCATGTTGTTTAAATTAGGCCCCCGTTTGATAACCTTTTCGTTTTTGGATTTTGGTTTATTTTAATATCTGTGTTTTGCTTGAGAACCTTTTCAATTATTTTTGGAATTTTGGTTTCTTGTGATTCTTTTGGTTGGAACTGTTATGTATAGTATTAAATTTTACTGGTAGGTTTGTGATGTTTTTTTCAATCCTCTTCATTTATAAATTAGACATTGTATTTTGAACTATTCAGTTTCCTCAACTTTTGTTCTTTGTGCATGATGTCGAATTGGTCCATTCCCATTCTCCTCTTGGGAATTTTGCCTTGGTGGGATCTTGGTTCTTTTGATTGTCCATTTCTCTCTCTCCTGCTTGTAGGTTTTTTTTTTTTTTTTTTTTTTTTTTTTTTTTTTTTTTTTAATAACAACTTTATTTTGGAAACATATTCTGGTTTGTTATGATAATGTATTGAGCTTCTAAATCTTTGCGATCGTTTGTTGGAATTTTTATTGCTCGTGATTCTTTTGCTTGGAAATGTTGAGGTTGAATTCGAGTTCGCTCGGAAACTCTATTGATGGTGTGCCCATTGGAAAGATAGAGATTTATTCATTCCTAGGGTTGTAATACTTTCAATCCTCCCTCTTCATTTCTAAATTAGACATTGTATTTTGAACTATTCGGCTTCCACAACTTTTGCACTTTGTGCATGTTGTCTAATTGGTCCATTCCCATTCTCCTCTTGGGAATTTTGCCTTAGTGGGGTCTTGGTTCTTTTGATTGTCTGTTTCTCCCTCTTCTGCTTCGAAGTCATTTTTTTTTTAATTATTAACTTTATTTTGGAAACATATTCTGGTTTGTTTTGATAATGTATTCTTGCTTCTAAATCATTGCGATCGTTTGTTGGGATTTTGATTGTTCATAATTCTTTTGCATGGAAATGTACTATTGAGGTTGAATTTGATTGCTAGGAAACTCATTGGTGGTGTGCCCAATGGAAAGATAGAGATTTATTCATTCCTAGGGTTATAATATTTTCAATCCTCCATCTTCATTTCTAAATTAGACATTGTATTTTGAACCATTCGGCTTCCTCAAGTTTTGCTCTTTGTGTGCGTGTTGTCTAATTGGTCCATTCCCATTCTCCTTTGGGGAATTTTGCCTTAGTGTAGGTCTTGGTTCTTTTGATTGTCTGTTTCTCTCTCTCCTGCTTCTAAGTCATTTTTTTAATTCTTAACTTTAGTTTGAAAACATATTCTGGTTTGTTTTGATAATGTATTCTTGCTTCTAAATCTTTGCGATTGTTTGTTGCGATTTTGATTGCTCGTGATTCTGTTGCTTGAAAATGTACTGTTGAGGTTGAATTTGATTGCTACGAAACTATATTGGTGTGCCCATTGGAAGATAGACATTTATTCATTCCTAGGGTATAATATTTTCAATCCTCCCTCTTCATTTCTAAATTAGACATTGGATTGTGAACTATATTCGGGTTCCTCAACTTTTGCCCTTTGTGCCTGTTGTCTAATTGGTCCATTCCCATTCTTCTCTTGGGAATTTTGTCTTAGTGGGATCTTGGTTCTTTTGTTTGTGTGTTTCTTGGTTCTTTTGTTTGTGTGTTTCTCCCTCTCCTGCTTCTAAGTCTTTTTTTTTAATTATTAACTTTATTTTGGAAACATATTCCGGTTCGTTTTGATAATGTATTCTTGTTTCTAAATGTTTGCGATCGTTTGTTGGGATTTTGATTGCTCGTGATTCTTTTGCTTGGAAATGTACTGTTAAGGTTGAATTTGATTGCTAGGAAACTCTATTGGTGTGTAGTAATTGGAAAGATAGAGATTTATTCATTCTTAGGATTGTAATATTTTCAATCCTCCCTCTTTATTTCTAAATTAGACAATTGTATTTTGAACTATTTGGCTTCCTCATGTTTCGCTCTTTGTGTGAATGTTTTCTAATTGGTTCATTCTCATTCTCTTCTGGGCAATTTTGCCTTAGTGTAGGGTATTAGTTCTTTTGATTGTCTGTTTCTCTCTCTCTTGCTTCTAAGTCTTTTTTTTTTTTTTTTTTTTTTTTTTTTTTTTTTTATAATTATTAACTTTATTTTGGAAACATATTCAGCTTCGTTTTGATAATATGTATTCTTGCTTCTAATTCCTTGCGATTGTTTGTTGGGATTTTGATTGCTCGTTATTCTCTTGCTTGGAGTGTACTCTTGAGGTTGAATTTGATTGCTAGGATACTCTATTGGTGTCCCCATTGGAAAGATAGAGATTTATTCATTCCTTGGGTTGTAATATTTTCCCTCATCATTTCTAAATTAACATTGTATTTTGTACTATTCAGCTTACTCAACTTTTGCTTTTAGTGCATGTTGTCTAATTGGTTCATTCCCATTCTCCTTTTGGGAATTTTGCCTTGGTGGGGTCTTGGTTCTTTTGATTGTTTGTTTCTCTCTCTTTTGCTTCTAAGTCTTTTTTTTTTTTTTTTAAATTATGAACTTTATTTTGGAAACATATTCAGGTTTGTATTGATAATTTGTTCTTGGATTCTAAATCTTTGTGATTGTTTGTTGGGATTTTGATTGTTCGTGATTCTTTTGCATGGAAATGTACTATTGAGGTTGAATTTGCTTGCTAGGAAACTCTATTGGTGGTGTGCCCAATGGAATAGAGATTTATTCTTTCCTAGGGTTATAATATTTTCAATCATTCCTCTTCATTTCTAAATTAGACATTGTATTTTGAACCATTCGACTTCTTCAAGTTTTGCTCTTTGTGGGCATCTTGTCTAATTGGTCCATTCCCATTCTCCTCTGGGGAATTTTGCCTTAGTGTAGGGACTTGGTTCTTTTGATTGTCTGTTTCTCTCTCTCCTGCTTCTAAGTCATTTTTTTATTCTTAGTTTGGAAACATATTCTGGTTCGTTTTGATAATGTATTCTTGCTTCTAATTCCTTGCGATTATTTGTTGGGAAGATTGCTCTCGTGATTCTTTTGCTTGGAAATGTACTGTTGAGGTTGAATTTGATTGCTTGGAAACTCTATTGGTGTGCCCATTGGAAAGATGGAGATTTATTCATTCCTAGGGTTGTAATATTTTCAATCATCGGTCGTCATTTCTAAATTAGACATTGTATTTTGAACTATTCAGCTTCCTCAACTTTTGCTCTTTGTGCATGTTGTTTAATTGGTCTAGTCCCAATACTAAATTTGTAACAATTTAGTCTCTATCGTGAAAAATGTTATTAAAATTTAATGAAATTTCTTTACATACTTAGATCGATAATTTGATTGATTAGGGACCAAATATAAAATTACAAAGAGTAAGTCATACATATTGAAAATTTACACTTCATTTCGATGGGATTTTTCAAGATAGGGATTAAATTGTTATATACTAAAGTACCGAGACTAAATTGTTTCTGGAAACTTATTTAGTGTTGTTTTGCATTTGTGTTCTCGCTCTGAATCTTTGCGATTCTTTGTTGGAATTTTGATTGGTTTAGATTGTTTTTGATTCTTTTTCTTGGAACTTCTGTTTATTACATTTGACTCCTATGATGCTATTTTCAATTGAGCTCTTCATATTTCTAAATTAGATGATGAACTCGAACTTTTCTATTTCAACTTCCCTTTTGTTGTTTGGGCACATGTTGTTTAATTGGTCGTTCCCATTTCTCCTTGTAAATTTCTTAATCTGTAATCTCAGTTGGGTTTTCGATTTGGTTATTTACTTTGCATGTTTAATTAATTCGATGAATTTAATGCAATATTCTTCTAATGAAATTAGATTTTGATTTGATGGGTCTGGGAAAGGAGGACAGATTTTTTCGAAGTTTGTGAATTCATTTTTTCTCATGACTTAAGATAGTGTTATTTAGGGTTGGTTTATCCCTTTTGCTTTTAAGCCCCACTTTTTTATTTTATTATTCTGGAAACTTTATTTTGGGTTGTTCTACATTTATGTTCTTCCTTTGCGATTGCTTGTCGAATTTCGATTACCTTAGATTTCTTTTGACTGTTCTTTTGATATTCTTGGGAGTGCTCTGTTTACTATTCGATTTTGATTCCTAGGCTTGTGATATTGTTTTCAATCGATTTCTTCATATTTCTAAATTAGACGTTGAATTTGAATTTTATTGTTTCATTCTTCCCTTTTGTTGTTTAATGGGTCCTTCCCATTTCTCTTCTTGCAAATTTTGTCTTGTAAATTTCTAGATTGGTAATCTTAGTTGGGGCTCCAGTTGGTTCTTTAGGCATCTGTTATAAGTAATTTTAGACCACTCCGATATACCCTGATGAGGACAACCGGGCAGAAATAAGGCTGGGTGATGGACCCCAGAGGCGAAACCGGCGAGTAGGACGAGCCAAGACCGAAGGGGTCGGGCTTATGCTCGGCCTCGGCGGCCAAGGTCGAGTCCCTTCGACTCTGTTCGGTCCCTACTGCTTCTAGCCGTCCCGGTTTCGCCTGGTTCGTCCTGAAACGCCTCCGAATTCCTAAAAACCTGAGGAGCATGAGCAGGTATTTATACCCCTCTTCGCCACTGAAGAAGGAGACCCGAACTCTATTCTCTACTCTCTCTCTTGCTCTCTAGCCCTCCTACTTCCGTTTTCTGACTTAAGCATCGGAGGCGGTGTGGCTAACACCACACCGGTGTGCAGGTTTTCAGTTTTGCAGGTCACGTCCTCCCCCTCATCTACAAATTTACCGTTGGTGGCACATAAAGGTCAGGTGAGTTCGCATCTTTAATTAATTTGACGAATTTAATGTATGCTATATTCTTCTAATGTGATGAGATTTTGGTCTGATGGTTCGGGCTCGATGAGGTTTGAATTACTTGAGCTTTGTGAATTAAAATTTTTCACGCTAATGATTGGGTTATTAATGGTATGTTTCTCCCTCTCTTTCTTCTAAGCCCCTTTTCTATTCTAGAAGTTTATTATGGAATATCCGTGTTCTTAGTTATGCTACTTTATTGTATGTTTCTCCTCTTCTAAATTTGTCTTGTGAATTCATATTTGTAGTCTTATTGGGTTCATGATTGGTTCTACTCTATATCCTTAACCAATTTGATCGATTAATATATGTTATGTTCTAATAATGAGATGAGATTTCAGTTTGATGGTCTGGAGAGGAGAACTGACTTCCTTGAGCTTTGTGAATTCAAAATTTTCATGCCTTAATTGATTGAGTTACTAGTATGTTTTTCTCTCTGCTTCTAAGCCCCTTTTCTATTTTGGAAACTTATTTTGGTTTATTTTGATATTTGTGTTCTTGCTAATCCTTTGCAACTATTTATTGGAATTTTGATTGGTTGTTATTCTTTTGCTTGGAACTCTTTATTTATTATTGAATTTGATTGATACATAGGTTTGTAAAACACTTTTTTCAGTCCTACCTCATTATATAGAAATTAGCCATTGAATTTGATTTTTTTTTCTATAGGACACTTTTGGGGTTTGTGCTTGTTATTAATTGGTTGATTCCATTTGGTGTTTGTGTTTTAGTGAGATCAGTTTGATGGGTCTGGAGAGGAGGAGGAGGAGGAGTGACTTCCTCAAGCTTTGTGAATTCAATTTTTCATGAATTAAACGATTGGGTTACTTATGGTTTGTTTCTCTCGCTTTTGCTTCTAAGTCTTTTTTTTCCTGGAAACTTATTTTGGTTTTTTTTTTTTTTTTAAATTTTTTATATTTGTGTTCTTGCTTTTGAATCTTTGTGATTGTTTGTTGGAATTTTGATTGCTTTTGGATTCTTTTTCTTGGAGTTGTTCTAGTTAGTATTGAATTTGACTCCTAGGCTTGGTGTTTTCCCATCATATTTCTAAATTGGACAATGAATTCACTTTATGTTTCTCATGTTGTAGGATTAGTGGTTAATTATCTATTCCTTGCTTACGATTAGTTTGTTTGATTCCTTGGTTAGTTAGGATTTAGATTAATTTGTTTGGTCAATTCCTTATTTAACTAGGATTGAGATTAGTTTGTTTTCCAATTCTTTTCTATAAATTGGGTTCCGAGCTCTAAAAAACTTTCATTAGGACGAACTTTGGGTTCCGAGCTCTCAAAAACTAGGAAGTAAAGTTTGGACCATGTGTCGTACGAACCACCTAAAGAACTCTCATTCGGACGAACTTTGAGTTCCAAACTCTCTCGAAACTCAAACGGAGAAAAGTTTGGACCAACTTCGTCCAAACTAGATGAAAAACTCTCATTGGAATGAACTTTGGGTTCCGAGCTCTAAAAAACTTAAAGGAAGTAAAGTTTGGACCATATGTCGTCCAAACTACCTAAAGAACTCTCATTCGGACGAACTTTGAGTTCCAAACTCTCTCGAAACTCAAACGGAGAAAAGTTTGGACCAACTTCGTCCAAACTAGATGAAAAACTCTCATTGGGACGAACTTTGGGTTCCGAGCTCTCAAAAACTCAAAGGAAGTAAAGTTTGGACCATATGTCGTCCAAACCACATAAAGAACTCTCATTCGGACGAACTTTGAGTTCCAAACTCTCTCGAAACTCAAACGGAGCAAAGTTTGGACCAACTTCGTCCAACCTAGATGAAAAACTTTCATTGGGACGAACTTTGGGTTAGGAGCTCTCAAAAACATAAAGGAAGTAAAGTTTGGACCATGTGTCGTCCGAACCACCTAAAAGAACTCTCATTCGGACGAACTTTGAGTTCCAAACTCTCTTGAAACTCAAACAGAGAAAAGTTTGGACCAACTTCGTCCAAACTATCTAAAAACTCTCATTGGGACGAACTTTGGGTTCCGAGCTCTCAAAAACTTAAAGGAAGTAAAGTTTGGACCATGTATCGTCCAAACCACCTAAAGAACTCTCATTGGGACGAACTTTGAGTTCCAAACTCTCTCGAAACTCAACTGAGCAAAGTTTGGACCAACTTCGTCCAAACTCTGATAAACTCTCATTGGGACAAAGTTTAGGTTCCGAGCTCTCAAAAACTTAAACGAAGTAAAGTTTGGACCATGTGTCGTCCAAACCACCTAAAGAACTATCATTAGGACGAACTTTGAGTTCCGAACTCTCTCGAAACTCAAACTGAGAAAAGTTTGGACCAACTTCGTCCAAACTAGATGATAAACTCTCATTGGGACGAATTTTGGGTTCCGAGCTCTCAAAATCTTAAACGGAGTAAAGTTTGGACCATGTGTCGTCCAAACCACCTATAGAACTCTCATTGTGACGAAATTTGAGTTCCAAACTCTCTCGAAACTCAAACGGAGCAAAGTTTTGACCAACTTCGTCCAAACTAGATGAAAAACTCTCATTGGGACGAACTTTGGGTTCCGAGCTCTCAAAAACTTAAACGGAGTAAAGTTTGGACCATGTGTCGTCCAAACCACCTAAAGAACTCTCATTGGGACGAAATTTGAGTTCCAAACTCTCTCGAAACTCAAACGGAGCAAAATTTGGACCAACTTCGTCCAAACTAGATGATAAACTCTCATTGGGACGTGTGTCACTCAAACCACCTAAAGAACTCTCATTGGGACGAACTTTGAGTTCCAAACTCTCTCAAAACTCAAGCAGAGCAAAGTTTTGACCAACTTCGTCCAAACTAGATGAAAAACTCTCATTGGGATGAACTTTGGGATCCGAGCTCTATAAAACTTAAACTGAGTAAAGTTTGGACCATGTGTTGTCCAAACAACCTAAAGAACTCATTGGGACGAACTTTGAGTTCCAAACTCTCTCGAAACTCAAATGGAGCAAAGTTTGTACCAACTTCGTCCAAACTAGATGAAAAACTCTCTTTGGGATGAACTTTGGGTTCTGAGCTCTCAAAAACTTAAACGGAGTAAAGTTTGGACCATGTGTCGTCCAAACCACCTAAAGAACTCTCATTGGGACGAACTTTGAGTTCCAAACTCTCTCGAAACTCAAACAGAGCAAAGTTTCGACCAACTTCGTCCAAACTAGATGAAGAACTCTCATGGGGACGAACTTTGGGATCCGAGCTCTATAAAACTTAAACGGAGTAAAGTTTGGACCATGTGTCGTCCAAACCACCTAAAGAACTCTCATTGGGACGAACTTTGAGTTCCAAACTCTCTCGAAACTCAAAAAGAGCAAAGTTTGGAACAACTTCGTCCAAACTAGATGAAAAACTCTCATTGGGACGAACTTTGGGTTCCGAGCTTTTAAAAACTTAAACGGAGTAAAGTTTGGACCATGTGTTGTCCAGACCACCTATAGGACTCTCATTGGGATGAACTTTGACTTCCATACTCTCTCGAAACTCAAACGGAGCAAAGTTTGGACCAACTTCGTCCAAACTAGATGATAAACTCTCATTGGGACGAACTTTGGGTTCCGAGCTCTCAAAATCCTAAACGGAGTAAAGTTTGGACCATGTGTCGTCCAAACCACCTAAAGAACTCTCATTAGGACGAACTTTGAGTTCCAAACTCTCTCGAAACTCAAACGGAGCAAAGTTTGGACCAACTTCGTCCAAACTAGATGAAAAACTCTCATTGGGACGAACTTTCGGATCCGAGCTCTATAAAACTTAAACGGAGTAAAGTTTGGACCATGTGTCGTCCAAACCACCTAAAGAACTCTCATTGGGACGAACTTTGAGTTCCATACTCTCTCGAAACTCAAACGGAGCAAAGTTTGGACCAACTTTGTCACAACTAGATGATAAACTCTCATTGGGACGAACTTTGGGTTCCGAGCTCTCAAAAACTTAAACGGAGTAAAGTGTGGACCATGTGTCGTCCAAACCACCTAAAGAACTCTCATTGGGACGAACTTTGAGTTCCAAATTCTCTCGAAACTCAAACAGAGCAAAGTTTAGACCAACATCGTCCAAACTAGATGAAAACTCTCATTGGGACGAAGTTTGGGATCCGAGCTCTATAAAACTTAAACGGAGTAATGTTTTGACCATGTGTCGTCCAAACCACCTAAAGAACTCTCATTGGGACGAACTTTGAGTTCCATACTCTCTCGAAACTCAAACGGAGCAAAGTTTGGACCAACTTCGTCCAAACTAGATGATAAACTCTCATTTGGACGAACTTTGGGTTCCGAGCCCTAAAAAACTTAAACGGAGTAAAGTTTGGACCATGTGTCGTCTAAACCACCTAAAGAACTGTCATTGGGACGAACTTTGAGTTCCATACTCTCTCGAAACTCAAACGGAGCAAAGTTTGGACCAACTATGTCCAAACTAGATGATAAACTCTCATTGGGACAAACTTTGGGTTCCGAGCTCTCAAAAACTTAAACAGAGTAGAGTTTGGACCATGTGTCATCCAAACCACCGAAAGAACTCTCATTGGGACGAACTTTGAGTTCCAAACTCTGTTGAAAATCAAACAGAGCAAAGTTTGGACCAACTTCGTCCAAACTAGATGATAAACTCTCATTTGGACGAACTTTGGGTTCCGAGCTCTATAAAACTTAAACGGAGTGAAGTATTGACCATGTGTCGTCCAAACCACCTAAAGAACTCTCATTGGGACGAACTTTGAGTTCCAAACACTCTCGAAACTCAAACAGAGCAAAGTTTGGACCAACTTTGTCACAACTAAATGATAAACTCTCATTGGGACGAACTTTGGGTTCCGAGCTCTCAAAAACTTAAACGGAGTAAAGTGTGGACCATGTGTCGTCCAAACGACCTAAAGAACTCTCATTGGGACGAACTTTGAGTTTCAAATACTCTCGAAACTCAAACAGAGCAAAGTTTGGACCAACATCGTCCAAACTAGATGAAAACTCTCATTGGGACGAACTTTGGGATCCGAGCTCTATAAAACTTAAACGGAGTAATGTTTTGACCATGTGTCGTCCAAACCACCTAAAGAACTCTCATTGGGACGAACTTTGAGTTCCATACTCGCTCGAAACTCAAACGTAGCAAAGTTTAGACCAACTTCGTCCAAACTAGATGATAAACTCTCATTTGGACGAACTTTGGGTTCCGAGCCCTCAAAAACTTAAACGGAGTAAAGTTTGGACCATGTGTTGTCTAAACCACCTAAAGAACTGTCATTGGGACGAACTTTGAGTTCCATACTCTCTCGAAACTCAAACGGAGCAAAGTTTGGACCAACTATGTCCAAACTAGATGATAAACTCTCATTGGGACAAACTTTGGGTTCCGAGCTCTAAAAAACTTAAACAGAGTAGAGTTTGGACCATGTGTCGTCCAAACCACCGAAAGAACTCTCATTGGGACGAACTTTGAGTTCCAAACTCTGTTGAAAATCAAACAGAGCAAAATTTGGACCAACTTCGTCCAAACTAGATGATAAACTCTCATTTGGACGAACTTTGGGTTCCGAGCTCTATAAAACTTAAACGGAGTGAAGTTTGGACCATGTGTCGTCCAAACCACCTAAAGAACTCTCATTGGGACGAACTTTGAGTTCCAAACTCTCTCGAAACTCAAACGGAGCAAAGTTTGTACCAACTTCGTCCAAACTAGATGAAAAACTCTCATTGGGATGAACTTTGGGTTCTGAGCTCTCAAAAACTTAAACGGAGTAAAGTTTGGACCATGTGTCGTCCAAACTACCTAAAGAACTCTCATTGGGACGAACTTTGAGTTCCAAACTCTCTCGAAACTCAAACAGAGCAAAGTTTGGACCAACTTCGTCCAAACTAGATGAAGAACTCTCATTGGGACGAACTTTGGGATCCGAGCTCTATAAAACTTAAACGGAGTAAAGTTTATACCATGTGTCGTCCAAACCACCTAAAGAACTCTCATTGGGACGAACTTTGAGTTCCAAACTCTCTCGAAACTCAAACAGAGCAAAGTTTGGACCAACTTCGTCCAAACTAGATGAAAAATTCTCATTGGGACGAACTTTGGGATCCGAGCTCTATAAAACTTAAAGGAGGTTTGGACCATGTGTCATCCAAACCACCTAAAGAACTCTCATCTGTACGAAATTTGAGTTCCATACTCTCTCGAAACTCAAACGGAGCAAAGTTTGGACCAACTTCGTTCAAACTAGATGGAAAACTCTCATTGGGAAGAACTTTGGGTTCCGAGCTCTCAAAAACTTAAACGGAGTAAAGTTTGGACCATGTGTCGTCCAAACCACCTAAAGAACTCTCATTGGGACGAACTTGGAGTTCCAAATTCTCTCGAAACTCAAACAGAGCAAAGATTGGACCAACTTCGTCCAAACTAGATGAAAAACTCTCATTGGGACAAACTTTGGGTTCCAAGCTCTCAAAAACCTAAACGGAGTAAAGTTTGGACCATGTGTCGTCCAGACCACCTAAAGAACTTTCATTGGGACGAACTTTGAGTTCCATACTCTTTCGAAACTCAAACGGAGCAAAGTTTGGACCATATTCGTCCAAACTAGATGATAAACTCTCATTGGGACGAACTTTGGGTTCCGAGCTCTCAAAAACTTAAATGGAGTAAAGTTTGGACCATGTGTCGTCCAGACCACCTAAAGAACTCTCATTGGGACGAACTTTGAGTTCCATACTCTCTCGAAACTGAAACGGAGCAAAGTTTGGACCAACTTCGTCCAAACTAGATGAAAAACTCTCATTGGGACGAACTTTGGGTTCCGAGCTCTCAAAATCTTAAACGGAGTAAAGTTTGGACCATGTGTCGTCCAAACCACCTAAAGAACTCTCATTGGGACGAACTTTGAGTTCCAAACTCTCTCGAAACTCTAACGGAGCAAAGTTTGGACCAACTTCGTCCAAACTAGATGAAAAACTCTCATTGGGACAAACATTGGGTTCCGAGCTCTCAAAATCTTAAACGGAGTAAAGTTTGGACCATGTGTCGTCCAAACCACCTAAAGAACTCTCATTGGGACGAACTTTGAGTTCCAAACTCTCTCGAAACTCAAACGGAGCAAAGTTTGGATCAACTTCGTCGAAACTAGATGAAAAACTCTCATTGGGACGAACTTTGGGTTCCGAGCACTCAAAATATTAAACGGAGTAAAGTTTGGACCATGTGTCGTCCAAACCACCTAAAGAACTCTCATTGGGACAAACTTTGAGTTCCAAACTCTCTCGAAACTCAAACAGAGCAAAGTTTGGACCAACTTCGTCCAAACTAGATGAAAAATTCTCATTGGGACGAACTTTGGGATCCGAGCTCTATAAAACTTAAAGGAGTAAAGTTTGGACCATGTGTCATCCAAACCACCTAAAGAACTCTCATCTGTACGAAATTTGAGTTCCATACTCTCTCGAAACTCAAACGGAGCAAAGTTTGGACCAACTTCGTCCAAAGTAGATGAAAAACTCTCATTGGGATGAACTTTGGGTTCCGAGCTCTCAAAAACTTAAACGGAGTTAGTTTGGACCATGTGTCGTCCAAACCACCTAAAGAACTCTCATTGCTACGAACTTGGAGTTCCAAACTCTCTCGAAACTCAAACAGAGCAAAGTTTGGACCAACTTCGTCCAAACTAGATGAAAAACTCTCATTGGGACAAACTTTGGGTTCCAAGCTCTCAAAAACTAAAACGGAGTAAAGTGTGGACCATGTGTCGTCCAAACCACCTAAAGAACTCTCATTAGGACGAAATTTGAGTTCCAAACTCTCTCGAAACTCAAACGCAGCAAAGTTTAGACCAACTTCGACCAAACTAGATGATTAACTCTCATTGGGACGAACTTTGGGTTCCGAGCTCTCAAAAACTTAAACAGAGTAGAGTTTGGACCATGTGTCGTCCAAACCACCTAAAGAACTTTCATTGGGACAAACTTTGAGTTCCAAACTCTCTCGAAACTCAAATGGAGCAAAGTTTGGACCAACTACGTCCAAACTAGATGAAAAACTCTCATTGGGACGAACTTTGGGTTTCGAGCTCTCAAAATATTAACCGGAGTAAAGTGTTGACCATGTGTCGTCCAAACCACCTAAAGAATTCTCATTGGGACGAACTTTGAGTTCCAAACTCTCTCGAAACTCAAACAGAGCAAAGTTTGGACTAACTTCGTCCAAACTAGATGAAAAATTCTCATTGGGACGAACTTTGGGATCCGAGCTCTATAAAACATAAAGGAGTAAAGTTTGGACCATGTGTCATCCAAACCACCTAAAGAACTCATCTGTACGAAATTTGAGTTCCATACTCTCTCGAAACTCAAACGGAGCAAAGTTTGGACCAACTTCGTCCAAACTAGATGAAAAACTCTCATTGGGACGAACTTTGGGTTCCGAGCTCTCAAAATCTTAAACGGAGAGTTTGGACCATTTGTCTTCCAAACCACCTAAAGAACTCTCATTGGGACGAAATTTGATTTCCAAACTCTCTCGAAACTCAAACGGAGCAAAGTTTGGACCAACTTCGTCCAAACTAGATGATAAACTCTCATTTGGACGAACTTTGGGTTCCGAGCTCTTTAAAACTTAAAGGGAGTAAAGTTTGAACCATGTGTCGTCCAAACCACCTAAAGAACTCTCATTGGGACGAACTTTGAGTTCCAAACTCTCTCGAAACTCAAACAGAGCAAAGTTTCGACCAACTTCGTCCAAACTAGATGAAGAACTCTCATTGGGACAAACTTTGGGATCCGAGCTCTATAAAACTTACACGGAGTAAAGTTTGGACCATGTGTCGTCCAAACCACCTAAAGAACTCTCATTGGGACGAACTTTGAGTTCCAAACTCTCTCGAAACTCAAACAGAGCAAAGTTTGGACCAATTTCGTCCAAACTAGATGAAAAACTCTCATTGGGACGAACTTTGGGTTCCGTGCTCTCAAAAACTTAAACAGAGTAGAGTTTGGACCATGTGTCGTCCAAACCACCTAAAGAACTTTCATTGGGACAAACTTTGAGTTCCAAACTCTCTCGAAACTCAAATGGAGCAAAGTTTGGACCAACTACGTCCAAACTAGATGAAAAACTCTCATTGGGACGAACTTTGGGTTCCGAGCTCTCAAAATATTAACCGGAGTAAAGTGTTGACCATGTGTCGTCCAAACCACCTAAAGAATTCTCATTGGGACGAACTTTGAGTTCCAAACTCTCTCGAAACTCAAACAGAGCAAAGTTTGGACCAACTTCGTCCAAACTAGATGAAAAACTCTCATTGGGACGAACTTTGGGTTCCGAGCTCTATAAAACATAAAGGAGTAAAGTTTGGACCATGTGTCATCCAAACCACCTAAAGAACTCATCTGTACGAAATTTGAGTTCCATACTCTCTCGAAACTCAAACGGAGCAAAGTTTGGACCAACTTCGTCCAAACTAGATGAAAAACTCTCATTGGGACGAACTTTGGGTTCCGAGCTCTCAAAATCTTAAACGGAGAGTTTGGACCATTTGTCTTCCAAACCACCTAAAGAACTCTCATTGGGACGAAATTTGATTTCCAAACTCTCTCGAAACTCAAACGGAGCAAAGTTTGGACCAACTTCGTCCAAACTAGATGATAAACTCTCATTTGGACGAACTTTGGGTTCCGAGCTCTTTAAAACTTAAAGGGAGTAAAGTTTGAACCATGTGTCGTCCAAACCACCTAAAGAACTCTCATTGGGACGAACTTTGAGTTCCAAACTCTCTCGAAACTCAAACAGAGCAAAGTTTCGACCAACTTCGTCCAAACTAGATGAAGAACTCTCATTGGGACAAACTTTGGGATCCGAGCTCTATAAAACTTACACGGAGTAAAGTTTGGACCATGTGTCGTCCAAACCACCTAAAGAACTCTCATTGGGACGAACTTTGAGTTCCAAACTCTCTCGAAACTCAAACAGAGCAAAGTTTGGACCAATTTCGTCCAAACTAGATGAAAAACTCTCATTGGGACGAACTTTGGGTTCCGTGCTCTCAAAAACTTAAACAGAGTAGAGTTTGGACCATGTGTCGTCCAAACCACCTAAAGAACTTTCATTGGGACAAACTTTGAGTTCCAAACTCTCTCGAAACTCAAATGGAGCAAAGTTTGGACCAACTACGTCCAAACTAGATGAAAAACTCTCATTGGGACGAACTTTGGGTTCCGAGCTCTCAAAATATTAACCGGAGTAAAGTGTTGACCATGTGTCGTCCAAACCACCTAAAGAATTCTCATTGGGACGAACTTTGAGTTCCAAACTCTCTCGAAACTCAAACAGAGCAAAGTTTGGACCAACTTCGTCCAAACTAGATGAAAAACTCTCATTGGGACGAACTTTGGGTTCCGAGCTCTCAAAATCTTAAACGGAGAGTTTGGACCATTTGTCTTCCAAACCACCTAAAGAACTCTCATTGGGACGAAATTTGATTTCCAAACTCTCTCGAAACTCAAACGGAGCAAAGTTTGGACCAACTTCGTTCAAACTAGATGATAAACTCTCATTTGGACGAACTTTGGGTTCCGAGCTCTTTAAAACTTAAAGGGAGTAAAGTTTGAACCATGTGTCGTCCAAACCACCTAAAGAACTCTCATTGGGACGAACTTTGAGTTCCAAACTCTCTCGAAACTCAAACAGAGCAAAGTTTCGACCAACTTCGTCCAAACTAGATGAAGAACTCTCATTGGTACAAACTTTGGGATCCGAGCTCTATAAAACTTACACGGAGTAAAGTTTGGACCATGTGTCGTCCAAACCACCTAAAGAACTCTCATTGGGACGAACTTTGAGTTCCAAACTCTCTCGAAACTCAAACAGAGCAAAGTTTGGGCCAATTTCGTCCAAACTAGATGAAAAACTCTCATTGGGACGAACTTTGGGTTCCGAGCTCTCAAAATCTTAAACGGAGTAAAGTTTGGACCATGTGTCGTCCAGACCACCTAAAGAACTCTCATTGGGACGAACTTTGAGTTCCATACTCTCTCGAAACTCAAACGGAGCAAAGTTTGAACCAACTTCGTCCAAACTAGATGATAAACTCTCATTGGGACGAACTTTGGGTTCCGAGCTCTCAAAATCTTAAACGGAGTAAAGTTTGGACCATGTATCGTCCAAACCACCTAAAGAACTCTCATTGGGACGAACTTTGAGTTCCAAACTCTCTCGAAACTCAAACAGAGCAAAGTTTGGACCAACTTCGTCCAAACTAGATGAAAAATTCTCATTGGGACGAACTTTGGGATCCGAGCTCTATAAAACTTAAAGGAGTAAAGTTTGGACCATGTGTCATCCAAACCTCCTAAAGAACTCTCATCTGTACGGAATTTGAGTTCCATACTCTCTCGAAACTCAAACCGAGCAAAGTCTGGACCAACTTCGTCCAAAGTAGATGAAAAACTCTCATTGGGATGAACTTTGGGTTCCGAGCTCTCAAAAACTTAAACGGAGTAAAGTTTGGACCATGTGTCGTCCAAACCACCTAAAGAACTCTCATTGGGATAAACTTTGAGTTCCAAACTCTCTCGAAACTCAAACGAAGCAAAGTTTCGACCAACTTCGTCCAAACTAGATGAAAAACTCTCATTGGGACGAACTTTGGGTTCCGAGCTCTCAAAAACTTAAACGGAGTAAAGTGTGGACCCTGTGTCGTCCAAATCACCTAAAGAACTCTCATTGGGACGAAATTTGAGTTCCAAACTCTCTCGAAACTCAAACGGAGCAAAGTTTAGACCAACTTCGACCAAACTAGATGATAAACTCTCATTGGGACGAACTTTGGGTTCCGAGCTCTCAAAAACTTAAACAGAGTAGAGTTTGGACCATGTGACGTCCAAACCACCTAAAGAACTTTCATTGGGACGAACTTTGAGTTCCAAACTCTCTCGAAACTCAAATGGAGCAAAGTTTGGACCAACTTCGTCCAAACTAGATGAAAAATTCTCATTGGGACGAACTTTGGGATCCGAGCTCTATAAAACTTAAAGGAGTAAAGTTTGGACCATGTGTCATCCAAACCACCTAAAGAACTCTCATCTGTACGAAATTTGAGTTCCATACTCTCTCGAAACTCAAACGGAGCAAAGTTTGGACCAACTTCGTCCAAACTAGATGAAAAACTCTCATTGGGATGAATTTTGGGTTCCGAGCTCTCAAAATCTTAAACAGAGTAAAGTTTGGACCATTTGTCGTCCAAACCACCTAAAGAACTCTCATTGGGACGAAATTTGATTTCCAAACTCTCTCGAAACTCAAACGGAGCAAAGTTTGGACCAACTTCGTCCAAACTAGATGAAAAACTCTCATTGGGACGAACTTTGGGTTCCGAGCTCTCAAAAACTTAAACGGAGTAAAGTTTGGACCATGTGTCGTTAAAACAACCTAAAGAATTCTCATTGGGACGAACTTTGAGTTACAAACTCTCTCGAAACTCAAACAGAGCAAAGTTTGGACTAACTTCGTCCAAACTAGATGAAAAATTCTCATTGGGACGAACTTTGGGATCCGAGCTCTATAAAACTTAAAGGAGTAAAGTTTGGACCATGTGTCATCCAAACCACCTAAAGAACTCTCATCTGTACGAAATTTGAGTTCCATACTCTCTCGAAACTCAAACGGAGCAAAGTTTGGACCAACTTCGTTCAAACTAGATGGAAAACTCTCATTGGGATGAACTTTGGGTTCCGAGCTCTCAAAAACTTAAACGGAGTAAAGTTTGGACCATGTGTCGTCCAAACCACCTAAAGAACTCTCATTGGGACGAACTTGGAGTTCCCAATTCTCTCGAAACTCAAACAGAGCAAAGTTTGGACCAACTTCGTCCAAACTAGATGAAAAACTCTCATTGGGACAAACTTTGGGTTCCAAGCTCTCAAAAACTTAAATGAGTAAAGTTTGGACCATGTGTCGTCCAGACCACCTAAAGAACTCTCATTGGGACGAACTTTGAGTTCCATACTCTTTCGAAACTCAAACGGAGAAAAGTTTGGAACATATTCGTCCAAACTAGATGATAAACTCTCATTGGGACGAACTTTGGGTTTCGAGCTCTCAAAAACATAAATGGAGTAAAGTTTGGACCATGTGTTGTCCAGACCACCTAAAGAACTCTCATTGGGACGAACTTTGAGTTCCATACTCTCTCGAAACTCAAATGGAGCAAAGTTTGGACCAACTTCGTCCAAACTAGATGAAAAACTCTCATTGGGACGAACTTTGGGTTCTGAGCTCTAAAAATCTTAAACGGATTAAAGTTTGGACCATGTGTCGTCCAAACCACCTAAAGAACTCTCATTCAGACGAACTTTGAGTTCCAAACTCTCTCAAAACTCAAACGGAGCAAAGTTTGGACCAACTTCGTCCAAACTAGATGAAAAACTCTCATTGGGACGAACTTTGGGTTCTGAGCTCTCAAAATCTTAAACGGATTAAAGTTTGGACCATGTGTCGTCCAAACCACCTAAAGAACTTTCATTGGGACGAACTTTGAGTTCCAAACTCTCTCGAAACTCAAACGGAGCAAAGTTTGGACCAACTTCGTCCAAACTAGATGAAAAACTCTCATTGGGACGAACATTGGGTTCCGAGCTCTCAAAATCTTAAACGGAGTAAAGTTTGGACCATGTGTCGTCCAAACAACCTAAAGAACTCTCATTGGGACAAACTTTGAGTTCCAAACTCTCTCGAAACTCAAACAGAGCAAAGTTTGGACCAACTTCGTCCAAACTAGATGATAAACTCTCATTGGGACGAACTTTGGGTTCCGAGCTCTCAAAAACATAAACAGAGTAAAGTTTGGACCATGTGTCATCCAAACCACCTAAAGAACTCTCATTGGGACGAACTTTGAGTTCCAAACTCTCTCGAAACTCAAAAAGAGCAAAGTTTGGACCAACTTCGTCCAAACTAGGTCGTAAACTCTCATTGGGAGGAACTTTTGGTTCCGAGCTCTCAAAAACTTAAACGGAGTAAAGTTTGGACCATGTGTCGTCCAAACCACCGAAAGAACTCTCATTGGGACGAAATTTGATTTCCAAACTCTCTCGAAACTCAAACGGAGCAAAGTTTTGACCAACTACGTCCAAACTAGATGAAAAACTCTCATTGGGAGGAACTTTTGGTTCCGAGCTCTCAAAAACTTAAACGGAGTAAAGTTTGGACCATGTGTCGTCCAAACCACCTATAGAACTCTCATAGGGACGAACTTTGAGTTCAAAACTCTCTCGAAACTAAAAAAGAGCAAAGTTTGGACCAACTTCGTCCAAACTAGATCGTAAACTCTCATTGGGAGGAACTTTTGGTTCCGAGCTCTCAAAAACTTAAAC